>VBSM01000949.1:5706062-5731752 GCA_008086735.1 Cheirogaleus medius
AAAGATTGGCACTCTGAGCAGCTCTACCTAATGAAGCAATTCTGAGATTTTTCTGAGAAAACAACTCAACTTGGATTACAGTATTAACAATGCCATACCTAAAAATTTGACACATGACATATGGAATATATGAATAGAACTCAGAAAAAGATGATTTATAAAAGAAGCTTAAAACAAGAAAAGCATATTAAAAGACTTATCAGTCCTTTTAATAAGACTGTTACATCAGAACTGATTATAAATATATGTAACCTTAATATTTGTACCCCCATAATATGCTGAAATTAAAAAATATATATATGAAAAAAAAGAACTGATTATAGTGGCTCTACATATATTATAATATATTCATATAAAATGAAATATATTTAATTTTCATTGGCTGGCATATGATTGAGGCACTTTTACTTAATAATTATGAGATATTGATGGAGTTCAAAGACAGACTGTGTCTAGTCATTGTGAGATATTTCTAGGCACCTGGACTATTTGTATCTGGTCTAACTGGTTTGCTCTCAAAAGTCTTATGATAAGAATGGGTAAAACCTGGTCAACTATGTTTGACATAGGGCTATTCCTAACAGGTCATGTGTTATGGGCAAAGTAATGATTTCCCCAAGGATAGCAGTGTCCTAATTCCCAGAACCAGTAACTATGTTATGGCAAAAGACACTTTTCAGATGAGATTGAATTTACTGATCCTGAGATGGGGAGATTTTCCTAATCATAAGAGTTCTCAAAAGTGAGAAATGATGAAAGACTAGACTTGCTGTAGGTCATGTTTAAGACGGAGGAAGAGGCTGTTAGCCAAGGAAATCAGTAATCGCCTTCGTTATAAGCAACAAGAAAGTGTAGGATCTGTTTTTACAACCAGGTGGAAACAACTTATGCCAACAGCCCAATGAGCAAGACACAGCTTCTCCCCTATGGCCTCCAGAATGGAATGCAGCTTGCTGACATGTTGATTATAGCCCAATGAGCTTTCTATCAGACTTCAGATAATAGTAAATGTGTGTTGTTTTAAGCCATGTTTAAATTTGGGATAATTTCTTATGCAGAAATAAAAAACTAATAACATCATGTTATGTATTTCATTTGTCTTGCAGAGTAGACCTTACACAATGTTTTCTGACTACCTAATGATAAGGGATTTTAATAAAATTCTACATAAATGTAAAAGCATAGACATGAAATATTATTTTCATACATATGAATTATTCAAACTGATAGGGTTTGAAGTGATGAATTGGGATAGGGCTTTCATTCACAACTTTTTTGTTGTCCCATGCAGCCTGTGGGTCAACTATTAGAAGAATATTTTTAAATCAAGAGCTCTGACTTGGGTTGGGCAAAGGCAGTATATATAACCTTAACATTTGTACCCCCATGCTATGCTGAAAGAAACAGGACTGCAAAGAAAGTTAATTATATTGAACTAAAATTATCAAAGTGTTTTGGTAATGATATAAAGTGCTTCCCCAATGATACATTAAATAAGATCTAACAATAGGTCTCTCAACTACTGTAATTTTAGGTAGCATTATTATAAATAATATTTCAAGACATTTGAAATACTATAAGATAAAAAAATTGTAGTAGCCAAGAATGAGGAATGACAAAGTATATTAACACTATGATTTGTTTCCTACATTAAACATAAAACGAAATACTAAATTAGGTGTATTTTTTTCCATTGTGAATTCATAGAGTCCCTATCATAAATCCATGAACAAGAATTTTTTTTCTAGATCAATGGACTTATTAGACTCCAAGTCTACCAGTGAAAAGTGACTTGTTTGAGATGAGCAAAAGAACAGCATATATTTAGAACTATCAGCAATTTATCCCTGAATTATTTTGAGCCAGATTACATTCCTATGAATGACCAGAATGCCCGTTTTCCTCAACTCATATCAAAGCAGTAGATTCTTCTGTCATATTGATAGATTAAACAAAATATCGCTTTTTGCTTTGTTTCTTTTTTTGTTTATAATTGCTAAATTGAATTTTGGAAATTTTAGTGATCTCATTTTTTTCAGTATCTTATTTTAATACAGCTAAGCATCCTAAAATCAACAGTAAAAAAAAAATGCTATATACTATGACACATACCATAGTTACACTCAAGATGCACACAAATTAAAAGGAAATGAGGCATATAAAGAAGTAATTAATGGTGCAGCAGGTAAGGGCTACGTATACTAGATTTGGTGTACAGAGGGTGAGGGTTGGAACGGACAGAGCAAGCCAAGGGAAGTCAGGGTTACTTAGGTGAGATTATGGACTTCTTCAGAGAAGAGGATAAGACTAAGTTGGTCCCTGAACACTAGCTGCCCTCTATATCAAGGTAGTTCACATCATCACACTGTTGAAATTTTGGGCTGTGTAAGCCTTTGTTGTGGCATACAGTCCTGGCCATTGTGGAATGTTTAGCAATGTCTCTGTCCTCTATCTGCCAGATGTCAGTAGCACCCAACGTTATGATAAATGAAATGTTTCCAAGTATTTTCAAATAACTCCCGGGCACAGAATTAGCACCTGGTTGAACACCAGAGCGCTGAGGGCATGCTACCCAAAGTGAATTACAGGTCTCAGCAGCATTCCCATCACCTGGAAGCTTGTTGTAAACACACAGTCTCAGGCCCTCCTTCAGAATTGCTGATTCAAAATTTGCATTTGAACAAGATTCCTCTCTAATTTGCATGCACATTGATTTTCAGAAGCACCTCCCTTGGCAGTCCAGGCATCCTGGAAATGGGAATAATATGGACATTCTCAAAAAGGAATGAGATAGAGAATTTCCAATGGTCAGAGAGCAGAGCAAGAATAAGAAATAGTACTGAAGAATGGAGCAAGAGCCAGAAGACAACACACTTTAACAAGCTCATAAAAGCATCAAGATATTCTCTGGGCAAAGGAAATCAGTGAAGAGTTTTAATCAGAGAATAAAAAGGATCTGATCACATTTGCTTTAAAAAGTAATTTTACGTGCATGTGGTTCAATTGTCACTTTAAATGAATTATTAGAATAAGGAATGAGTGATTTGTATTTGTGAATTTATGTGAGATCACACTGCAAATTAGCAACTGGCAGTCCTCCGGTTAATCTGAAAACATGATCTCTCTGTCAAACCGAAGAGAAGCCATAATTGTACAATGAATTGTTGGTGAAAAATTCAGAGTAGCTTTCAATATTTCTTTAAAAAGGAAGTCATGTATAATGACTGGGGAGACATCAGGTTAAAATTAAATCTTTATATCATTTTTAGATGGGTTTCCTGCTGTTCTAGAAATTAATTTGAATTAATCATGATCTCTCTACCCTTTGTCATCCTTTTTTCTATAGCTGAATTAGTCCATAGCACAGCGGCCTTACGAACTTGGAGGCCTGATTTTCACGTTTGGCCTGGGGATAGGAAGTCAAGAGCTGGCAAAAGACGAATGCTTCGCAAAAGTGACAAATTTAGTTTCTTGGAGAAAGTTGCTGACTGCAGTGTTCCAACTGGAGCAGCTTATCTGCTCCTCCAGATGTTGAAATAATGACAGATGCTTAGAGAAAGCTTGACAAGAGGAAGAAAAGAGCCCGCTTAAGAGCCCAACCTGTTTGTTTGGAGGGAAATAAAAGTAACACTTATTGAGATCCCTATTCTGATGAGGTGTGTATATACATCTTTACAGACATAACATGGTATAACTGTAGGCAAATCTACTTAAGGAAATCAGAAGGTTTTGTGCTGTTGGAGATATCGACAGCACAGGATTATGGCTCCTTTATTCACCTGATTAATAAATCATTATAACACTTTATTAAATATGAAATGACCTCTGGGTACCTGTGCTGAATGACAGGACACTAGTTTATAATGACTGGAGGTGTATGATTGCATTTTTCAGAGCTGTGGCAGATGGATGAGTTTCCCATTGTATGCAACATTTCCAGCAATTCATATTAAAGATATGTTTATCATTTGATAATATGATATCATATTATTATTTATCAAGTAATCATTACCTGATTACTAGATATCTAAATAAGGTATATAAATTAATACTGACTATACTAGTATAATTAGCAAATCCTTGTTAAGCAACTTAAAATTTTATGCCGTTGCACAAAAACTCACAAGATACTGAACTAGAGGACAGATTAAAAGGTGAATAAAAGGAATGGTTAAGAATCATTTAACTTATTAAAATGCGCATAATTACATTGTTTTCGAAATGTTAATGGTGACTTACCTCACATGTGTATATGTGAGTATGTAGGAAAAATAACCCACAAAATTGTACTTTGTACATCTATCTGTATCTTTTTCTTTTTATATCTTTTTTTCCCTCTCTGATTTGCTTTAAAAGAGGTCTTTTAATCTCCTGTGAGAGAAACTTGTTCTTACCAGAGGAAAACTACCCAGTTGTAAAATATGGTTTGCAGGATGAAAGAAATGTTTCTCCAAACACTTCACCTTCCTTAAGAGATTTCTTTGAATCTTACTTGAACTGCTGAAGGACCATTTTCACAGTATCCTCTGCAATAACTTCTTATTCATGGCCGAAATGCATTCATTATGAAATTATTTCTACATGCAGTTGAAATCTAATTCTTGACAGTGCACTCTGAACTATACCCCTCAAGTAAATCACTCTATGATCAAATTTGAAAGTTGTGTGCCAGCTGTTTCCACGGGCATGCTGAAGACGAGACATGTGGATCCCAGGGGGAGAGAAGCCAGACTGAGTGGTCAGGGCATGGGCTGTATAAGCAGACGTGGGTTCCAATAAAACTTTCCATGGTTTTCTAATGCTATTTGGAATGTGATACCTCTCAATCTACTCTAAGTGAGTCTAAATAAGCCACAGAGGAGAAAGCATGTCTACATTACACGAGTTTGCACACATCCCTGCTTTGAAGGATTATCAAAAACAAACTAGAATTTCAGAAGTTTTATGAGGGTATAGAAAGAGCTGTTTGGCCACAGATACAATACTTTCTCAAATCCTTAATTCAGCATTTAGGAAAAATGCAGGCATTTGAGTCTTCTGAAAA
This sequence comes from Cheirogaleus medius, assembly GCA_008086735.1. Lineage (NCBI taxonomy): Eukaryota > Metazoa > Chordata > Mammalia > Primates > Cheirogaleidae > Cheirogaleus > Cheirogaleus medius. Next base: position 5,711,107 of record VBSM01000949.1, read on the forward strand.
TCAACATGTAGTGAACAAAAGAGAAGGAAAAATAATTTTTTCCCTGATGAGCAGATCAAAGAATATCCTTGTGCATTCTCTTTGCTGCTCATTATCTATACCATTGGAGAAGAAAATATGTGGGTTATACAAACTGATACATTAAAAATTACACTCTCCTCAGGAATATTTTTATTGAAGGATCTACATTCCAAATTTAGTCAATTAATAAATCACATTTTTGCTCTGTAATACACATAATATTATACTTGTTTTAACACATTTGCATATTCCTTGGCTAAAATATGTCTCATGTTTTATACTTTTTGAATAAACAAATGCTCAAATCCATTTCAACAATAATTATATATTTTTTTCTTTTTTATTGTGGCAAAAACATAACATGATTTACCATCTTAACCATTTTAGGTTTACAGTACAGTATATTTATTTTTTTTCTTTTTTTTAATTTCATCATATAATGGGGGTACAAATATTGTTAGGGTTACATACATTGCCCCTACCACTCCTCCCCCCATCCCCACATGCCAGAGCTCCAAGCGAGTCCAATCCCCAGGTGGCGCGCATGGCTCACATTATGTAACTCTACACTTCCTCCCCCCTCCCACCTGCCCACCATCCAACAAAAGATTTTTTTTTTTTTACACTTTGGATACATTGTGGAGTCAATATATGTGCAACAGATCTCTAGAACTTTTTTATCTTGCAAAACTGAAACTCTATATTCATTGAACATCAACTCCCCATTTCCCTCTCTCCATCCCCTAGCAATAAGCATTCTATGTTATGTTTCTTCGAGTCTGACTACTTTAGATAACCTGTATAAGTGGAATCATTCAGGTCCAGAAGGTGACTGTATTATTTCACTTTAGCCTAACGAGGTCAAGGTTCATCCATTTTGTAGCATATGACATGATTTCCTCCTTTATTAAAGCTGAAAAATATTCCATTTTATCCATATATCGCATTTTCTTTTTCTGTTTATCTTTGGAGTGATAGGTTGCTTCCACCTCTTGTCTATTGAGAATAATGTTGCAATAAACATGGAGGTACAAATATTTCCTCAAAATTCTGTTTTCAACTCTTTTGCATATATACCCAAAGTGAGATTGCTGGCTCATAGGTAATTCTGTTTTTAATTTTTTGAAGAAACTCCATACTGTTTTCCATAATGGCTGCACCATTTTCCATTTCCACCAACAATGCACAAGGTTTCCAATATTGCCACATACACACCAACACTTGTTATTTTTATCATTTTTATGTTAGCCATCCTAATAGACATAAGGTGATATTCCATTGTGGTTTTGATTTACATTTTCCTAATATTTAGTGATGTTGAGCATCTTTTCATATGCCTTTTGGCCATTTGTATATCTTCATGGTAGAAATGTCTATTGAGGTCTTTTATCCACATTTTAATTGGGTTATTTTTGTTGTTGTTGAGATGTAGGGGCTATTTATGTATTCTGTATATTTACCCCTTATCAGATTTGTGGTTTTCAAATATTTTCTTCCTTTACATAGATTGCCTAAATTTTGATTTTTACATTATGTTATACTTTATGAAAGATGAAAAGTTTTATTCTGAGCTTTTAGGTCTTGCTCAAAGAAATCACAATCTACTATCATTAGATAGTGCCACTTGTACACATACCCACACGTGCACACAATTTCCCTCTCTTCTTTCATTTTCTCCCTCTCTCCATCTCATGTTCTTTTCCCCAATATTTCCTAATCCATTTTGAATTATTATTTTAGTTTTCTACTTTTTCATAAAGTTAGACTTAAGACACATGATGATGTTAATGAAAATATATTAAAATTAAGTCTAGGGAATATTATGACACTACTCAATTTTCATTTGAAAAAGAAGTACCATGGAACACAGTGAAGCTAATTTGAAGGCTCACATTGCATTATAAGATCATAAACTTTATATATTTACCACATGGATTCGAGCAAATGGATGAAAAAGATTATTTGTGTTTATTCACAAAACAATATGGTGTCTGGGACTAAAATTATGGGACATTTTATGGTGATGGACCAGGCATAGAATATGAAAATCACAGAAATTCCAGGGTCTATAAGAATATCTAAAAAGTTATAATAGAAACAAATCCAAAGAGCTATCTCAATGCCATAATAGCTATAATGATGACTTAATTTACTGTGAAATCACTATTATGCATGGTTTCCTTGCAATATATCATTTGATCTGCACCACAACCCAATATGATTGATAGTATTATTATTCTTATTTTGCAGGTGAAAATTCAAGTGCTAATGGAAGCTGCCCATCGTTACAAAGATGGTCAGAGGAAGTGTTCAGATTTGAACCCAGGGAGTATGATAACAGATTCTATAAGCTTTACTAACCTCACAATCTTCATTCCTCCTTTGATTACCTACTTTAATGGGCTAAATATATTATTTCTTAGATCAATATATAAATATATAAATATAAGCTGTCAAAAATCTGAGATAAAGAGTATTTAAATAATTAACATGCCATTGGGAATTAATGGTTTATGTCAATTTTGTAAATATTTAATATCTAGGAGCAGTTATTTCTTTTTGACTGGGAAAATGGGTTTTATTTTTATTAGAAATCTAGTTTGGGATAATTTGTTTCTTCCTTTATTAAGCCAAATGGCCAGGTGTGGCAAATTGTGTTTCATGGGACCTAATTAAAATAGGTGAGAGTGCAAGCATGAGTCACCAGGTGTTCTTAATAAAATGGAAATCAAATGGGACTAATTAGAGAAAGTGATAACCTTCATTAGATTCCCCGGAGAGTGCAAAATAGTAATACTATGATTAACTTCCCTGGATATTAAAGAAAAGATAAAACTTGGAGGTCATTTTAGTGACTAAAATGTTCCAAATGTAGGAGTAAGCAAAATCTGGAGTCTTTACTTACCTCTGTTACTCACAACCTGTGAGACCTCAGAGTAGTTACATTTAGTGAGTTTTCTCTTTTACAAAGCAAATGATTTAGATGGAAACATGTTTGTATCCAAAGACGGAGAGCTAATGGGCAGATTTTACAGTAAAGTGCATAGTGTGTGCCCGCACACTCACACTTCTTATGACACTCAAATGCTTCCTTCATTAATTCAATGATACTTGAAATCCCATATACCTATAATACTGATAAGACTTGAAAATGAACATAATCTTAGAAGAAAAGATACTGATGTTAAGTTCCTTCCTTCCTTCCTCCTTTCTTTCCTTGCTCCCTTTTATCTTTCTAAACAGAATGTAAACTCTATGAGGTGAGGGATTGGGTAGAATTTCACTTTTCATCATTTTCCCAGCAGTTCTCAGAGAGTCTTGCTTAATCGATATTGGTGAACAAGTGTGAGAATTAACAGTGATGCTGACTGTACAAAGTGTACCTGTCACACTGATGGAGCCTGAGGAATGAAGCTGTAACTGAGACATATCTGGTCCCTGTTATCATGTGGCATAATGAGGGACATAAATATTAAACACCTAATTAGCAGGCAAAATTCACAAAAGAGAGCCAATAAAACAAGTATTTGTATTCACGTTCTCCTGTTACTATTTATACCATAATCCCTGGTTCATAGTAGAAATTACAAGGAATTTATAAGAAAAATACTAAAGAACAACGCATGGACAAAGTTAGACTCACTGGAAATGGGTCCAGGGCATTGATTTTTTTTAATATTCAGGTAATTCTAATATATAGTTAGACTTAATATCTTCTGATGTACAAACTGATGATAATCCAGGCTGGACGTGAATGCAGACATCTCTGCTGTCCTGCAAACTCTGATAGCCTCCTGTCTGCTGGATTCCCCTACTCAGGTGGTCTTCAATATAAAATTTTAATGAATGAACATGCAATTTAGCAAATAATGCTACTGTCCACCTAGTCTTCAAACATATAAGGAAGTATCTCTGACTTCTCTCTGTCTACATTGACTTGCAAGATAAATCTGTAATCTTACTGTCTTTATTCATTTTTAAAGTCATTTTTCACCATCTAAATAGCTATAATGAGACTTCATAATCTATGATCTGGTGACTGTATAATTACCTAAATATTTCTCTTCTCCCTTCTATAATTTATTCTACTTGATGCTCCCAGAGCAAAATTATCTTTCTACAACACACAACATCTTATCCTCTGTTTTATACAAATAGTGAATAAAGAAAAAAACAAAACAAAATTTCCTTCTCAATAGTCCACTGTAAAAATTTTAGATTCCTTCAGGTTGCAAACACAATAGCATACATAATGCTTTCCCTCTTTTCCTTTTCTACTCCCATCTTCTCTGCCTATCTTTACCCTGTGATTTATTTTAATTACATCTTTTTTAAAATTTATTTTTTGATTAACATGTAAACATTTTACATATTTATGGTGCATAAAACAATGTTTTAGTATATGTATATATTGTTGAAGGCCTAACTCAAGGTATTTAACACACACATTACCTCACATGATTATCCTTTTGTATGTGTGTGTGTGGTGAAAACACTTAAAATCTACTCTCTTAGCAGTTTTCAAGTGTATAATATATTGTTATTAACTATAGTCAGTCACCATGATGTGCAAAAGATCTCTTGAACTTATTCCTCCTATCTAAGTAAAACTTTATGTCATTTGACCAACATCTCCCCAATTCTCCCCCTCCTCCAGCCTCTGGTAACTACCATTTTACTCTCTGTTTCTGTGAGTTCTGCCTGTTTAGATTCCATATATAAGTGAGACTATGCAGCATTTGTCTTTCTGTGCCTATGTTGGGCTTATTTCACTTAAAACAATGTCCTCCAGGTCCATCCATGTTATCACAAATGACAGAATTTCCTTCTTTTTTAAGGCTGAATACTATTCCATTATGTATATATGTACCACATTTTCTTTATCCATTCATCCATCGATTGACACTTAGGTTGATTCCATGCCTTGGGTATTATAAATAGTGCTGAAATAAACATGGGAGTGCAGATATCTCTTCAACATATTGATTTTATTTCCTTTGGATATATACCCAGTAGGGGGATTGCTGGATCATATTTTAGTTCTACTCTTAATTTATTGAGGAGCTTTCATATTGTTTTCAAGAATCAGAATGCCTGCCCTAATTTACATTCCCACCAACAATGTATAAGGGTTTCCTTTTCTTTACATCCTCACCAACATTTCTGGTTTATAAACCTCCCAAAAGCTATGCATGCCATGCTTCTGCTGATCTCAAACTCTGTCTCTCCCATGTTACTGAAACTTTACACTACTTAGCAATGTGTCTATATTTTTTCAAGTAATTTAAATTCATTTATAAACCCCTACCTGTGTCTCTTTGTTTCTTAGAGATTGTTGAAGCAAGCCACTGGTTTTAACAGAGGAAATAAGTCAGTCCCAGAACTTCCAATCCTGACTATATAACCAAAATAAGCTTACATTAAGAAATGAATTTTATTTAAAGCTTACAATTTCCCCCTTTTCTCTAAAATCACCAGGAGATTATTTGAATCATTGATTTCTTACAAGCGAATATTGGAAAAGTTGTGGATATGGAGCCTGACTGCTTTTTTTTTTTTTCTTATTTCTTCTATTTTCTTCTAAAATCTGTCTTTTTTGCGGAGACACTCTGGCTGGCGGTTTTTTTCATCCACCATCTTGCTCCACCCTCATGGTGGCTGCTTCTCATAAACCAAAATTCTGAAACTGATTGGTGTAAGTCTGTCTTTGTATTTCAGCATCATAAACATAGGTTACAAATAGTTAACTAGTTATGCCATAGAATATTGGAATTCTTTTTAATGTATGTTCAATGTGATTTGTGGAAAAAAATAGCTCAGAGGTATATAAATATCAATGGAACTGTTCTTATGAAATATTATTGCTTTGCAAATATTTATTACCATTTTGTCTGTTTAACATATGATTCTTCAATACTTTCCCAATAATTGTGACTGAAGAATATATACTATATACTTACTATAGACAATTTAATACTGTAGCTAGAACTGGAGCTTTTTTGGTACCTGATTTATAATTTAAGGAGCCACTGAAACTTTTAATAACCAGGAAGTCCACACATCATAAGCAACAGTAACTGTGAAAAGTCTGGGGATAAGTGGTAGGATGCAGTATCCTCACATAATAAAGCAGATTATTAAATTTCCTAAAATAAGTAATCCCAAAGGAATGGCCATATACTGCTAACTTCATGAGTCACCCTGAAGATTCACTCTATTTAGAGTGTGAATCTCTTGGATTAGAAGATTTGCATTTAAATGGTCTTTTCCCCCTTGTAGCTACAGGTTCCTGCATAGGATAATGCTACTTTTTCTTTGTGCAGCACATTCATAAAGGGTCCTAATAAATCCCGCCATTGTGATGATTCTAAAATTTGTCAAAAGACTTTTAAGCTATTCTAACAGACACATTTGAAATAAGGCTTTCTGTATTTCCTCTTGGGAGTTTTAAAATATATTTAGAATAATTAGCTATTTCCCTGCAGGCCGTCTTTACAAATTTAAGAAAAATCCATCCATGGTCTTAGTAAATTAAACAAAAACAGGCATTTGAAAATCTGTTAGGTAGACAGCCAGGGACCTCTGGCCCCTCCTGGGGACAAAGCCGGGTGCCCCAAGCAATTCCTACATCTGGGGGAGGAGTGAACGCCCTATGAATCTGCCAGTCTGACATTACTGTGCCAACTGCAAAAGAATGAAGAAGATTCTCTAGCCACTGGGCCACGCAGCACAGGTACAATGGGATCTGGAAGGTGACCTAGGACAACCTAAGGCTAATTATCATGCTATTAGCTTAAATCTATATTGTGGTTCAACTCCAGCCCACAATGGGCTTTCAGAGAGGCTCACGGGAGATCCACATGCACAGTAAGACTCAGGTTATGTAACTCCCAACTGTCCATCAAAGTGGTTCTATGGTGATGTTTGAACTACTAGGAGGGCCCAATCCATACACTATAAAACAAGACCCCAGATCATGACCAAGGCCTTTTTGTTACAAAAAGGGGTCTATTTGTTATCTGTGGTGAATGTATCTTGCTCTGGCTCTGTAATCCTATCTTTCTCTCCTCAATAAACCTCGTTTTGTGCTTACCTTACTTTCAACGTGACTGGTCAGTTTACAGCCAAGAGCACACCAAGAACCGACATTTCAGACTGCTGACCTGACATAACCACTAACTTCAGTAGCCAAAAAGGCAATAGTTTAACATTTATAAATGTTCTCTTCCTAATATCGTATGCGTGTTAGGGCAGTCTTTGAGAAATTAAATAAATGAGGAACTATAGGGAATATAATCTGGAATTCTCAGCTAACACCATATAACCAGTCTTCACTGGAACTTGAAATTATCTCTCAGGTTATCTAGTATAATACCTCAATTTTAAAAATGATTTGTCCACTGGCTAAAAGGGAGAATCATAGCCAGAAAAATTTAAGGATGTAGCACTGTTTATAGCATGTTGTAGATAGCTTATCAGTATCAAATATTTTCAAGAACTGTCTGAGACTTAATTCAATATGCTATCCATTACAACAGGAGGCACATGTAATGGAAATGCATATATGAGGTGGCTAAGAGAGAGGGAGGTGGAAGAAGAACTTTGTATACAAATTCCATTTCCATAGTGTGTGTATGTGTACTATAAAACACTTCCCCCAAACCAAAAATAGACTTGAGCAAATGGGAAGACATACCCCCTGCTCTTAGTTGAGATGTCTTGAAATACCACAATTAAAATTTTCTTTAATGTAGTTTAATTTATCGATTTATCTTGATTCCAATAAAAATAAAAACATGATTTTTTTCCTTAGGGCAGGTAAGTTGACACTAAACATCACTTAGAAAAAATAAACATTGAAAAATTGCTAGGAAAACCCTGCATAGAAAGAAAAATAAGGAGAGTGTCCTATCACGGAGTAAACATGCCTCATAGTGTCTTTAAAACACACACACACAAATTTAAAATATAGTATTGTCACATAAATAGACAGAACAGTGGAATAGAGTCCACAAGAATACACAACTGTCGGTGGCTCACGCATGTAATCCTAGCACTCTGGGAGGCCGAGGTGGGCGGATCGCTCAAGGTCAGGAGTTCGAAACCAGCCTGAGCAAGAGCAAGACTCCATCTCTACTAAAAATAGAAAGAAATTAATCGGCCAACTAAAAATATATAGAAAAAATTAGCTGGGCCTGGTGGTGCATGCCTGTAGTCCCAGCTGCTCGGGAGGCTGAGGCAGAAGGATCACTTGAGCCCAGGAGTTTGAGGTTGCTGTGAACTAGGCTGACGCCACAGCACTCTAGCCTAGGGAACAGAGTGAGACTCTGTCTCAAAAAAAAAAAAAAAAAGAAAAAGAATACACAACTGTCCATAAAATCTAGTATAGTTAAATATTTCAAAACACTGATGCACACAGTTCAACTTTTTGAAATAGATGGTACTGGGGAAACTAGATAGCAATTAGAAAAATGATTAAATTTGCCCTATTCCTGAAACCACACATAAGAATAAACTGTAAAGGAATGAGAGACCTAGGAAGAGGAGGAGGAAGGGGAGAGTATGAGGAGATGAAGGTGACATTCCTTATTAACCTCGGGAGAAATAAAGAGAAGGACAAGGGCAAACTATTCCTAATGTGTAAAGAACATTTAAATTTATAGAAAAAAGGGCCAATGACACACACAAATCTTAAAGAAATACAAATGGGTATTGATAAATGAACAGGTGATAAGACATCATATATAATAAGAGAAATGCAATAAATATAAAATAACATATAATAAGATAAATGTAATATATATTTCAATGTTGTTTATAATAAAACAATTTTTATAACATTGTTTTTATAATAAAACAATGTTTATTATAAACAACATTGAGATATTGCATCTCACTCATCAGATTGTTCAAACTCCAAGAGCTTGACAATGCACTGTCTTGTCTAGGCTATGGAGAAACCTGCACTATCTTCCAGTGCAATTTGCATGCAAAATGTTAAAACAGTTATGTGAAGAATTTGCCAACATAAAACAAAGCTATATATGCATTTATTCTTTGTCCAAGCAATCTAACTTCTAAGGATTTATCCCAAAGATATTATTCCAGCAATACAAAAATAAAAATATGCAAGGTTATTCTCTGCAGCATTATATGTAAATGCAACATATTGAAAATAACCTAAATGTCCAAATGTAAAAAAAAATTGAACAAATTATTTTTACACATTTTGTATTACACATCATAGTACAATGCTACTTTAAAAATAAGAATGCCTGTCTACCAATATGAAGAGATTTCCAAAATATGTTGTTAAATTAAGAAAGCAAAATGCTCTAAAGTACATATTGTATGCTGTCTTTTGTTTATAAAAGAAGAGAGAAAAAATACATAAAAAAGATGAGGAAAAAGTCCTTAATCTACAGGAAAAAGCGAATTAAAAAGAAACTTTAACTTTTTTAGTATGCTTATTTTTTTAGTGTTGTGGGCATAGAGATTCTGAAACTCCTTCAAATGTACTGTACAGTTGAGCTAATGAGTAAAATCATTGTTGTTCTTGAAAGTTGAGAAAGAAAGTATTTGTGTCTACAAATGTGTAGAATCATGATTGTGTGCTTTTGTGTGTACATTTATATCATGTGTGTATGTACACATATATATACATGTACTTATTTTCTTCTATTCACCCAAAGAGCCTAGAAACATCAATTTTAGCAGTAGTGAGCATAAGTAGTATTTAGAGCTTGGCTTCTAAGAATTCGTCATTACCAACAGGAACCAGGATTCCTGGAGACATAGCAGATTCTAGATGTACGATAATGAAAGTGCAAAATGATCTTGAAACATCTAGTTATACAAGGAGGAAAGTGAATCCAGAAATGAAGGGGATATGACAAAAAGGCCTTTGGAAAGGCTTCCATAGCTAAATCTGGATAATTTCATTATCAAAATATATAAAGAAAATGATGGACTATAAGCTTTTAAATAAATTGGGAGTGTGTGATTTCACTTTGGCAATAAATACATATATCTAAAAATAAACAGAAAAATATGTACATAAAAAAGAAATCAAGGAGAAGAGAGACTACATTCTTACAATGGCATGTCAACTCTTAAAGGTGATGTGAGAGGCGGAGGTGGAAAATCACCATTTTGCACTTCTCACGGTTAAAACTGTTCTTGGTAACTGTCATGGAGAGTGAGGGTTGATGATGGCAATACTACCTCATCTCAAAAAGTCTACCCAGAAATTCCTTATTATGTGGAAAGGCAAATATCACTGTATGCAGTAGAAAAGGATGGCAATGACTCGAGGATCACAAAAAAATGTCACCTTAAGGGACAGTGAGATACCACATATCACTGGATGCGTGTGATACAGGAGAAAGAATTCTGCCTCATTTGTACTATAAGCTGGCAAGGGATATACAAGTTGAATTTAATCCATAGAAGCACTAGACAACCTCAAAACCTAGGAACCATATATAGGATAGTTGGCCTCTGTTATTCAAAGTATCAGTGTCATGAAAGAAGAAATAATGCTGAAGTCAGTTCCAAATTAAAAGAACTCTAAAGAGACTAAAAAGTGTAAATTGTATGGATTACTGTTCCAAGATTGAGAATGAAGTAGTAAGTCTTTTACACCATCTGGACCTGATGCAATATGTGCAATTAATTGACTTAATAGATAATATTCACACTATGGAGGAACATGCAGGCACAACTCCTGTTAAATGCCTGCCTTCCGGGAACCATGCTAGGCACTTTACATCTATTACTCCAGGTAATCTTTAAAATTGTGTTAAGATATAGATATTAAGGGGAAATTGTTGCTCACACACACACAAAATGAATTATCCAAGTACCCAAGGTTCTTTCAAACCATGTTGCTTTAGATATTTAAAGAAATTTTTGGTTTCTAGATTTAAACTGATGACTACTTTTCTCCTAACAAAATGTTAAAACTCGATGTTTTCATGTGGTATTGGAAAATTGTTGTAGTAAGTTGATCAATAGTTTTATATTTGGCTCATTTGAAATGACTTTTGTTATGTTTTTTATCATTGTTGAAATTTATGGCGCTGTGCAAAGAAAAAAATAAATTGTTCCATATATATGCATATTTACATAATAGGAATTTTCTTGGATTTTTAATATGAGCCACATGGATGAAAAACTCAACACATGTATAACTTTGTAAAACAAAATCTTTTAAAAAATATGTCTACAAGAAAAAGAGACAAAGTCAATTCTTGAAATAGTTTATAATACTGATAGACATCTATGTAATGTGTATTTTAAATATGATTAAAGTATATACCTTTATTTGAATTGAAAAGTGATCCCCTGCCATATTTTGAAAATTGAATGGATTATAGTGTTCTTTATGTACAGAGATATTTCAAAACAGGTTTAATTTCCAATAGAATATCTAATTTGAAAGAAATAAAATAATTCTAGTTTAGAGAGTTTAATTCATTTCTTTTTAAAGTTATAAACTCACTTCTTTTGACTTTGCTGTCAACCTCTAGGTGAAATGTTCCAAAAGTTTGCATAGTGATTTTCCTATTAAAATGCAAATCAGTTTTCCTTAGTGACAAATATTAAATTAAAACCTCATATAAAGTAGAGACATGCCTTAATGGCTACAAATTTAAATCCAATCCTATGTTAAGATCTGAGTTATGGGGTTCTATCATGAGTAGAATAAAGTTTGTAAAAGTGGTTTCTCACACTTTTTCATGCTTGATAATGTGATGTTAACTGTTTAGAGAAGTATTTCTAATGAGGAACAAATTTTAATTGTTAACAATAAACTGCATAAATAGCTATTTGAATTAATTGTTTTATTTTATTTTTAAATTGCATATATTTGCTTATAATTTGACAAAGAATGTCAAAAGAATTTGGCACTATAATCTCATATTTCTATCATGAAAAGGAATATTACTATTAATATTAATAATTTATTATGATATCTTATTCCTGTATGCTATTGACATATTTTATAATTTGTTTAAAACCTAAATAAATGTAATATGACATTCTGGATTGGATCATGGAACAGAAAAGGACACTGGTAAAAAATTGGTGACATCCAAAGAAAGTCTAGAGTTTAGCTAATAATAACGTGTCAATGTTTTATCAGCCAGGACTCTTGTATTGTAAATTTCTGAGACTCAGTTCAGTGTACTAGAAAAATGGAGCAATTATGAGTTTATATCAGTGAGAAAATCAGATATAGTATGTACAAACTTCCTTTCTCTCTCTTTCTCTCCTCTTCATACCTCTATTTTGCTCTAAGTTTCACACTCCAGAAGAAATTCTCTTCATTTCACTAAGATGGCCACTGTCAACCCCAACTTCAATATTTATCTGTTTAACATTCCAAGGTGGGGGGATATTTCTCACCACTCCAATATCTATGTATTAAAACTGCTAAAGTAGTAAAACTCGCTTTAGTTACTTGCATATCCTTGAAGTGATTACTAATACTGTTCATTTTGGCCAACTAAACTCATGTGATCAAACTAGAACCAAGTAAAATACAGAAAAAGAATGTTATTATTATTATTATTAAAGAATATTATTGGGGTACAAATATTTTGGTTATAAGTAATGCCTTTGCCTTGCCCAAGCCAGGGCTAGAAGCATGCTCTTCCCCCATACAGTGCACTCCACCTTCATTAGTTGGGAATTTACCCTCCCCCACCCCCCAACTTGACTGGCACTCAACGAATATTACTACCATGTGAGCACCTTAGTGTTGATCAGTTAGTACCAATTTGATGGTGAGTACATATGATACTTGTTTTTCCATTCTTGTGATATCTCACTTTGAAGGATGGTCTCAAGCTTTATCCAGGATAATATAAGGGGTGCTAGATCACCATTGCTTTTGGTAGTTGAGTAGTATATTCCACAGTATACATATACCACATTTTATTAAACCACTCATGTGCTGATAGACACTTGGGTTGTTTCCACATCTTTGCAATTGTGAATTGTGCTGCCATAAACATTTGAGTGCAAATGTCTTTTTTATAGAATGTCCTTTTTTTCCTTTGGGTACATGCATAGTAGTGAGATTGCTGGATAAAATAGTATTTCTATTTTTAGCTCTTTGAGTTATCTCCAAATTATTTTCCACAGGGGTTGTACTAATTTGCAGTCCCACTAGCAGTGTAACAATGTTCCTATCTCTCCACATCTATGCCAGTATTTGTTGTTTTGGGACTTTTTGATAAGGGCTACTCTCACTGGAGTTAGGTGGTATCTAATTGTGGTTTTGATTTGCATTTCCCAAATGATTCGAGATGTTGAACACTTTTTTATAGGTTTGCTGGCCATTATTCTGTCTTCTTTTGAAAAGTTTCTGTTCATGTCCTTTGTCCATTTATTGATGGGGTTGTTTGATTTTTTTCTTATTGATTTTCTTAAGTTCTGTATACATTCTTGTTATTAGCCCTTTATTGGATGTGTAGAAAGCAAATATTTTCTCCCATTCTGCAAGTTGCCTATTTGCTCTAATAATAGTTTCTTTGGCTGTGCAGAAGCTTTTAAATTTAATCAGGTCCCATTTATGTATTTTTATTGCTGCCATGATTGCTTTGGGGGTCTTCTTCATAAATTCTTTGCCTAGGCCAATGTCTATAAAAACTTTCCCAACATTTTCCTCTAGAATGTTTAAGGTTCATGCCTTGGGTTTAAGTCTGTTATCCATTTTTAGTTGATTTTTGTAAGAGGTGAGACCTGGGGATCCAATTTCAATCATCTGTATGCAATTATCCAATTTTCGCAGCATCATTTATTGAATAAAGATTTTTTTCCCAATTTATATTTATGTCTGTTTTGTCAAAGATTAGATGGCAATGAAATTATTAAGGTCATATATAATAAATCCACAGCCAATATCTTACTGAATGGGGAAAAATTGAAAGCATTCCCATTTAGAATGGGAACCAAATAAGGTTGCCCACTATCTCCACTTCTATTCAGCATAGTGCTGGAAGTCTTTGCCAAAGCAATCACATAAGAGAGGAGGATTAAGGGTGTCCAAATGAGGGCAGAAGTGATCAAACTCTCACTCTTTGCTAAAGGTATGCTATTATATCTAGAAAATCCCAAGAATTCAACCAAGAGACTCCTTGAATTCAGTAAAGTCTCAGAATACAAAACTAATGCACACAAATCAGCAGCATTCATATAAGCCAGTAACAGCCAAGCTGAAGATCAAATCAAAGACACAGCACCTTTTACAATAGCTTCAAAGAAAATTAAATATCTAGGAATATATTTAACAAAGGAGGTGAGAGACATATAGGGAGAACTACAAAATACTGAGAAAAGAAATTGTAGAAGATGTAAACAGATGGAAAAATCTACCATGCTCATGGATTGACAGAATCAATATTGTTACAATATCCATACTACCTAAAGTGATCTACAGAATTAATGCAATCCCTATCAAAGCACCATCATCATTGTTTACAGATCTAGAAAAAATAATCCTATGCTCTGTATGGAACCAGAGAAGATAGCAAAAGCAATCTTAAGCAAAAAGAACAAATTGGGAGGCATCAGTCTACCAGACTTCAAGCTTTACTACAAGGCTATAGTAACCTAAACAGCTTGGGACTGTCACAGGAACAGAGATATAGACCAATGGAACAAGACTGAGAACGAAGATATAAAACCATCCTCATATTTCCATCTAATCTTTGACAAAGAAAAAGAATGTTTTATTGGGAAAACCAAATCTATGCAACCACATCACAAATACATCTGATCTCAGATGTGGACCTTGCTCCATAATCTCTTAGTACCCTGCATATTTCTCAGTCAAATTATTAGGAATCATTGCAAGCCTGCTTGCTTCACAAGATTATTGGTGACTTGACTTATGAAATGATGCATTATACATCTCATCTATCTCCCTCTTTACCTGATATTCATAACTGCAAAATGTTTGAGGAGTGGAAAAAGAAAGACAAAGAAATCAATGTGGGACAAATAAGGAAAATTGAGAGTTAAGTATGTGATATGGTTATGCTCATTTTCACATGTAATATGTGATTCTTAGTTTTTATCTTAGCTCCTGGATACTAGATTTTTTCATCATTTAAAAAAATTATTTTATAGATTCCCTGAAACACATATAGGTTCTATACTAGATTTTTTCATCATTTAAAAAAATTATTTTATAGATTCCCTGAAACACATATAGGTTCTATACTTGTTTAGAATCTGTATTGTCTAGAGAAGTTAGGCTATAAGGTGATTTTTATGAATAGCACTAGAGGAAAAACTGTCTTTTTTACTCTTTTTTATCTCCTTCCTAAAATACACACACACAAGTGCATGCATTCACATGCATATACAAACACACACAGAGTCTTTGTCTCTGTCACACAAATGAATAAATAAATAAATATTTTGCTTGGTACTGATCTGGTCCCAGGAGAGCCATTGATTGATTGATTGACTGTGCTGTTAGATAAAGGCCACCTTGGCTTGTGTTGTAGTCCTGTCATTTTTTGTTTGTTTGTTTTGTTTAGTAAAAACTAACCTTTATTTTTGGTAACATTTTTCTCCTTTTAAACTCTTATTTTTCTCCAGGGCTCCCTTTTCAAAGACCATTGAGGTGATGCCCTATAGGTCTTTTGTTTTTGTTTTTGTTTTTGTTTTTTTGATATATTGTTTTAAGTTAGGCTCAGCAAAAAACACTGAGAGAAGACTGTGTAACTTATCCTCATTACTGTAATCAGTGTGTTGAATATCTGCAATAATTATATTTGTCATCCAACAGGATTGATGATTGCATTAAAGAGGCATCTGTGAAGTTCTAACTTCTGGTTCTGTCTCTTGAGATAAATAATCAGTGGCAATGCCTTGTGCACAGGATACAATGCTTTCTGCCATGTGGCTCTACTATCACAGATTCAATTCAGTGGACCATGTTATAATATAACTATGGCAGAAATTTATAGGCTGCACATACAGGTTGATAGCTTATGAGGTGACCCATACACAAAATCTGCCTAATAGGAATATTTTTTGTGAAACATGATAAATTCAACAAAAAAATTTTCTTTTGCTGAAAAATTCTTTATGTCAGAGTCATAAAAAGGAAAGAAATATGACAAGAGAAAGGCAGGATAATATAGAGAAAAGCATATATAAACTGATTCACAAAATACTAATAAAGCTAATATTTATTGACAGCAAACTATGTTGCATATAATGGACTAATCATTTTAAATGTATCCTTTCATTTAATACTCAATACTATGAGCTATTATTATTATCACTGCTAGATAGATGAAGGAAATTCAGAATCAAAAACATTGGATAACTTACTCCGTTTTACAGATCTAGACAGTATTAGAGGCATAGTTCAAGCCTGGAAGTTTGAACTAGAATCCATATTCTTAATGTTCCCAGTGTTGGAGCAATATGCACCTGCTCCTGAGGTCACTAGAGACTCTATGGAGTCCTTGGAGTAGTACCACAGGGAATTAGCTCATATGTTTCCATAAACCCACACTCTGTGTTTCCTTTCCTCATTATTCCCTTACTTCCACAATGGTCTGAAAATCAGGTTGACCACATATGAGCAAACACATGTTTGAAAGAGCTTAACACACTGCTAATTTCCATAACGTCAGTTTTCTTTTAAGTGCTGTAGATCATTTTTGTCAATAGAATTTAGCAAGGCAGAGGTGGCAAGGGTAGGTTTCTATTTTGTTTTAAATACAGGATTTTTCCCCCTGAGGCAGTTGTGTTGTAAAAACTTTTTCTCCTCCTTGCTGTTCAGTCCCTGCACAGCGTCTGAATGTGTTTGGGGGAACATAAGTGAATGAAGGAACAATAAGTAGGCATGATAGTAACCATAACAAAGGCACGTTATGTTATAAGCCACTAATTAATGCATGAAACTTGTGATAGCCACTATTCATCAATGTGCTAACCACAGAATAAACTAATCTGCTTTGTCTTAGTGTCATCATATCCAGATTCTAAAGGCAGAAAAGAGAAGATGCGTAGTTAGGAAAATCAACAATATGAGAGGAGTAGTAATCGAGAACATATACCCTTTATAGAGATAGTCAATATGATATGATAACCAAAAGTAAGTAATGTGTGTCAGTTTATTGAATTCTCTCTATGGTGAAAATAATTTTTGACAAATTTGACAAACAAAAGGAATGCACTTTAAACACTATGCTAATGACTTTGGTGACAGAGACCACGATAGATCAGCCTACAAAAGTCTGAAAATCCAGTTGATATCTGTAATGAGAACTTCTATTGTCATTTGGGAGCATAAAGTGTTTCATTTAAACACTTGTGAAAGCCAAGATGTGAAAAGTAAAATCTCAGTGGTTGTTAACAGTAATGATTTTTAAATCAGAATCATTAACCAAATAGATTTCTGAAAGAATTGGGGATAAATGCTGCTGTAATGGCACGTCAGTTTAGAAGGGTCTTTCGATTAAAGAAAGAAAAAAACAGAGATATTGACTGATGATTGAAGAGTTCAAGCTCAAAAATATTGACTTCAAACTTTTAAGTAGATGAATGGGAAGGCATACAGAAAGCACCATTGACTGGGATCCAAATTCTCAGCACATTCTTTCTTTTAGATAGGTTGAACTGAACTCTGAGCTCATATTGAATTCACAGGAGCTTCAAGGGAGTTCAGATTAGCACAACAGGGGGTAAAGCAAGATCAGATTGTGGCCTTTTAATGCTTTCAGTGTTCAGTGTCTCAGAAGTCAGTGGGAATGCTCAGTGTGCAGAAACTCAATAGGGGCCATGAATGAGGAGAAGCATCTGCACCTTTCCTGCCCTGTGTGGCAGACCAAAGCCGCATAGAATGAATGACCTAATTTATCATTTGAAGCTCATTATTAGCAACCATTGTATAAGCACATTATTAACCATTTCAAGTGTGTAACTTTTTAATAACTCCAAAAATGCTCATTAAAAAAAAACTGTCTTGAAATAGATGAATCCAGGTATAAAACCAAATTGTTCATATTCTAGTTTTGAAAGATTGTGCAAATTACCAACTCTGATCTCAGTGCTGTCCTCCATACAACAGGAATAGCAGTATCTATTTCATAAGGTAGACATATGTATCAAATGTAGTAACATATTTATACTGCATCTGATGTGAAAACACAGCTCAACAAATACAAGGTGCTTTACCATTTTGATTCTATTGGACATTTTTAATACTGACAAAATTAAAATATGTCAATTTTTAACAACAGATGGATAAAGTAACTAAACTTGATCTACTTGATTGTTTGGCTGATTCACTAATTTTCAGCCAAATAGCCAAATATTGACTTAAGCTAAGATTTTAAAAAACTAAAGTGGACATATCTTAGAACATGGTCAGTTTGGTATCACTAAAATTTGTCAGTGTGCCCAGGAAAATGTGGATGTTGCAGGAAAGATCCCAAGGTCTGATAAAAGATTGCATTTGTAAACATTCAAATTCCTTTTCTGATCCTAATATTTTGAAAACCTGTAGTGCAATGGCTATGAATTAATTCACATGATAACTATCAATTAACTTTTTTTGGTTGAGGTGGGCAAATGATACTGTCTTACCCTGGGTTATTTAGAAATTGAGACTAGGGAAAATATTACAGTACTGACAGTGTACTGATAAAGGTTCAAAAGTAGGACACTAATGGTGATGAGAAAGATAACTGAGTCAAGGAAAGCTGTGAGGCTCTATAGTGTCATGCCTTTGTATTCTATCCACTTCTTTACAGTCAGTTTTAAGGAAACACAGTTATTCAATTAGTGGTTATGCTTACATGGCTTGCACAACTTTATCTGAAAGGGGTACAAGAAAAAAGTGCACTTTAATGTGATCCGTGAAAGCTAGATATTAGCAGGAATCTACCAAAATGGCCCTATCCCACCTGCCACTTAACACTAGCCAAGATTTGTTCAACATGGACCTGATTCCTTTGTACTTGAGTTGCATGCCTTTTGGTGGCCACTCAGGAAGATCTGTGGCCTTATATGTAAGTCTGACAGTAACAATGTTAATTCTGCATGGATAGAATTTGACACATGGGACCCAGGGTTTCAACGCACACTCACCCAGCTCAGGAAACTCTGAAAGAGGGGTATTCAGAGTTTCCCAAACTTTCTCCATTTCAATGTCCTTGTCTCAGAAATCTTTTCATGGTGTTCCTATGCCCAAAGAAATACCTAACAATTCAAATTATTACATAGTTAGGCCCAAGCAACCTAACAGGTATTGATGTCCTACGAACCTAGTGGACATTTTTTAAGTATATAAATCAAAAGAAAATATCACATTTTCATTTCATCCTTAACTAACCATGATTAATGACTAATGGAATGTGTGCCTCCATTGGGTGATGTACAATTTTTCAAACTTTGTGATTTTGCTGTATACCACCAGCCTTATTTCCTATTTCATGTTGATTTTTGTGGCACTTTTGCAAAGATATGGTGTAATCAAAAGGATATAGAGTAAGTTAATATTTAAACTGTGAACTACCTGAGATGTGTAGTTTGGGAGATGTCCAACAGATGCTATGCATTGCATAAAAATGTGAAATGTCCTTCAGAACTTCTGAGCACCTTGCACATGATTTGGGAACTTATGAAATAGGAGACTGGGTGAAGGAATGAGAGGTAATTCAAAAAGTCTATGTCCTTTCAGAATCCTTTACACATTTTTAGATAAAAACCCTGAGAAATATCAAGTTATCAAATAGCCAACTATATAATATTGTAGAATATAAACTCACTTCCTCTGGATTCTGAGTGTTTGAATACAATCTTATTTGTTGGACTCTAGAAAGATCTCTCAAAGTGTTAATGTGTTCATGTACGAAATGAGACTAATAGGAGAATCTCCTTCATGAATTGTGTGGGATATTAAATGATCTATTTATTTAAAGCACTTTACCCTGTACTTGTCTCATAGTGATTGTTCAAAGACTATTATGCTGCTGTTGTTGATGGTGGTATCCTGAA
The DNA here is from genome assembly GCA_008086735.1 of Cheirogaleus medius. Taxonomy (NCBI): domain Eukaryota; kingdom Metazoa; phylum Chordata; class Mammalia; order Primates; family Cheirogaleidae; genus Cheirogaleus; species Cheirogaleus medius. The sequence continues at coordinate 5,731,165 of VBSM01000949.1, forward strand.
GATCCAGAGAGTCCAATCCATTTCACTTTCCAGCCACTAATATCATCATCTCTTAGAATCTCTCTTGTGAATATGTATTACCCTAACCTGGGAATACAGAGAAAAGTGTTCCTAGATAAGAAGATAAAAAAAAAAATTCTCAGGGTTTAAGAAGGTTGTCCCCAAATCTGGACCAACTTGACCATGATATTGGTGAAATACAATTTTAAGGTTGCCTGAAAAACCCAACTGTTTCAAATTACAGCTTGTCTATTATGCATAATAGACAAGGTGCAGCAAAAAATTAGACATGGTCCTGTTGACCTCAAACTCATGTAGTATAATTCAGCAGTAAATCACCAGTAATTCAGAGCCCTCATGGTATGTGCTTATCAGGTTGTCTCAAGTATTTAACTCAATTCTTAAATGTGAAATTCAGCAATTTCTCCTGTTTTTGATCCTCTATTTCAGATAAACCTTCCCCCTTCAAATTTTGTTGTTGCTATTCCAGGTCTTTTTGCATGGGTTGTTAACTTTAGCCCTCCGATTATAACCTAGGGCACCATTTTTGCTTTATTTTCCCCCTAGTTTCTTTCTTTTTTTTTTTTT
>VBSM01000949.1:5734462-5767153 GCA_008086735.1 Cheirogaleus medius
TAGGCTGACACCACGGCACTCTAGCCTGGGCAACCAAGTGAGACTCTGTCTCAATAAAAAAAAACAAAAAATAACAACAACGAGATACCACTACACAGTTATTAGAATGGCCAACGTGCAGAACACTGACAATATCAAACTCTGGTGAGGATGTAGTGCAACAGGAACTTTTATATCTTGCTGGTAAGGATGAAAAACGATATGGCTACTTTAGAGACAGTTTGGGAGTTTCTTATTAAGCTAAATATAGTCATACCAGATGATCCAACAATCACACTCCTTGGTATTTACCCAAAGATGGTGAAAACTTGTATCTACACAAAAACATGAAAATTGACGTTTATAGCAGCTTTATTCAAAATTGCCAAACTTGGAAACAGCTAAGATGTGCTTGAGTAGGTGAATAGATAAATAAATGCTGGTATATCAAGACAATGAAACATTAATCCATCCTTAAAAAAACAGGTTATCAAGCCATGAACATACATGAAGAAAACTTAAATACTACTAAGAGAAAGAAGACAATCTGAAAAGAGTACATACTGTATGATTCCAACTGTATCACACTTTAGAAAAGGTAAAACTATGGAGAAAGTAAAAAGAGGTTGTTGTCAGAGGTTAGCAGGAAAGGAGGGATCACTCGGAGGTGTACAGAGAAATTTTCAGGATTGTGAACTTACTCTGTGTGATATTATAATGGTGGAAGCATGCCATTATACATTTGTCCAAACCCACAGAATGTACCAAGAGTGAACCATAATGTAAATGATGGACTATAGCTATCAATACAGGTTCATCAGTTACATCAAATGCACCACTCTGGTGGAGGGATATTGGTAATGAGGGAGACTATGTGTGTGTTGAGCAGAGGGTATATGGGAAATCTCTATACATTCTTCTCAATTTTTTTGTGAACTTAAAACTCTCAAAAAGTAAAGTCTTTAAAACAAATGATTGGTGTATGTATGTATGTGTATGCAAGAGAGAGAAAAAAAAGATAGATTTGGAGGGAGCTGGAGAAAGAGAAAAATACAGAGGTGGGGAGAGAGAGAAACAGAGAGAGAGAAGAAGGAAGAGAATATAAGAATATCCTTTTTTCTTAGTGAAGCTCATTGAAAATGTTTTAGAGTTGACCATTCATAGCAGTTCAAAAAGAGCTGACACAAAACTAGAAGCAACCATGTAGAAACTTGCTGCTACTGAAATCAGGTAATCCAGCCAATGTATTTTTCTAGAAATACTAAAATTTCATTTTTCCTTTAATTCTGGGTTCAAATGTTAATTTCATGAAAATGTTCCTGGTTCATTCTTTGGGAATGCATTTTTATTTTCTCTATTCTTGATCTATTTCCAATAGTCTTATTCCAAAAACGGTCCAATCACAGAAGCATAGTGAATTTTAGACAGGTTTGCTATATTTATATACTTGCTTTATTTCTCTAATATATTACATATTCCATTCTACTTGAATTACAGCGTCTTATATACTTGTCTTTCTCACTAGAATTGTAGGTCTCCTTTGGGCAGGGGTCATTCATTTTCTTCTTCTTCTTGCATTTATGGAGATTACAGTCTCAGAAAAATACTATTATATTTGTTTGATGTGTAACAGTTTATAAAGTGCTTACATGTACATGAAGTGGTTGTCATTCTTCATTTGATATTAAAGCCAATGGAATACATGCCATTATTTTCATTTTATTAATGGCATAACTATACTTATGGAAACCTTTCATAAATATAATGGAAAGGCTATGATTCAAACTCATATCTCATATTTGCAGAATCTGTATCCAGTGTGCATTTGGTGAAACCATGTTTATCTCAACATTCATGGTCCCAAAACTGTCACATTACATATGCCCAAAGATATATTTAAATGTACAGAATAGAAATTTAAAGAATCCTTAAAGTAATTTTTCTAAGAAAAAAAATGAATCCAGTGTTTTTGAAGAAGAGATCATCTCTTCAGACATGAATCCACAATAATGACAAAAAAGATACTGGAAAGAATATGAAACTGCCCTAGCTTCTCTAGTGTTCACTTTTCCTGGGTTTAATTACACATGAAATATGCAAATCACAACTTTCTGAATGTATACAGATTCCACAAACAAACACAAGTACATTTTCAAGAGCGACTTTAATTTTCCTTCTTTTCATCCTAATTGACAACATTCATAGAAGGAGCACAGTTTGAGCAGTAAAAAGTCAGGAAAATTAAATACAGAGACATTCTGAACTGTATAATATGTCTCTTCTTTCATTAAAAGAATGAAATATTGTCAGTGCCCTTTATGCTTTTAATTAAGTATGTCAGTATAATACTTAATTGAGAGAAATATGCAAATGATTGTTTCTTTATAAGGCCAAAGCTAAATAAACACAACATTCTGCAAGTACCCACCTAATTATGTATCTATATAGAAGTCTTATGAAGATTAAGTTATTAGAAGTGGTTCTTTTTACCTAGAAAGTTGTTCCCAACATTTTCATGCTTAAGTATCTGTATCAAAAATACTGGCGAGTTTGCATTTTTTTAAAAAAAAAATATCAGTATCCGATGCTCTTCTTGGAGAAAATTAATATGACCGATTCCAGAGGCCAGCATATTCCACATCTGTGTTCTGGCTTCTGTGGAAGGTGTGTATGAGGAAGAGATAGAAATACTCTACCAACTCTCCTTGAGTACCAGTCCAGGCATTTTGATTTAAACTTGAGAGAATGAACGCACCATGTCTGTCTAGATATTATCAACAAGCAGAACTACTGAAAGTCTGGGGTTTAGGAGGAAACTTGTTAACCTTCTAAGAATTACTACATCTGTCATCACAGACAGATACGTGTCACAAACGTAGCGTCTGTCTTCTTCTGCTTCCTCTGAGACATCCTAGCACCCTACAGTTCACCCAAACTTTATTACCAACTTCTCTTGAATATCTGCATTTCTCTGCCTTTATCCTATGCATATGTGATACTCTTTTAGTGAGATGCCCTTTCCCTTCTCTGCCTCTTGAAATTTTACTCATCTTTTTCATCTAACTTAAATATCCTCTCTTCTATGAACTCTACCCTGATTCCTTTAGGGATCATTTGTTGCTCATTTTTTATGACTTCTTTAGTGCTTTCCACTAGCCTGTTGTATCACAGCTAGTATAATACATTCCCATTAATTTGCTAGGTAGCACTATCCTTAGCCCCTCCATATCTGCCCTCAAATTATGATTTTTTTAATCACGCTGATCCTGTTGTTATTCATCCTTTACGGCTCATTCCCCCAGTCCCTTTGAGACTTAATAGGCATGTAATAGATGATGGCAATTTAAAGTTCCTTTATGCAACAACTTTACTGTTAGTGTCCAAGACATAATATTGATAAGGATTGCATTAGATATTATTTGGAGAAAATATTCAAATACTCATTGGACAATATATTCAGTAGAATTAAAATTATTTTCTAATTATGCAAAGGACTAAAGAAACATGCTTTTGACTCAAAATATTTAAAATACTTGATGTAAATTTAAAACAATATTATATTTACCCAACCTTTTCCTCATCAATGATGATCACCCTGAAATGTTGTGTCTTATGTGAATTTGATGAGGTTTAACTGAAAGAGAAATAAATATTATTTTCTGTTTGATTATAAAATGCCTATTTATAACTGCATATAACATCAACTCCTCCATTAATAGCAAATATTAGTTATTATGTATGAATTTTTATGTCTTTATTATTTCTGCTTCTCTTTAATAGGAATATCTATTCCATTATTTTCAGGATGGGACAGAAATACTAATTTCTGGAATGGATCTAGTTTCATGAGCCTGGCAGGGACTTTCTCACTGGTGTGCCTTGGGTGCAAGTGCTTTTTCAGCCTTGGTAAGTTTCCTCGCCCTTTTCCACCTACATCACTCTTTGTCTATGAAAGCATCATAACTATCATCTTTATTTTACAAGTTGTCTCTAACTGTCCCAAATATTCAAATAAACACTCCTGATCTATGTCTCAATAAAAAACTCTTTACTCCTTATTTTCACTCATGTATCAATCCTTCTGTTCGACAAATGTTTACTGAGCATCTTCTTTATGTTTGGAACCAGGGGTACAATGGTAAGCAATACTCCCCCCACCAGTCTTCCCTCCTAGAGTTAAATTTGCTTAGGAAATCCCTTACATCACACATGTCAGGCAGTATTAAATGTGTGTGTGTTTGTCTCCCTATTAGATTCTGAACACTCCTCTGGGACAGCGGCTACATTTTTTATTGTACTCTGAAAAGTCAGGGCTGCAGAAAGGGGTACCCTGTAAATTTTTGACTGAATGGATACCCAGAGAACTTCACATTTGTTTAGTCTCATTCTCAGTCAATTTGTCAGTAAATATTTAGCAAACTCTTCAATTATCACTTTTGGTAGAGTTAGAAATATGTTTTATATCTTCTTGCAATACAGTGTTCTGCATAAAATCAGAGCTTACTGAATGTCTTTCAATTACATGAAGGCCACTATGAATTTGTCCCTATGCCTCAATACATATGAATGAGTATAATAATTGGTAAGGCAACATTATGTGTTGCTGTTTCTGTGTTCTGGGTATGTCCCATTGAGTATTTAATCACACCTCAACGCTGATAATGTCAACTCTGTGGAAGTAAAGCCCTCTGTTCACTCTCAGGGTATGAACATTAACAGGGACAATATGGATCAGTGAGCACCATGTATAACTGCAGCTTGTAATAAGTTGGTTCATGTTGTTAACACAGACATCCATCATTTCTCTCTTGCCCTCGTAATTAATAATAAGATCAAAAGCCATTCATTCAACATTTGAAGGATATTGAAGATGTTTCCCAAGAAGTCCTTAATAGGCAGGGAAGATACTATGCTTGTTTTGAAAACCAGAGTATGTCTATTCTATCAGTTCTAATGAGAGCTCAGCAAGCAAGTCGTTGGACTGCTAGTGACACATGAGATAATAGGCTTCTGCGGGGAAAGCAGTCTTTATGGTTCACTGATCTAGTCACTATCAAGTGGACACCACAATATTTGACACTAAAAAGAAGAGACATTCACAGGGAAATTGAAGAGAGACCAAAAACCATTTTTATTGGACTTAAAATTTAAAATATGATACAATTATAAGTTGTAATTAAGGAATTATAATCATTTCTCGCTTACCATTTGTACTATATCTTCTTATCAGAATAGCATGTTAGAATAACTTGTATCTATTATTATAATTAAAAAAAGAATTTGCAGTTCCCAGTTGACCTAAAAATAAGCAATGATTGACCTCCAATAAGAAAAGGATGAATTTTTCCACCATTTCATCTATGATGAAAGCTAACCTTAAGCAGGGTTAATAGACATATGGCAGGTGATATACTATGACTGACAATATTGTTTAGCAGACCTAACTTCCATTCTCCAATCCTCATATCCAGTACCTACATCCACTTAAGAGGCTGGAGAAGTTTCATACACATAGCCCCACCTTGTCTGCAGCCAGAGGTGACTGGTGACATATTTCCCTAGTGTTATGGTTACCAGTGTGGATTCTGGAGGCAAATCCTTGAGTTTTAATCCTATCTCTTCCACTTTCTAGCTGTGTTACTTTGGACATGGAATGACTTTTACTGTATCTCAGTTCCTTCTGTTCAATAGAGATAATGTATCTACCTCATATGGTTACAGTGAGGTAGATACTTACATTAGTTATTATATGCAAAGTGCTTAGAAAAGTGCCTGGCATATAAGTGCCATAATTTATAAGCCATAATTATTACTTTTGTTTTTGTGAATCTTGGCAAAAAGATAAAAGGGAATTGGAAGTCAGTTGGGGCATTAAGAAAGCTTTTATTTTCCTGATAAAATAAAGTTGTGATTGGCACCATATTTCCTTTCTGATAGCAACAGTGAATCTGGAATTAACCTCTGCAGCTTGAACATACAGAATGGACATCTTGTGAAAATGTAAGTATTGGGGGAAGTTCAAGAGAATTGGAGAGAAGAAGAAATTGACATCAAGTCAAAAATTGCTGCACTCCAAACTTCGATGTATTTAAGCCAGTGCAATCAACTTTGATGTTCACTGAAATCGAGAGCATTCTTCATGGACATGCTGGTGGAGCTGGCCCAACAGTTAAGTCTTATTACCACCAAAATTATGTAAAATGTGTTCTGCTTATCAAATTGATCGAGACAGACCAAATTTTATAAAGAATTTCAAATATAGCCTCTGGAAAGCTGAGAACTTTTTGGATCAAAAGACTTTGTCCTTCAGTTGACATTAGGTATTATGACACATTCCAACTATGACATTAAGTTAATTGTCCAGATTACATATTGAGAGAGCGATTTTATTTCCCAATCACTGAAGACACTGGCAGTTTTAGAATTTCTTTCTGCTCATAGACTTTTAAATATTATCCATGACATTTTAGTTTTGCTGAGGAAATGTATAGACTCGGCACTTATGGTAGGCAGCCTTCAAGATGATGTCTGCCTCCCAGTATTCAAACCTCTGTCTAGTTTCCTCGCACATTGTACAGATGTTGGACTGTGTCACCAGTAGCATACAGCAGAAGTGATAGTATGTCACTTTTGAGATTAGGTTCAAAAATACTACAGTTTCTGTCTTAGATGTTCTGTTGCTAGCTAGTTCTCTCTTTCTTGGATCACTCATTCTGGGCAGAGCAAATTGCCATGTTATGAGGACACTTAGGCTGCATATGGAGAGGTTCACATGGCAAGGAATGGAGGTCTACAGCCAAAAGTCAGCAAGAAATTGAAGCCTGCCAACAACCACATGAGTGAGCTTAGCAGTTAATTATCCAGCTTCCGCCAAACCCCAAGATGACTGCAGATCTAGCCAACAGCTTAACTGTGACCTTGTGAGAGAACTTGCACAAGGCCACTCCCTGATTCTGACCCTTAAAACTGTGTGAGATAATAAATGTTAGTTGTTTTAAGCTACTAATATTTTTTATTTCATTTATTTATTTAGCAAATCCATAGGAGTAGACATATTGAAAGGGAAAATAATATGACAAATGTTAAGTTACCTAGGACATAAACTGGTACATATTCAGCACCCTATAAATGCTTGTTTCTTTCTTTAAAAAAATATAAAAAAAATCAAAAACCCCTAAAATCCAAATTAATAATGATATAAACTACTTTGCTCATATTTTAAATTTATGCATGTCATTGTTTTTCAGTTTTAAAATTTACTTATTCTATTAAAAAGGTATCTTAACAATCATGTACTGTATATAATATATAGCCACACTTTGAGGGCAATTTATTTTCATTCATATATATTGAATGTTAGGGCCTACTCAAGTAAAACATAGTTGTAGTTTAATCTAACAGTGATGAATTACTGGAGTGAATTCATGCAAACAGGGAAATTGAAATTAAATTCATCACACCAAGGAAAACACTTCCTACCCATGTAAATTAGCAGCTTTTCCGCTAAAATCAATTTGTTTGGGTAAATTATGCAAAAATCCTCAAAGGGCTTAGGTAAGTAATTTATTATACTCTTGGCTGTTTCATAATGTTAGGAAATAAAACATATTCACACAGTATTAGATGGTATAAACTGAGAACTTTAGTGACAATTTTTGTTTATTACAATTAATCTAACTTGACTGCATTGTCAGAACACCCACATTATGTGGGACCTATAATTTTTGTGCTGGTGCTTAGAGGATGCTGTGTTAAAATCAAAACCAAAACCAAAACTGAAAAAAAAAAAAAAAAAACCAAAAAAACCCAAACTCTTTTAAAGTACTGATTATTTCCTAAAACATATTATGGCAAAGGCCAGTAATTTCAATGAAAAATACCTTGAATTTTGTACTTATAAGATAGGAAATCACCTCCCTTAGCCAGCATGAGAATATAATTTTGCACAAGGCTTTTTTGGAATTGGTGCTGTAATTCAAAGAGAATGTCTTTGTTTAGCAGGAATTTTATGTTGCGGTATCACCAAATCTAATGAGCATGTGTAATCACATGGGATTTTCAATTATTCTCTTTTAGCAGTGGGGTAGATATATTATCTTTAATAGTTTCTCTCTCTCTTATCCTATATTCAGTGACTTAAGTGATCTGAATAATTCTACTTTCCATTTCTGCCCCTCTCTATCTCACTATTTAAGATCAGTTTTAGAAGCAATCTTTCTTATCCAAACTACTGCAAGAGTCATCTAATGGTCTTGTACTCCTGTATTAATTACCCTGAATCATTCTTCACATGGCTGGTAAAAATGATCGTACAAAACATGAACTTGATATGGCACTGCATGAAATCATTTAATGGCTTCTTTTGACCACAGTATGAATAATAACCTTGATGCTGATTACTATGACCTTTGCATCATTGCATTAAACTAGCTGTCCAGTCTTACTCCTTCTATATGTTCTTCATGCCTGATACATCAGATCTCTTACCTAATCAAAACATATCATCAATTTCCCAAAATACATTATTATTATTTCTCCACCTATGGAAGCATGCTCTTTTCTTTTAAAATCACTAAAATTTCGAAGATTTTACCCTTTTTGTCTAACAATTTTTAGAGCACTTAAAGTTAAATCATTTGTTTGTTTTCTGTCCTTGCTCAATGATATGTAAGCTCCATGAAACCAAACGCTATATTTATTTGGTTCATCAGTAATTGTGTGTGTGTGTGTGTGTGTGTGTTTGTGGGTATGTGTGTACACACACACACATATTTCAAATAATATAACACTACTAGCTTGACTTCTAATCCGCCTTTCTCTTCTATTACCAAGGTTTCCACACTCCATTGCATTTGATTACTTGCTGTATTGTTCATACCATTTCAGAGCTAAAAACTCTATTTATCTCTCAGAGAGATATCTATCTAGCTATAAAGATATTGATCCATAGATATAGAGAGATTGATACATACCACATAATCATGACTATAGAATGAAAACATAGTAACTATCTTGAAATTTACCATTAGAACTATCTTAGGTTGTTTATATATATCAGGATTATTTGACCCATGTTATCTTGTGCTTTTGATCATAGATGGGCACTAAGCTATTTCTGTGTACATTTGAAAAAACAAGTGGTTTTAAAAATAAATGACCACTTGGTTTTACAAATAGATGGCCCCATGATTTTAAATTACATTGGCATCCATTCTCCATATGATTCTTAGAAAGACGTAGGGATTGAGTTAGGCAGAGATTCCTTCTTCTCTACCCAATCCTGAGGGAGCTGAACCCAAGTGAAGATGAAGATGACTTATAGGTTCAAACCTATGACTCCAAACATCAGATCCCTGTTCTTTCCACTCCATCAGGAAACCACAATCTACATGTGAATTGAAATTTATTCTATATATATACACACACACATATAGAATTAAAAAATATATAAATATATATACTTTTAAAAAATTCAATGGAGTTTTGGCAAATAAAATTGAATCATGGTATAATCAGGGGCTATTTCATTTTAAGGAGTGACTTAGTATACCTTATGTGATACAAATATCTCTTTTTGTGATACTTGGAAAAACTGAAATATATATTTATAATATATTGTTTTCTGGATATACAACATTTCATATATACAACTTAAGACTACTAAAACGTTAACATGGTAACACTTCAGTTTCAAGGAACTTGAATTCAAAGTCAAGCACTCAAATATTTTTCTTATTTGCATTTTTGTTGCTGTTGGTATTTATTTCTTTTTGTTTTCTGGCTGAATTTACTGGGTAGATAATAATTATGCTCTTTGCCATATCATTTTTTAATACACTTATTTTTAGAAATGTTTACAATCGAAATATTCTTTCTTTTAGAGTCACTGCATCCAACATATCAAACATAATAAATTATATCCTCAACAAAATGAATATACATATAAATTGATTACTTTATATTAAAAATTTTTAAATATTTAAAGAAAAATTTCTTTCAATTTTGAAAGTTTTTTAAAAAACAATATATCGGGTTTAAAGTTTTGTGAAGTTCATTGACAGTAAGTCATGTGTCTAAAGTGTGTAAGTTTTATAAAAAGCCATAATATTATCCCAAAGATGCTTAAATTAATAGTTAAGTAGTTATTCTATTTAAGTGGCATGGGAAGTTTTATAAAGCCCAAACCTATGGTTTATTCCACACTTCTGGCTTTCTCAGCTTCTCTCATTAATCTTGCAGTAAATGATGCTAATACAGGAGTTGCAGGGTGCATCAGAGTCTGCTTATTCTCTGTCTGTGGTCCCCAGTGGGTGTGAGGTTGTAGCAATTAAGGCGGTGTGTGTGCTGTTTTGAGGCACCGCAAAGATAGATTAATTAGGTTGCAAATGGTCCCAGTGACATTGCCAACAGAGCCTTTGATGGGCCTGGTCCAAGGTGATCGAGTCTGAAAATATTGATGGATAGACAATCTCAAAAGAAAGGAAATCACTACCAGTAAGGGCGAAGCATCTGGTGCTTGTTACAATGAACACACCATGGCTACAGTTGCCAGAGACTAAAAACCTTCTCTCTAATGAAATAAGTTTTAAGAAAATTACCAAAATATCTATTATCAATTTTATAATAGTTTTAATCTTATACACTAATTTGGCTGAATTTATTGGGTAGATAATAATTATAGTCTTTGTCATATCATTTTTAATACAGTTATTTTTAGAAATGTTTACAATCGAAACATTCTTTCTTTTAGAATCACTACATCCAACAAATTAAATATAATAAATTATATCTTCAACAAATGAATATACATATAAATTGATTACTTTATATTAAAAATTTTTATATTTTTAAAATTTTCCCAGGTTATAGAAATGTGCCTTCTGATTTTGGAACTCCTAACCTAAGGCTTTTTATTCATATAATTCACCTGGACTTTTTGGTAAATGTATATTCTGATTTAGTCTGTCTAGGTTTTGAAATTGTGCATTTTCAATAAGCTCCCAAGTGATGCTATTATAACATCAATGGTCCACAGCCATGCTTTGTATCATAGGGTCTACAGTCATGTGTCTTACAATTTAGTGTGCGTCGGGATGTACAGGGGGCATGTTTAAAGTGAAATTGCTGGACCTCATTGACCCCCATCAATTATTTCTAAGTCAGTAGTTGTGACCCAAGAATTTTCACTTCTGAAAAATTCTCAGATGATGGTGGTGCTTTTGGTCTGAGAACCAAACTTTGAGAATCATTACTCTAGAATTGTATTGTCCAATATAGTAGTCGATAGCCACATGTGGTAAATGAATACTTGAAATGTGATCAGTTCAAATCTAGACATGTTATTCGTATAAAATACACAGTGGAATTCAGTAATTTAGCTTGAAAAAATAATATAAAATATCCCATTAATAATTTTATATTGATTTCAATATAGAAAGATAGTTTTAGATACCTTTTATAGAGTAAATTATACTGAAATTAAATTAATTCATTAAATTAATTAATTTAATTAATTGTGCTCTTCCTTTATAATTTTTAATATAGCTAATAAAAAATTAAAATTATATGTATGACTCAAATTATTATCTTGCATTATATTTCTATTAGACAACACTGTTCTAGAGTTTTGCCTAGAGCTTTTTCTAGAGCCCTGCTCAGAGTCTTACCTGCTCACCTAATTTGATCTATCTGTGTAATGAGATGTGATTCAAAGAGATTCTCATCATTAAAAACTTTTAAGATAATTCTTGTGTGATTTCCTCTTTTTCTTATTTTATAACTGGTTCCATTAAGGATCTCCATTTATTTTCAGTCACAAAAGTCTGTGGGCCACCCTTTAACTAAAATTGTAAACATTTCTTCAAATAATTTTAAGGTCAAAACTTACTTTTTAGCCTCACCTTTTATGAAATAACCTCTGTCATCCTGTGGTCTCACAGAAGGGATCTCCTTTTCCCCAATCTTCTTTTCCACCTGCCTACTTTTGTTTTAACTATTGCTTTTATCTGAGATACTCTTTTTTCCTCTTTTGCCTAGGAAAATCCTGGTACTCCTTCAAATACTAGCTTTGCTCATCTATGGAAATTGATCACTCACACTTCTGACCCTACCTCTCCTCTTTATGCCTGTCCCTCTAAACAGCACTTGTTTTCTCCTTACTTCAATATTACAGTGTGACATCCTATATCTTTTCCTGCTCTAATGAGCTCTGTGACCACCAAGACCATGAGACTTCTTGCTTTTCTCATCCTTAGTGCCTAACCTAGTTTGCCCATGGTGGCTGCTCAGCACTTGTTTGCAGAATACATTTTAACTTTTGTATACATATGTATGTATTTATTAATTTATAAAAGCAATTTGTGAAGATGTGATGTATTCTTGGGTTTTATTTAAAATGCTTCTTTGGAGCTGAACTTGCCTCATTAGCAATTCACCAGGGTAATAATTGCATGTGACACCATAGATGTATTGTGTCCTATTTTCTAAATCCCAGGGTGGAAATAGAAACAAGGGTTGGATCTTAAACAAACACAGAATATAGAAACATTTCCTTCCTGTACTATAAACCCTGATCTGAGCAGGTAGTGTAGAATGTTCCTACCACAAGGAAATATTGTTTCCTATTTATTTTGAGAATCTAACAGGAGTGGTTTTCCCCGGCAGCTTAAAAATTTTGGCCCTAATTTAACTTACGAAGTCTTACTTTAAACTAGCACCCATAACTTCTCCTTTAATATTATTAGCTAAACGCACATTTTTCAAAACAAATTTTCATAAGAAATAGAGGTTGCTTATCTGGAGAGATGGGAGTCACAAAAGATAAAGTTTCTGCTTTCCAAGTTTGCCTGGTATTTTCCTTTCATTTCAGAATTACTCCAGCACCTACAAATACCACATCCCTTTGTGGTTCCCTCCATCCACAATCCCTTTCTCTAATATCTGCCTCCAAAGAGCCCTTTACTTCATTTAAGGAATAATTTCCTGCAAGCAGAACATATACCCAAGTAGTGCTTCATGAAGATTGAAAACCTGAGAACACAATCGAGATGAAGCACAGAATTACTTGGGCAAACTAAACCCCCATATCAGTCTTCCCAATATCCAATTAACTGTCAAACAATAGAAAAGCTTAGAAAAGTTGAAGAATAAACCATTGCAAACTCTTTATGATACACATGATGAAACTCTTCTAGGAAAGTAAAATGTTTTCCCAATATTTAACCATACTTAGCCAGCGTTTTAATTATCAAGCTATCAGTAGACTCATCCCAGTCCTTTTCTCACCACAAAATGGACATTTCTTCTTTTTCACACTGTGGGCAATGTCAGGTGCCCTCTGTCATTTCATATGCCATCTGTTCTCATTTCCCACTTCACTCTTGACACCTGATCCCCCTTGTGTACTACAGTCATAGTTCAAAACTAGCTGTGCCCTATAAATGGCCAGTGCCAATGGGACTGTTTTCCTCTTCACCAGCACATTGCTCTCACCCTACAGAAATTAACATCAGCCTCAATGAATAGGCTCTGGGGACCTTTCCAAAACCAAGAGGAGGAACATTGAATGAAAATATCTTTTGACATAACAAAGCTTTCTGATCAATTTATTTATTGATTGATATGCTCAAAAATATTTGAGAGAAAAATTTAAACACTTATATTAATTATAGGGTCTTCTACAGCCTTTGATATGCTAACGTACATTGTGAAAATCCATATTGGGGATATGGTTTGTCACTCTTCCAACTCTGAATATAAAAATATTTACATATGCACACAATCACAAGTGTGCACACACCAGTTTACAAATATCAAACATCTAGCATGAGTCTTCATGGAACACATTTTGGGAAATGCTGCTTTTAATAGAAGAAAAGGAAAGAGGAAGCATTTTCTCATGTAACATGAAAGCTCTCATATAATAAGGGTGATAAAAATGTACCAATAATATAAAATCAAAGGATTAAATACTATTAAAGAATTATGGGCATTTATGTATCATCAAGAATTTGAAATATTTCTGCATCTAAAGTGAGAGAAAGATATGAGCGAAAAGGCAAAAGGAATTTGGGAAGATGAAAGATAGAAAAGGACATATTACAAAAATAGTCAGAAGTTCAGTTCTTAAGAGCAATGGTTGTCAAGCATTGATGATTCACCTCCCCACTGCTCCCTCTCCCAAGACATATGGTGAAGCTTGGTAACATTGTTTGGTTGTCTCACTGGGACGAGGCTGGGCATGCTATTGGCTTCTAGTGGATAGAGGCTAGAGATGCTGCCAAACATCTATAGTGCAAAGGCCAGTCCCCCATCATCACCACCGCCACAACTGCAAAGACTTATCTTGCTCAAAATGTCATTAGTGGCACTGCTGAGAAACCTTGTCCTAAAACATAATGTGTGTGATGAGTAGGCTAGCCTCAGGATTATAGTTAAGATTATATGGAATATTTACAATTTCAGGACAAAAGGAAATCAGGATTTTTTTCCCTAGGAAAGATATGGATAGTTAAGTCTAAATTGCTTAAATGTATATATTAGGTGGATAAAGGAATAGGATGAGAAGAGATAAGAGTTGAGATGAGGCTGGTGAAAGGTGGTGAGGCAATTATAAGTGTGAAAAATAACAGCCGCCAATAGTCTCATCACCCCTATCAAACCAAAAGCACTGTTTAGGCCTTCTGTAATTTTTAAAATAATCTAAGATACTATAACACCTCCTTATTATCATATTATATGACTGTACTATACATGGGGATCTCCTATATGTGCTATTTTGTAATCTACAATAAAACCCTGTTTATGAAAATTATACATATATATATATTTAAATCAGGTGATGTCACTCAGCAGAAGGCCCGCAGCAGAGGCCTCTATAGATTCTTTTGAGTGTCTATTGGTTCATGGTATCTAAGTCTGACTCCTAGGAAGACTCACTCAGCTTTGTGTCCTTAATTTGTCCAGAAGAACTGCATGATAGCATCCTGCCCACAAGATGGCAGTGGCAAGACAGTATTTGATGATACAGGTTATTGGTGCCTAAGTTTTAAAAAAAAAAACAAACTTTTTTGTTTGGTAATTCAATTTATGTCTGTCTATCAAAGGAGGATAAGGAGATTTCAGAGGCAGACACCAAAGGGAAAGAGGAAAGAGCTTTAGTGGTACAATTTCTTTAGAAGAAACAAGAAATAGAACTACTTCTCTGTACGCCACAAACCTGCACTTTCTCCAAGTGAAAATGTTTTCACATAATTGCAGCGCTATATTTAATAGCTGTGCATCCCTTAGCAGAACCAGACCCTTACAAGACAATCACCATCCCTCTCTCTTCCCATATACAAATACTTGAAAGTGGTGTCTGTTCAGAATTTCACTTTACTGGTGAGAATGCTCCCATTTTAATTTAAAATTTTATACACTATAGACATTACTCCACTGCAAACCAATAAATATTTTTCATTCATCTATAGTAACGTGTCAGTGGTGATATGTTGGCCAGCAAATGAATCAGTATAAAAATCAAAATTCTCTTTTTTATTTGAGCCATGCAATATACCAAATTTTCCACAAATAGCTTGCCTTTACCTGTCTTTTAGCCACACATATTATCACCTTCTTGAGCCCAAATGGAATCTAAACATTTCTGCTCTCTGTTCTTATTCTCCACAAATTTGCTAACAGATTGTGCTACTATCAGTGGATGTTATCAAAATATCTGTTAAACACAAGCGGCACGTGGTAAAGCATATGTGTGTGTGTGTATTTATATATATATATATATCTCCATATATATATATCCCTCTCACTTTTGCTTTCTTGCTTTCGTCTTTCTTTCATCTTTCTTTCTGTCTTTCCATCTGTCTCTCTGTCTTCTTTTTCTAAATATTTATTAAAAATCTTTTCTGTGCTAGTATATCTGATGATAGAGAGAGATTATTGTTACTCATATTAAGCTTGTATTCCAATCTTGTTGTAGATAAAAATGGGGAGCATGGTGGCTTATTGAGAAGGTAATATATAAGTTGATACTTGGAGAATGGCTATGAACATTCAGAGAGAGAAAGAGAGTTGGTGGGGGCAGAGGAATGGGATGGTGTGACTGTTCAGGGCTGTGGGACAGCATGGACAAAGTCTTCCAAACTATATGGATCTTTGCTTCTTCCACAAAATAAGACAGAATGAAATTTTTGAAACCTAAGAAGTAGGAGGAAAGAATATAAATTAAATTTGGGGAGGCACGTCACATAAGATCATAGATTTTTAACAACAGAAGATACTGTTGGATCTTAAAATATACATATATGTATATATATATATTTATTCATATATTATATAATGCCTCCAGCCCTTGCTTAAAAATCTATAAGAATATAAAAGACCAGTTAAAGGGTAATAAAGACATTGTTCTCAAATACTAAAATGGAAAATAGAGGGAAACAAAATCTTCTCTAAATAACAATGGAAGAACACTAATTCCAAAGTACAGTAGGTATAAAATTTTTTACACATTTAAATAACAGGATAGTTTAAAAGTATATCATGTTAAGCTTTCTCATAAATATGCAGATTTAATACTGCATATCACTAGCAGAGCTAAATTATTAGTATTGTTTTTTTCAGGCGATTATGATGAATAAGTAGCTAAGGTTGAGAATCATGGCTCTGAGGAGCAGGCAAGTACCTTGCTAACTGTGAGATTATCCCCTTTGTTAAAATTAGTTCAGCCTATGTGTCCTTGCGAAATACGTTTACTTAAGTAAATTTCAATAGTTAGAGGAACTAGCAAACCTGTAGTTCCTCATGGTGGAAAGTATAAAAAGTGAATGTAGCTATGAGGTCACATAAAACCTTGGATTCCCAAGGTTATTTACCACTGACATTAAGTGAAATGATTTTAGATTGTAAAAGGCCAGACATTTTTAGAAAAGTGTCTCTTTATACTTACCTATCAGCCCACTAATTTATATCAAAGAGAATGTCATGTGACTGCCTTTAATGTTTTCCTAATAGGTACTAATTTAAAAATTTTCAAAGAAACAGGCTTCAGGCTCAAAAATCTCAGACAAGCAATATTTAGTAACATTTTCTTAGTTGTCTCATATTTATTACATTTTTATAGCAAGTGTTAATTGTTACTTAACATAATGATATAAGATTTATTTTTAAAATGAATGTACATAAGTTAAATATTATTCAATATGAGGAAACTATTAAATAATTAGCAGTATAGATAGCTTATAAATATAAACAGACTTGTGAACAACTGAATCCTGATTATCATGCTGGGTCAGAGCAGTTTTCTCCATCCTGACTTAGCATTAGAATCACCTAAGGAACTTTAAATATATATTAATAGATGCTAAGATCCTATCCCAAACCAATTAAATTAGAATCTCAAAGGAGTGGAGCCTGGACATTGATTTTATTTTATTTTTTTTAATGTTCTCCCTGTGATTTTACTGTGTAGCCAGTGCTGAGAACAACAGGTTGGAGGATGCTGATTTTAAAGAATAAAGAGTAGATATTCCCACCCCAACACACACTCAGACATAGAGATAGACACAAATAATTAAATAAAATGATACAGTGATACAAATACTTTATTTAAAATAAAAAAACTTTCTAAAAAAATAACAAATTATAATTCACAATAAACTGTCCTCCCTTGCTCTGCAGATTCAGATGCCTGGGCTTTAGAGTGCATTCTACTGGGACAAAGCTCGGGTTCAGCCATTAGCTTAATTTGTCACCTTGGGCAAGCCACTTGACTTCTCTGTGCACCGATTTCCATTTTTACAAAATAAGGGGAGAAACAATGTTTGACATGGATAATCCCTAAAGACCCTTCCAGCTGCAAATCTGGACCGTTTTTTATGTTAAATGGAAATGACCAGACAATCAATGTTTCCTGCTTGGCTTAGCATTAATAATGATAATTAAAAATAGAATCATAGATGTGGTACGTGAGGTTTTACTTTACTTTTTTTTTTTTTGTACTGTAGATAGATTTTGAAAACTAATTTTTCTCTCTCTGAGCTGACAGTTGAGCCAGCAAGCAACCTTTTAAAAGCCTTACTCAGAGCAAGGAAACCAGCTTGAGTATGCACAGAGAAGACATGGTTGACCTAGTAATGAGGACTGTGTAAAATTGCATTGATTTTCTTTTTTGACCTCCCTTTCCATTTAACCATTTGTCAATACTGGAGAAAGAAAGCTACAGAATGTAATTTTTCAGCAATTGGAAAAAATACAATTTGTCCAAGAGAAGGAAGTTGGAATACAATTTTGACATGGAATCAGAGCTTTATGTAGAATAAGTTTTCTTAAGCCTTATGTTGAATATAAATCCATCGGCTCAAACAAGTCTTTTGCATTCAGGCTTTTCTGAATTTGTGACTGGCCTTACTCCTTTTTTGCCTTCAAGCCCAACCTAGACTCTCTTCCTTCTTTTTTTCTCTTTCCTAACCCAAATGTCTTTCAAGACAGAATAGTGGCCACTTTGGTAAGGTACCCCCTAAAAATTTCTATAAAATCTTTCCCCTTTGACAAGATTAGTAGCCCATTATCAGTGCATAGCACTACATACCTACCAATACCCTAGTACCCATATCATCATCTCACAATTATTTGTGTATTTGTCTCACTTGTGAGAATGTGAGTTCTTCAAAGTTGCAGGCATGCCCTTATTCATCTTCATCTCTCCAGGAGCTGACACAGTGCCTGACACATAGTGGAGTTTTGGAAAATGGAAAAGCACTCTTAGTTTGTAAACTATATTTCTCTAAAATAAAAATCCTCACAAACATATTTGGTTCAAATATTATGCTATTAATATTTCTACTATGGAAAAAAGATGCCTATTTGTCAATCCACTTATAATTTATTCTCAAATAATCTATGCTCAATTCCAGAAGATGGAATTGGCCATATTATGGGTCAACACTGATCAATTGGTTGTGCATGGATAGAATATTGAATTAGAAGAATTTCAGAAGCATATTTAGGTTAAGTACGATTTTCTTGAGCCTTAGCAATATTAAACATGGATACTGGTAAGAAGATTGCTAGTAAGCAGGCTTTGCGCTTGTTAAAATTGACTAATTAGCAAAATATAAGTAGGATTTAGATAGATGAGATATATGAATAGTAGCTGGAGCAAGGATTTTAGAAGTAGGCCAGCTAGAGAGAAAAAGAATCCCACTATTATAAGTTAACATGTAGGCCTACTGTGAGTTATATATAACAACATTCTGCTATTTGACACAATTTTCTCCCCAAATTAATTATACTGGCGTGTGTATGTGTCTGTTTATGTGTGTGTTCCAATTGAAAGGGTGAAAAGATAAGGCAAAATATTTATGCCCTAGATAGATGATGTGCTTGCAGTATGGCATGACCTTTTAGAAAGCTAATATGATATTTTGATATAAACACAGATGTCAGCTGCAAACCCCTTTTCCACTTAAGGGTCAGTGAACTTGAGATTAAGATTCCCTGTGATATGATAATTATCTCTTTATTTATCTGTCTCCCCTTTTGGAGTAAGAGCTGTTCAAGCACAGAAACTAAATCATATTCTTTGTTTCTCTAGTGTACATACAGACTAATGTATGTTTGTGTGTGTGTATGTATAAATTTAGGCATGTATATTATGATTTCCTGAATCCATGAAAGTGAATATGAAATTTTTATGCCTCTAACATCCAGAAGTCTCTCTTTTACATATTCATGCCTAGATAGGACTTAAATTAAAAATGTCTTTCAGAGTTTTGGAGATGATCTTTTCAATGTGAACCAGAACTTCTAATCCTGTATAATTTTTCTCAGTTGTTATATTGACCTAATTTGGACTAAAAAAACAATATTC
The DNA here is from genome assembly GCA_008086735.1 of Cheirogaleus medius. NCBI lineage: Eukaryota > Metazoa > Chordata > Mammalia > Primates > Cheirogaleidae > Cheirogaleus > Cheirogaleus medius. The sequence continues at coordinate 5,754,309 of VBSM01000949.1, forward strand.
AGGGCAGAAAATCTGGTTTGGCTGCATCTAAGAATGGAGAATGCAGAAAGTGTTGCAAACCTTAGTTTTAAAAAATATGTCAGTGAAAAGCAGAAATAAAAAACATCCTATATTTCCCACCCCCAATACACACACATGTCCATTATAGACAATAGATAATAGATAGTTACACTGATAGATTAGTAGATAGATTTAAAAAGGCACACTTTCCTGCCTTCCTACTGGAAGTTTCTCCACTTTTTCCCTGGCCAATATACATGCAAAAGTTCACTAATCCTAAGTATACAGCTCAAATAGTCTCATATACTGACTGAATACACCCATCTACTTAGCACCAGACCAATAAAGAGAAAATTAAAAATAATTCCTTCTTGGGACTGCAAACTAGTTCAACATCTGTGGAAAGCAATATGGAGATACCTTAAAGTGATACAAGTGGATCTACCATTTGATCCAGTAAGCCCATTAATGGGCATCTACCCAAAAGAACAAAAGTCACTTTATAAAAAAAGACACCTGCACTCAAATGTTTATAGCAGCACAATTCACAATTGCAAACATGTGGAAACAACTGAAGTGCCCATAAATACATGAGTAGATTAATAAAATATAGTATATGTATACCATGGAGTACTATTCAACTATAAGAAACAATGGTGATATAGCACCTCTTGTATTTTCCTGGATAGAGCTGGAACCCATTCTATTAAGCGAAGTATCCCAAGAATGGAAAAATAAGCACCACATTTACTCACCAACAAATTGGTATTAATTGATCAACACCTAAGTGGACATATAGGAATAACATTTATCGGGTGTCAGGCAGGTGGGGGGAAGGGGATGGGTACATACATATGTAATAATGAGTGCGATGTGCACCAACTTGGGGATGGACATGCTTAAAGCTCTGACTCAAGGTGGGAGAGGGGGCAAGGGCAATATATGTAACCTTAACATTTGTACCCCCATAATATGCTGAAAAAAAGAAAAAAAAATAATTCCTTCTGTCCACTAACCTTCAACAGTAACCATTATCTTGAATTCTAGCACTATATGATGATTTTCCTGTTTGTGTATTTCATATAAATCAAATTATATAGCCCTTTCTCATCTGCACCTTAGTCTTTCATTTAGGATTATATTTGTGAGATTCATTCATGTTATTGTATGAGTAAATTGACTATTGTGATGCACCCCTCACACCCAGAAACCTTTATATGAGTAAGGAATTTTCTGCCCCAGATGTGGGGAGTGTTGCCAGGAGACAGCCCTCAGCCATCAGCTCTCTTCTGAAATTGGTTCAACTGAGGAAAGCTTCTCCTTAGTCTTGGCCATTCTCCAGGGTGGCCAACATGTAATGACAGATGAATTTAGGGGTACATAGAATCATTCCTCTTGCTTAAAATCAAGAAACCTCTGAAAAAAAAAGAAAAAAGAAACCTCTGACAGGCCATCTACTCTTCAAAACTCTTTGCAATGGCAGAAGAATCTGTTGGGGCTTTTTCAAAGCTTGGTTTCTATTTCTGTCCAATCCTGCTTCCTCCCCTTATTTTACCCAAGTACTGACCCAAGTAGTAACTCTAATACCATCTTCCAAAGATGCAGTTGTCTTTCCTTCTTTCCCATTGGTCTATAGCATTCCACATAAAACACAATTTATGTGTTCATTCCACTGTCAATGGGTATATATGACTAATTTCCAATTCTGATAAGTATAAATAGTGCTACAACAAATATTCTAGCATATGTGTTTTGGTAAACATATTTATGAAATTGCATTGAGTAATTATTTAGGAGTGGGATTGCTAGGCTTTTGAATTTGTATATTTTCAGTTCTTGATTATGTTTATATTTTTATTTAGTACTGAAAATATTCTTTTAAATAACAGGCCTTTCTCTAACCAAAGAAATAAAGAAGAAAACTTTTAAATTGATAATGGGTTATTTCAGTTTGAAATATAAATATATATTTATAATATTCTCTGTGGAATATATAATATTCTTTGTGATCCTTGAGGAAACTTTTTCTTAAAAATATAAATGTATGTCATATATATATATAGCTTTAGAAAAGCATTTGTTTAAATGATACACCTAATTCATTATATATATATATACACAATTATTTTTAAAAAGGATCTCTAGTGGAGCACAGAGAATATTCAGAGAATGAGGTGAGGTGGGGAAGAAGGAATGCCCTCTACTTAGGAGATGAGAGTGAGTACCAGCTGGTGGAGAAGGTGATGAAGAAGAGGTATCTATATATTTAAAGTTAAATTATAGAGTGTGTTCAGCTTAGGATTTATCTCTTAGAAACTGTCCAGGAAAAAATAAACTGAACTAAGGACTATGCAAAATAACATGTTAAGTGCAATAGTATCTTTCAGGATTTCAGGATATTTAAGGCATGGTGACATACCACATACTCCTTGGAATGGTGGGGAAGAACGTCTTTGCATTATATTTAATTCATAGTGAACATCTTGAAATAGAATTTTGGTGGGAATATATCCCATGAAAGGAGCACATTTACTAGTGTGATTGAACAGACAGGAAGAATAATAATGGAAAACAATAAATTGTTAACCACCCCCCTTTTCTATGTGCCTATATTGTGTATACCTTTTTTGAACACAGTTCATGCTGAATAACAGGTGAATTTTTATGAATATATATCACTAGATATCTCAATAGAGTAAAAGTTGTTAACTCCATTATGGGTAATTATGTCCTCCAAAATTTTATATGCTGATGTCTTAACCCCCAGAAACTCAGGATGTGACCTAATTTACAGATAGCATCTTTATGGAGGTAATCAGGTTAAAATGAGGTCATTAAGGTGGGCCCTAATTCAATATGACTGGAGACAAAGGAGAAATGTGGAGACAAGCATGTATACAGGGAGAATACCATGTGAACTTGCAGATAGCCATCTACACAAGCTAGGGAGAAGAACCTGGAATGGACCCTTCCCTCTCAGCCCTCAGAAGAAACCAACTCTGCTGACACTTTGATTTTGAGTCTTCATAACCATGAGGCAATAAATTTTTGTTGTTTAAGCCCCTCAGTTTGTGATACTTTATCATGGTAGCCCTAGTAAACTAATACAATTGCCTTATTGAAAATTTTTATGCCTGGGTCACAGATAGTAATAGACAGATTATAAGTATCAAATGAATGTGAATAAAGTGAACAAATGAATAAATGAATTAAAATGTATCATGAAGTTGAGTTACATAAGTGGAACTAGACAAACTTGAAATATAAGGAATTCCATAATTTTAGAAATAATTTTTAAAAATTAGCATCTGGTGTTTCTCTGAGATGCCTATAAATACACTTTATAAGGAAGGACAGAGAAATAATATTCGTTGAATTTAGAACATCTTCTATGCAATATTCTATATGTATACATATATCTTTTCAATTAATTTGAACACTAGCTTTTTACAGAAGGTATTATTATTTCCCTCTTATCAAAGATACAACAAAGGTTTTATGTAATTGAAAATAAGTCACCAAGATCAAGTAAATAGAAGAGTCTGCATTTGAATTTTATAAAAAGGAAAGAAAAGAGATGTCTAATTTAGTTCCAAATCTACTTTTCCTAGCTGCTGCATTTCTTGATATATGGGAAAAGAGAGTTAACCATAAACCATAGGAGCACCTAAAGAGATCATTGGAATTTTAAAATGGCAATAGTAGTAAAAAGCCCATAGAAAGCATCTCATAGAAAATGGGTAACTCCCTTTCACCATTTAAAATGTACATAATAGGAGAGAGGAAACTGGGGTAGTTCACGAACATGCCATATTCTGCTGACCTCTTTTGATCATGTTGTTAAAAAGAATGAATTCTAGTTGTTCTTGAAAGTTCAACAGAATGCAAAAATATCATTCTCATTTGTTTATGATGATTACACCCATTTATTTGAATTTTTAAAATATTTTAAAGGAAATGATTATATCTTAGGTTAAAAAAAAAGCATTATGATTGGTCTCAGAGGACCAAATTTCACATTTTGGTTCTAACTTTTAATACATTATTATGACTCTGAGAATTTGTTCAACACATGAATTTCTGTTTCCTCATTTAAGAAAATGTGATGAAAGAATCTTACTTGCCTAAAAATTGATGATGATTCCATGTGAAAATATTTGAAAATAGAGTAGACTTTTAAATTACTCTATGCAAATGTGGAATTCAGCTTGTGGAAAACAGTAGTTACACATTCCTTGTGTATAATATATAAAGAGAATACTCTTCACTCCACAGTTGTTTTGCTGAAGATCCCATGAAAAGTTTTAGCTACTTAGCTATGTGATTAGGGAAATAGGAAAGAGACACAATTCTAGTAACCTTTGAAACTAATCTGGATGTTAGGTATAATAAGGGAAGGAAAGTGGCTCCTGATACTGAGGTAACTTGGCAAGGAAAGAATGTTCAGATGACAATATGTCCTGTTTTACAAATATCATTGGCAAAGGAATCCTTGTATCTAACAGGAGAAGCCTTGGGGATCACATACCTTTATGCATTAGGATAAAAATAAATGAAAGACAATGCTGTACAAATAAACTCATTTTTTTCTGCAATGAACTGATTTGATAATACTAACAAAAATTGGTGCATACTCTCACAAAACCAGTTCTGAAATTTTTGAATTTTTTAATATGATGGGGAAATCACATTCAAAGGGATTCAAACTGGACATAGATTCCACATGGATGGTGTTATGGAGATCTCTCAAGGCATCAAATAAAACACTGCAGGACATTAATTGGGCATTTGTTGCTGTAAATAATCTAATATTATTCATTAACTTATAAATTTAAAAATACTACAAAAATGAACCTTTAGCAATTTTAGTTGACTTATTTTCTGGACAGTATTCACAATAAAAGTATAGCCTTAGGCATCCAATCATTATGTTTATTTGTTCTTCGTTTGTGTATTTTTCTTCCTAGACTATTTATTTTACCCTGGAAATTACTTTATTTTGTAATTTCCAGACAAGCCTACATTGATAAATTGAACATCAAAGGGTACTCAGTGAGTAAAAAAAAAATATGTCAGAGCACACATTTTAATAGAAACAAATGTGACTTCTTGGATGAAAGGAGTGAGGTTCATGTGTCCTTTTTTGAACTGCTTCATACAATTAGTAGAATGTGGAACTTTGGAGCTTTCAGTTTTGTTTTAAAATTTTGTTCATCAGTATTTTTTCATTATTTTGGTGGTGACGCTTTCTTTTGCTTTTATAAAAGTTGTCTGAGAGATCATCCATACTAACTTTATCATTTGTCATTAGAAGAACCTGCAGCCCAAGGAAAAAGTGGGGTTTAAACATGGATCTTAGTAGGTAGCAATAGGACCAGGTAGAGCTCTATGCTCTTATCCTTCAGCACAGACTATGTGTAGGTCCATCACAACTGCTAATGGTGATTGATGGGTAGTAGTTGAGTGGCATGCTATTCTGGAGAAGATATCCTGTTATGTCTGGCTGAAACAGGAAAATATCTTAACATATGAGTAATATCTCCCATTTGTACAAAAGGGGAGTGAGAGACATATGAACTCTATTCCATCCTGAATGATACAATTTTATATTTCTTTCTAGGGACAAATATATTTGCCCAAAGATTTCTGTTGGGCTAAATTATCTCTCATTAAGATTTGCATTTGCTCTTTCTGATGTCCACTGGCTGATAAAGTGTTGATTAAATGAGCTAATTATATTAAAGTAAAATAAAATTCACAGAATTTTGCTCTAACCTAAAACTCAGAATTAAGAGTTTGTCACTATTTGCTGCCTGGATTACTAATACAGTAAAATTTTTTAAAAAATCCAACCTTTGGGAGTTAGTATTTTATATTATTAGGACTTAGAACTAAATGCTATATCTGTCCAATGATAGAATTTAGTAAAGTAATGGGTATCCCATCATTAGAAAGGTTAAGACAGGGACATTTTGGGTGATAACTCAGATATAATAGAAAAATATCAATTGGACTCCATATCTCTAATGTCCCTTAAGATTATAAGGCTCTATGATTAAACAAATACACTTGTGTGAAGGAACATTATTTTCATGACACTGAGTTTCTAGGAAATGATTTGTCACTGGATCCTTTATGTTCACATTTATAAGATTTTATAAAACTTTATAAAATTTAATTCTTAATTTCCCACAATTTTAAATCTTTTGTAGGCTTCCCATATCAAGCAACAACTGATTCCTTTCTTCATTAACTAATTATTGAGTGGCTATCATAGTAATGTATGCAGAAAGTACAGTGCCAAACTAAAATAGACACCATATTTGCTTTCATGGAGCTTTCAGTCTATAGATTTAGAAAGGTTTTTATGATGAAAGAGAACAGCCAGATATACACATATCTTCTCTTCTTTGTAGGTCTGGTAAAATATGGCTGCAAATCCATCTTGTCCAGAGCTTCTTTTTTGTTGGGAGATTTTTTTGTTACTGCTTCAATCTCAATGCTTGTTATTGGTCTGTTCAGGAGTTCTGTTTCTTCCTGATTGAGTCTTGAGAAGTTGTGTGTTTCCAGGAATTTGTCCATTTCCTCTACATTTTTGTGTTATGTGCATAGATATTTTAATAGTATTCCCAGATAATATTTTGTATTTCTGTGGTATCAGTTGTATTATCTCCTTTTTTTTTTTTTCTGATTCAGCTTATTTGGGTCCTTTCTTTTACTCCTGGTTAATCTAACAAGAGGTTTATCAATTTTGTTCACTTTTTCAAAGAACTAACTTTTTGTTTCATTGGTCCTTTGTATAGTTTTTTGTGTGTTTGTTTTCTGTTTCATTTAGTTCTGCTTTGACCTTAGTTATTTCTTTTCTTCTGGTAGCATTGGGTTTGGTTTGCTCTTCCTTTTACAGTTTCTTGAGACATGTCATTACATTGTTTATTTGTGATCCCTCTGTCTTTTTGATGTAGGCTATGAATTGTCCCCTTAGGACAGATTTTTGCTGAATCCCATAGATTTTGATAGCCTGTGTCCCCTTTGTTGTTCAGTTTGAGGAATCTTTTGATATCCACCTTAATTTCATTATTGACCCAATAATCATTCATCAGCAGGTTGTTTAAATTTCATGACTCTGTGAGGAATTGAGAAGGAATCTCTGGTGAATCTTTCCCAGTTGTTTTTCTACTAAAGTTTTGGCTAACTTTTCAAAAAATACTCTCATAATACGTAGAGGTGTCAGAAGCCAAGGCATGGCAACAAAGATGTCAGAATCCCAGGTTTTGGCACCACGGATGTCAGGGTCAAAGTATGCCCTTGGTTCTTGGTGTGCTCTTGGCTGAAGAATGATCAAACATGCCAAAGTGTTAAGTCCATACTATTATCCCCGTCCTCTGACTCCTTTCTTGGAAAAATCACCAGCAAGGACAATAGGATGAAGTAACCTTGGTAAAGGAGCTGTTACACAAGAGCAGCTCTTTATCGTAGAATAAAGCAGGTCTGTTTCCGTGAGTGGAGAGAGAGAGACCAACTCATTCACTGACTGACCCACTCGATTTCTTTTATTAGCCCAGTCTGGAGGAGGGCTCTTGGGAGGTGTAGGTTGTTATCAAATGATCAACAGGTGTCCTGCATATAAAGAAAGCCCACCTTGGGGGAGGGGTAAACCTCAATGCATATTCAAGCTAATGGCCTATTTATTACCCTAAGGGTACTCTAGGTCACTTTCTAAATCGCATTATGCCTGGGCTGGGGAATCCTAGATCAATAAAACACTCCCTTCTTCCTCATGTGTAGTAGTTGCTTGGGATAGGATTAAGGGTGGGGTAATGCAAAAATGGAGTGTCCACTCTTATTCTTCTTCCTAGGAGGAGCAATTGCTAGAAACAGCACCAAAACAGGGAACCCTTGTCCTGAGAAGAGGTGGAGATCCTAGCTATCTACCTAGCAGAGGTTATCATTTCTTGGCCCTCCAGAAAGTAAACAAGCAAAATGCCTTAAGCATCTCAAAAAACTGTTGCCATGGCCTTTGCTCTCGACCAGCCCACTTTTGCTTTGACTGGACCACTTCAGACTCTTGGTAGCCATTGTTTTGATTGTGCTTTGTTTTCAGGATCATACTGGTTAAGCCATGTTTCATCTTCTATTATGATTCTTCCAAGAAATGCTTCAGGATCTTGATGCCACTTGTTTAAATTTTCCATTGAAAGCTTTGTTCTTGTCTGCAGCTGATCTGGGTGCAATGGTTTTGGTACCCATCAAGTGGGTACCAAAAGTAAGTTTTGGAAAGTTTGCTCAACTTTAATTTTTCAGTCAGAATTATATAAGCTGGACCAATGGAGATGTCTGTGGTGTTGGTTATTGTTTGTGCTGTTAATCATCAGCCCTGTTCAATGAAAGTACAAACAAGATAAACTTTTTCTTCACATGTGGATGTGGATATGGATGACCTACTGCTATGAGCTGCATCTTCAACATCATCTTGTCTCTCTTAAAAGGAATTATTGATTTGAAAACTACTAATTTCTTTGGGTCATTATCCCCATTAACTTTTCATAAAACATCAATGATTTCACCATTCATCAACCAAGCTTCATCATAAATTTGATGTTTGTTCTTCAATTTTAGCAGAATTCATGTTGTTCCAATAGGGGTTCTTTTCTAACTGATGTATTATCATTCTTAGTGCCTCAAACTAGATGCTGTTCAGACATGTTATAACAACTTAGTATAAGGTCTATTATTTGGTGCAAAAAATTTTTAAATCATATTGTTTTTTCATAATCCACATTTTTAATAAAACTTTTGAAGACCCCTCATAGGAATGCTGATCAAGAGTATTGCCTGAGTACATCTTTTAACCATCTCAACCAAACATGTGAGTAAAGAAGCCACCATAGAAATGGATCCATAGTCCTTGCTGTTTTAGACCCCCAGTGGTTGAGTCATCCTCAGTCATTTAAATACCTTCTGAAGCAGGCAAAAGATTAACTCATTGCTCCTTTGTCAAATCCACAACTCAGAGAATCAACATGCATAATCAAATCATTGTTTAACACCAAACCACTGAGCTTGGAGGCCATTAATTAGTAGAACAATGCGCTACTTTCATTTCTATAATAAGAGTTTCAAACAATCTCTACTTTAATGCCTTTCTAGGGGTATTCTCTTAGAATAAATGTCCCTATTAAGATTATAATTAACAAATCTTTGACACACCCCTAAACTATAAAGTCTATTCTAAATTTCTTCCTAATAATGTCTAAATAGAAATAATGGATCCTAGAATATCACACTGCCAGAAGAGGCAGATATAAGGAAATAGCATCAGTGTACTCATGTACTCAATGTACTAGCAAATGTGGCCTAATAAGTAGTGTTCAAACAAATTTGATGCTTTCTAATTTGTAATCCTCTTCCTTAGGGAGGAGCTAACAGAAAAGGAAGATTTAAAAGAAATCTAGTCACAAAAGACAAAAATGAAAAGTCTACAAAAATGCAATATATACAGAAGAGAGTTGGCAAGAGAGCTCTAACTGCTCCCAAAGCAACAAATTTAGGATTGGGTTCCTGGAACTGTCATGCACTGGTATAAATTCAGATTGCTTAAAGAATGGAACTACAGTGCATGATCATTCATCAAATGACAGAGTTGAAGGAGGATATATTTAAATTTACTTCTATTAGGTTATTAAGTATGAAATATCCCATTTCCTTAAATACTAAGTTTGACATTTGATATCTCTGACATTTCACTTTGTACCTGTTTTATTTTTATTGTGAATGTACATCCTCAGTTTTTCAGCTGCATATTGTGGCTTGTGATTATCTTTCAAATTTTTTTTCAGAGCGAATTTTGTGAAACCATGGATAAGTAAAAATTTCATGTTATTTTTGAATATGAGTTCTTTTGTGAAACCAGTACTGCACAGATAGTTCAACATATCAAAAAAATGCTTAGAAAGGATCTGGCTAATGAACACACAGTATACGACAATGATTTGAGAAGTTCCTTTCTGGTGATTTTAATCTTGAAAATGAGCCAAATGGGCAACCTGACACCAAGGTGGATAATGATGAGCTGAAAGCTATAGTGGAAGCAAATCCATCTCAACCTACATGTGAATTAGCAACGAGGTTTGACGTTACTATTCCAACAATATTGGATCATTTGAAACAAACTGACAAAGTTCAGTGGATAGATGGGTTCTGCATGAATTAAACTAGTGTCAGAAGAGAAATTGTCTCGAAACTTGCCTTTCTTTGCTGTCACGAAATAAAGGTGAACCATTTCTACACCGTATTGTGACATGTGATTAAAAATGGATTCATTTTGATAACTGTTTGGCACAATGGTTGGATAAAAACAAAAAAAAGATGAAATGCCTAAACACAGTCCAAAACAAAATATTCATCAAAAAAAAAAAAAAGCTAATGGTGTCTATTTGGTGGCCCAGCACTGGTAATATCCACTACGGCTTCATGAAACCTGGTCAATCAATTACAATTATAGTGGATGTCTACTGCAACCAATTGGACTAAATAACAAGGATGCTTGTGATTAAGCAGCTGACATTGGTCAATATAGACAGGCCAATCCTCTTGTAAGACAATGTTCAACCACATGTCACACAAACAATGCTACTCAAACTACAGAGGTTGGATTGGAAACTCTCTGTCATCCACCATATTCACCAGATCTTACACCAACTGACTACCACTTCTTCCAGGCTTTGGACCATTTCTTGCATGGAAAAATTCAATTCTCAAAAAGCTGTGGAAAATGCCTTTCACGATTTCAGTACCATGTGCTCTCCAGGCTTTTTTACTGCTGGCATAAATAAGCTACCATTAAGATGGCAAAACTGTTGATAGTTTAAGCACATACTTTGATTAATTGTACTGCTTCTTCTTTGAGATATAATAAACTACATTTTTGATTTGAATTTGAACATTTCATATATAATGACCAATTCCATATATCTGTGAGTACAGTTTTGTGTCCTTAAATTTGTATGGCAATCTGTCTACAACAATAGGATATAGGATACAAAACAATATAAGTTATGGTTCCAACAATTTTGTGGAGTGCCATATTTCAGACATAAGTGGAAACACAGATGATAATATGTTGTCAAAAATTTTTCCAGTTTTGTTCTAGAGCACATAGACACTGTGCAGGCATTTCAAATGTTAGTGTTATTTCTTACTTTCTCTTTATGTATGTGTTCACACTCTAAGAGGCCAGAGTGATGATGATATATCTCATCCTTAGAGGCAATTGCATATCTCATTTCAGCCAGTCTAATATGGGATTTATGAATCATTTTTCTTGGTGGTCTATTAAATGATATCTGTAACTATCAATAATCCATTAGCATGAGAGCACCTGAATTATGGCAATAATTACCTGTCATTCTTACACTAACATCACATGTGGTTAGCATCCTTTTCTGATGACATTTCCATATGGTAAAGATAGAGAGAAAACAAACTGAAGTGAAAGAGATTATAAACTCTTCTTATTTGAGATGCAGATACATCAGAGAGCTTGAAATGTGAAGGCAACACCCTTTTAATTTAAAATTTACTTTGATGTTAAAACGATGAGTATAGCTTCAAAATGTATTCTAGGTTAATCTTATAACACAGGTAAATTGTAAACCTCGGCTGAATCTGAAACACTGAGTCTGTAAGCAACTTGATAAGGTAATCTGCTAGGTAAGGCAGAGAAAAAGTTCACACCAAAACGTGTAAGTAAACTTAATCTACAATATATATGTAAATAAACTTAATGTGTAAATAAACTTAATCTACAATTAACAACAAAGTTTGAATGGTGCATTTGAAAAAAATTGAATCTAAAATTAATGAGCTTGAACAGATTCCAAGTCCTACTACCTGTATGTCATAAAAAAGCCACATAATCTTTCTGAATCGACTCTTCTATATAATGAGGAAAATGACATATATCTATTTCACAATTATAAATTTCAAATTTAAAAAAAAGTTGTAAAGCGGTCTCATACATGATTTTAGGATTATCCTGTTAAGTGCAGCAACCACAGTAAGGCAGCAGATCAGTGTTTTGTCTTTTTCTCTGAGACAGGTTGAAAATAGGTAGAGGGTAGAGCCATTGTCTATTAACAACAGGGTAGTTTTCCCAAATAGAAGTCAGTGAAGAAGTTTTGCATTTCTTTTCTAATATTGAGAGAATATATCAATCCCCTGTCTGCATTATTATAGAAGAAAGAAATTTGTTGAAACTTCATCAGAATAACATGACATTGGAGATTAAAGTTGTGAAATTATACATTTAAAAGATACAATTTTACTTTTTTAAACACGTATCAAAGTAAATAATTAAACATGGACACATTTTCAAATGAATCAGTCAGCTTCTTCCCAGTTCTATCAGCTGGATGGCTGTGGACAATCGGGGAATTGGGCAACTTGATAAACTTACCTGAAAGGAACCAGATAATTTTAGGTTCAAGATTCATGGAGGAGAAGAAATATGAAAGAGTGTGGGCTTTGGAATCATTCATATCTAAGCACAGATTCTGGTTCTGTAATTTAATAAATGTGTGAATTAGGGCAACTGACTGATAACACTGAACCAGTTTCTTCATTTATAAACTGAGGGTCTAGCTTTCATCAAATTTACCAGATCCTAAGGATCTCATCATTACCTCCTGTCCCAATAGTGATCAAAAGGTTCACCCCTCAAAAAGTCACATTTTAGGAAGACTTATACTAAAAAATTCTGATGCTAGAAAACACCATTTCTCTTCATTGCTGTTACACTTGCAATATTTTATTTTATAATTCATATGCTTAGTATTTTTTTTTTTTTT
>VBSM01000949.1:5767253-5779876 GCA_008086735.1 Cheirogaleus medius
ACCTCGGCCTCCCAGAGTGCTAGGATTACAGGCGTGAGCCACCGTGCCTAGCCTGTTTAGTATTTTTTTAAGTAATGAGTAATTCATGAATACAGTTTAAAAATTTTAAAGAGCATAGAAAGGAACAGAATAGAAGTGAAACTGTCTCTCTCCCTCAAAGCAAATATTAAAAAGTTTAATAAAAATTATTCTGGAAAGAAATGAGTCACAGTCCAGTGTGTACATGTAATATATTTTAATTACTTAAATAACAGCATATAATGTACCCGATTGTGCACTTGCCTTTTTGATATAAAATGCTTAGAAAATAACTCTCTTCATTGGGACAGTTTATATAACATCAGTAATGAATTATTTTTACAGTGTATTTATTGGATCTCTTAATGTAGATATTTCGAAAACAATGGAAATCATTAAGAACATATTTAACCGAAGCAAACAGGGTCAGGTGTATTCAGTATAATTGATACAGATTTGCTCAGATTGTGAGTGAAGGTAGAATTTCCTGAGGTGATAATTAGAATTATGATGGAAAGTAGACTCTCCACATCTATCGTTTAATAAAAGCCTTCTGCATAAACAAGCACTGTGAGGTGAAAAGAACAAACTGAATTCAAACCACATCTCAGCCACTTGCTTTTTTTGTGTATACTGAGAAGATATTGTATTTCCCTGGCCTCAGTTTTCTCATATGAAAAAGAATGGAGGCAAAACCCGTCCAATTTTTTTTTTTCAAAACAAGCTACAAAGTTGGAGAATATATTTGCAAACCACATATTTGATAAAGGACTAGTGTCTAGAATGTACAAAGAACTGTCCAAACTGAATAATAAAGTAAATAAATCATCCAATTAGAAAATGGGCAAAAGATATGAGAAGGCATTTTACTGAAGAGGAGACAGAGAAGGTAAGTAATGAAGAGACTTTTAGCATCGTCAGCCACCAGGGAAATACAAATGAAAACCACAAGAGTTATCATTACATTCTTACCAGAGTGGCTAAAATAAAAACAAAAAAATGTTAAGTGACAATCCAAATGCTGATGAAAGTAATGAGAAATTGGATTATTTATATATTGTTAGTGGGAATGTGAAATGGTAGAGCCACTCTGAATAAGTGTTTGAAAGTTTCTTTTTAAGAGTAAATATACAACTACTATATGATGCAATAATTGCACTAATGGGCATTTATGCCCCAGAAGTAAACACTTACGTTCACACAAAAGTGTATATATAAATGTTTACACAGTAGCAGCTTTATCCATAATGGCCCCAAAGAGGAAACAACTTGATGTTCTTCAATAATTGAATGAATAAATAAACTCTGGTACATCATACCCAGAACACTAGTCAGCAATATAAAGGAACATTCTATTGATACACACAACAACCTAGATGATATGATCTCAGAGAATTATGTAAACTGAAAAAAAGCCAATATCAAAAAGTTACATACTCTTTAATTCCATGTATATAATATCCTTGAAATGACAAAATTATGGAAATATAGAACAGATTTATAGTTGTCAGAGTTTAATGGGAGGTGAGAGTATGAAATGGGTATGATTGGAAAAGGACACAAAAAGTATTTTTGTGATGCTGGAAACATTCTCTGTCTTGTCTGTATCAATGTTAATATGCTAGCAGTGATACTGTAATGTTCACTGGCATTATGTTACCATTGGGGAAAAATGGTAAATGCTACATGGGATTGTTGGGATCTTTGTATATCATATTCAGCAAGTGATAAAATTATCACAAAATATAAAGGATTGATAATAATAGTAAAGATGATGTAGTATTTCCTGTTCTGACAGCTACTGTTTTCAATGAGAAGTCTGGAGTATATAAATCGTTGTTCCCTTATATAGAATGTATTGCTTTTCTCTGGCTGATTTCAAGACTTTTTTCCCTTTATTTTTGGTTTTCATCAGTATTGGCATAGTGTGTCTAAACATGGTTTGCTTTGTATTTATCTCCACCCTGCTAGTCACTTTTCTAGCTCCCCACAACTAATCTGACTGCTTTTGGTTTTTCTCAGAATCCTTAGATATTTTTTTTTGGTATATTTTGTCCAGTGTTTGTAGTTGCTATCATAATTATCTTGATGGGGGATTTGAATGATGTTATAATTTGAATTATGTCATTTTAATATTTTTGTATCCAAATCGTCA
Source organism: Cheirogaleus medius (assembly GCA_008086735.1). Lineage (NCBI taxonomy): Eukaryota > Metazoa > Chordata > Mammalia > Primates > Cheirogaleidae > Cheirogaleus > Cheirogaleus medius. The sequence goes on from VBSM01000949.1 coordinate 5,769,427, forward strand.
TTAGAATATTCCAATTAACCAAATTTATTTTGTACATTTTTTGTTTAAACAAAGTCTCACTCTGTTGCCCAGGCTGGAGTGCTTTGGAGTCAGTTTAGCTCAGCTCACAGCAACCTCAAACTCCTGAGCTCCAGCGTCCTCTTGCCTCAGCCTTAGAGTAGCTGGCACTACAGGCACACGCCACCATGCCTGGCTAATTTTTCTATTTTTAGTAGAGACGAGGTCTCACTCTTGCTCAGGCTGGTCTCGAACTCCTGAACTCAAGCTATCCTCCCCACTCAGACTCCCAGAGTGCTAGGATTACAGGTATGAGCCACAGTGCCCAGCCTTGTAAATCTTGATATAATGGGTAAAGGCTACATTGTTATTAGCCAGGCAAAATGTTATATATGGCCAAATGTTATATATATATATATATATCATTATATATAATGCCTATAGAATATATGATTAATTATGCATATATTATTTATATATAAATATATAATACAATTATACATACATTTACACAAATATACAAACTATTTGTATAATTCTATTCATTGCCCTTCTTCATGTACCTTACACAATAATATAGAAATGAGAGCCTGTCAGAACAGTATGTGGAACTGAACTGAACTGGAAACTCTTATAATAATTATCTCATTTATACAAGATCATGTCCTCAGTGAAGAAAACAGATGAAAATATAATTATCTTATTTAGTCAATTATGGCAAAGTAATAGAAACTATTACAGGCCTATTTGCTCTAGAAACTCCTATTTATGATACTCTACTTTTTAAGGTCATCATAAGAATAAATATTCTAAAAATTGGAATCACAGAGGTGAACTTTATTTGTGGCTTTTTGTCTCTGAGGTAGAAGAGCTGCATGGATATAAGCAAATTATTTATCCCTTGCTGGGAACGGACAACATTATCAGATGGTGTTTAGGTGATCACAAGCACCCAGAAAGCCGTAACACATTTGGTTCCTTGCAAGGTCACTCCAAAGCCCTACTGTCTGTCATTGGCCACCCAGTTTTCCATAGGCCCTCTTTGCACCTCTGCTCTGGACAGGGAGCACATCCATGTGGGCTGTTTTCTATGTACAGGATTCCGAGAGGCTGATTTTATTCATCAGGGAGGAGGAACACAGATCACAGCCAGCCAACCCTCTGTTCAGAGCATAAACAAATTCCCTTAACTGACTGATCAAAATTAGCTATGGCTCTGTAATTTAATTCTTAACTCTGGAATTGGTAACACAGTACAGCAGCTCTTACACTTTCACACTGCCTTTAAATAGTCTAGTATTTCTGTCTTCATCTTGCATGATTTGCTACAGGTCCCCAGTCATGTGTTATTCTTCCGTGTCTCTGTCTTCACGGCAGGTTATCCTTTTCATGTGAACTTCCTTTGCCAACTTTCATCATGTCTGAGCTTTTCCTCTGTATGATCCCTCTCACTGGTAACTAATATTGCACACTAATGCAAGCTACATAGGTCTAAATAATAACTAGTATTATTGTGTCACAGTTTACTTTAACCCCCCTTTTTGAATAACTACCATAACCAGGTACTATGCTAATTTCTCTAGATTTTAATACCTTCATTTATGTATTTCACATATGTATTTAGTGCTTACTATGTACCAAGAAAACTAGATTCTGGAAATAGGGTAGAAAACACAGAGACAAGCACCTTGTCAACATGAAGCAAACCTTCTCAGAGGGGAGATAAATAACATGTAAGCAAATGTAAACTATAATAGTAGTTAATAATACATGCAATGAAGAAATAGAAAAGTAAATGAAGTTTGACAAGTGTTATTGGAGAGTAACCATCGGATAATACAAGAAGCCAAATGAGAAGAACATTGGCTAGTCATGGGGTGAGAAGAGTATGTATGAGATTATAGAAGCTCAATTATGAGGATGTGAAGATGTTAAATAGGGGAAAATGAGAGAAGAGAGCCATCCAGCTTGTGAGATTAGCCTAAGAAAGGTCTTAGAGCAGTGTCTTTCAGCATGGAATGAGGGACTCTAAACACAATTTATTAAGAGAGCATTATTCATGAGATGAAGTGTAGCACCTTTGCAAATCTCTAATGTGAGCATTTTGTGGTACGGTTGGCTTAATTTTCATATTTTTTGTAATCTGCTCTAAAATGAACATCTAAATTGTTGAACATATAAGCTTGTGATTTAAAAATGTTTGCTATCTATTATTTCTATTTAAAAAATCTTACTTCAATGACAGGGATATGATGGATCCTCTTTCATTTTGAACATGCCACAATCTAGCTAGGAACTTCATGTGAGAATTCCTCTTGCCACAAGAATATAATTAAATTTCCATTGCTATTTGATTATATACTGCTTTATAAACACATCTAGGTAAGTAATGTATTTCCATCTCTATCTCTTTGAAGCTAGATTGAACACTGTTATCACTTAGATGCTTAAAATGTTCATCATTTATTGTTCACTCAAATGTTACGTATCATTATTCAATTTTAACTAATAAGGAAACAGTCTCAGAGAAAATCAGTCATGATTATAGGAATAATAGCTACTGTTTATTGAATGATTAGTATGTGTCATTCACTTTTCTAAGTACTTCATAAGTACCATCTCATTTAATGCTTACTATAATCATATCAGGCATATGTTATTTTATGTATTTTATAGATGAGGACAGTGAGCATGTAACTTGCCCAGGGACACAGAGCTAGTAAACAGTGGAGTACAGTATCCAACTCAAGACTCTCTGGTTCCAAGGGCCATACCTCTTCTAGTATAAAATGGTATCTTTCTGATGCTAGGAAAAGACAGGGATGGGGAATAGAATTGCATGTGTCTTCATATCAGTACTCGCTCTCACATACAAAGTATAGGGGCATTTCTGCATCCTGAACAAAGTAATTATTCTAAGTCTTCAACACCAAGAATACGAAGTGTGGAGGGAAGGATGACTAACACTGTCACGCATCAATCTTCATAGATTTATCATTTGCTTGGAATCATGTTTTGATTTTTGCCATCATAACCTATTATGTCTAGGATATTTTTTCCTTATTGTCTCTCTCTCTCTCTCTCTCTCTCTCTCTCCTTTTCTAGTCTCTGACCCAGAACTTTTTATTAAAGAAAGCATACATGTGAGAGATTAGAGCATAAAGTTAAGATGTATTTGAAGGATAGAAGATAACAGGAGGACAATAATGACATAAGGAGTTTTGTTTGGCTTCTATGGTACGCTTACCCATGGACAACTTTTAGCCAAGTTTTTATTCTCTCCTCTGTGTGGTATGTAATGACTTTGCCTAACAAAAACACTAAATGGATTCTTCTTCAACCAAATCAAGAAAAAAAAAAAAGAGGTTGAATTCTTTCTCTATTTAAGTCTGCAATCACAACTATAGTCAGTGGACTAGATTGCATCTAGTATGATTATTACCAATAAAGATTTTACCCTTAAACTATTTTCTTCCTAATTCCATTTTCTTCATTTATGAGGCTTAAATTCAATTAATGCTAATCTACCATCATGGACAAACTGTCATGTCAAGTTTCTATAAGAAGACCACTCAGATTACAATAACTACAATATCCATAAAAGGCATCTAATAATAAAAAGAAGTTTTCCTTAAAGTATACAATCGTATTTGAACAAAGGAAACAATGAATGGCTAAATAAAGGGAAGAATGTATTGATGGTTAAATGAATGGATAACAGCATGCTTGGCAGCCAAGAGTAGTGAGGAAGTCATTGCTACTGAATTGAAACTCATTCCTGACACGTATGTACCCCATCCAACCACCTGGGTCACTTCTCTGTGCCAGGAGCCAGCCACAGGTGGTGCTGGCTTTCTTGTATAATTTTTCTAAATGCTTCCTCATCTGCCATCGTCTGTGCTTGCTCCTGGTGTGAGCAGTCTCACCCTCTGGCTGTGATCATTTGCTTCTGGACATGCTGTTTTTCTGCTTGTCAAGTAGACCGACGTTACTACACTTGCATAAAATGAATAATCAGCACTTTGAGAAGCCATTTTTTGCTCCTAAAATGAGTTTATTACGGGTTTATTTTTCATTGCCTATCAAACAGATGTTGCCTGCTCTCAGAGGAATTTTCTGCGCTTCCCAGTCACTCTGGCTGGGTGGATTGCCAGATGCTCAAGCACTCTGCAGAGCTGCTCATGAATGCCAGGGAGGTGAGCGAATCTGCCTCAGCAATAGGAAGGGAAATCAAAGTGTTACTGAGCATGGTGGGACAGAGGGTGGCTGTTGCTTCAAAATGGAAAAATGCAAACAAGTATAGAACAGATGCAGACAAGTTCCAACTGCTGTGGAAGCAGCTTGATGCAGTACAAAGAGCATCAGATTTGGAATGAGACTGACTTGGGTTGAAATCCCAAATGTGCCACTTTCAGGCTCTGTGAAGTGAACTCTTTGCCTCAACTCTAAACTATAGATTGTAACACTCATATTATAGAGTAGCTGTACAGACTAAATATGTCACTGGTTTATAATAAATATTAACTGATCTACTCTTTCTTAACCAATATTAAGCTGATTAGAGCAAGCCATTTTTTAATCACCCTATGTATTAATAATAAATCTCAGACATATATATCATCTATCTATATATCCATGTATCTATTTAACCTATCTATTTATCCATCCATCATCCATCCATCTATAAAATTGCCTTGTTACTTAAAATGGATAAAATTCGTGGATGCACCACAATGAATATCAATTTTCAATTAATGAGCAAATAAGTTGCTTTATTTTTTGTATTTACATAAACATAGTCACAGTGAACATTTTCTTTCATACAATATACGTGAGTACTCCCATATATTGGTGCACTTGTCTAATAACTACTTTAGGAGAAATATCTAGAACTGTATTTAATGACTCCAAAGTTTATACTTTTACCCTTTATTTTACATAACCAATGTTTTTATCTAAAAGATGTATTTATTTGCATTCTCATCAACAGTATCTGAGAACTATTGTCCCACATCCCAGTAACCACTGGGTATTAATGACAAGTTTTAAATACTTCTTTTTACATAATTGAATTAGGTGCAAGAATGAATATCTTTCATGTAATCCTTGGTGATTTGTCATATTTCTTTGTGAATTGCCTACATCTTCGCTGTTTTTCTTTTTTCTTTTTTTTCAATGAGGGGTGAGGTGGTTCCAAAGCTAAGTTAGAAAGATGACTTGTCAACAGTGGCAGAGAAAGTTGCTGCTCATGAAAAACCCATGTGAAACTCTGTTTCTCCACCTCCCTTGCAATTGCATAGACTTTGCATGAGAAATGAACACACTGTGTTAAGCCACTGAAATAAGCGGCAGCTAGAATTAATTAGCCTCATTAAAAACAATGTCAGGTGAAGCGGCTGAAGCTATGATTTAACGATAATGAAAGATTATCTTGGTTGAACTCAAAGCAGAATGGTGGTGTGTATATGTGTATTTACATATAGGTACATGGTACATGTATATGGTACATGGTGTTCTATTTAAAACTTGTGAATTGTTTATTTCTGGAATTTTCCATTTAATATTTTCGGACCATGATTGACTGTAATTGAAACAGCAGAAAGTAAAATTATAGATAAAGGAGTGCTGCTGTATGCAATGTTGTTTAACTCTAGTCTAGAGCTTAAGCTAAAAAGTAAGGGGCCCTCATGTTTTACAACTTATAACCTTCTCCTCTAGTTTATCAAGTTATAGAACCAAAGAAGATCATTAGCTATGATCTCTAATTATGATACTATTATTAATAATAAGCAAGACACTTAACAGTTATTACTCATTCTCAACACTTTACATGTATTATTGTACCATCATAGGTGTCCCATGAGGTAGGAACTGTTGCCTTTTATTTAAAGGTATGAAAAATAAGTCACAGAGAGGTTTTATTTTGGGGGCCAGAATTTGAACACAGGCAATCTGGCTTCAGGGTCTGGGCTTGTTACTTCCTAAGAGAAACAGGCTATGCGTTTCACAGAACAATTTTTGTGTCATTAATCTCAAAAATAATTCAATCTCTTTCTAGGTGTGTGACAGATTTACCTAATTGCTCTTTTCTTTAGTTTCCTCATGTTTAAACTTGGGCAATAGCAGTTAGCCTTAAAGTAGATAATATAAGTAAAATAATTAGCACATTTCCTAGCACAAGTAAAATGTTTGACAAATGTTTATTATTATTATCACTTTTATTATCATTATTGTATAAGATAGTTTGGAAACAGTAAGAGTGATGAATAATGAGTCTGACTTTATTAGGAGGAATTTTAGAACTAATATGTCTTTACAATCATTATAAAAGTGAAAGTAATGCTCTTAGAGAAGATGACAGAGGTTAAACTTAGACAATTCCTCTCTATTATCGTTGATAAAGTTGAAGGTAGTTGCAGAACATATACACCTAGAGGTCATGCAGCATTGGAGCAGATTTTTACGTTATGGCTTCAGATAGGGTAACCTCAACAAAAGGAGGTCATGTCTATGGAGATTCAGTCAGTGTTTTGCAGGAGGCCAACACTTTGCTGGCATTCATGTATTGATGGAAAAGAATATTCAGAGTCTACTAAAGTTGATGTGGTTTGTGGATAGAACAAAGAAAAAAAAATGAATAAATGTTCTTGTCTCCTCCAGGTATATACAGATTTGAAAAGTTACCAAACAATAAAAATCACATCATTAGAGATAACATAGAATTTTTATCCTTACCCACTTCCTGCTACCACATTAAGTAAAAGTGGTAACATCTGTTCTCTGTGCAGGTAGCTAACACTTCCCAGGTAGGGCAATTGAATCCCCACCAAGTGAACAATTCAGCTGCCTGGTAACTCTTTTAAGTGCATCTTTATTCAAATCTCGATCTGTAGAAATAAATTTGCTTGCTCTTCATTCCCTACAGGTAAGATTTACCTCTTTTTGTTCCAAACATGTATTAATAAATATTAGTATTTTCAAATCACTCTTCCATTGATTCTTTCCTCATACAGGAGAGAACACTTTCTTTATTGAAATTTTTCTGGCCAATATAAGTCCATCAAATACATTTAATATAATTATAGATTAAGTGCTATTTCATAAGTGCATATTTTACAGCAAATGTATTGTATGCCTGGCGTTTTGCTCACAACTTTGTATATTTAATGATATATAATGTTCATAGGTAACATTATCCCTCACATAAATGAGGGGTTAATTACCCTATCCAATGTAACACAGCTGATTTCTTACAGTCCTTTTTTGTTTCAACTTGCTCTTTATTCAAAACATTTACCAATAGTTTCAGAAATAATCTTAAGTGCTATTCATTCCTTTGGAAGGTAGTTTACCACCTGTTTGTTTTAAAGAATTCAGATGTACAAGTCTTAATTTGTATATAGCTGTATCTGAGAGCTTGTAAACCTGTAGGAGAGAGGGTCTTCCATGTGTTTTTTAAAAAGTTTATTTTCAATGCCTTTGTTTGGATCCTTATTATCTCTAGCTTGAAGTTCTTTCAGTAGGACAGACATGTTCTAATTTTAACATCTGATGCACTTGGAACTGCTGGTTCTAGGGGGTCTAAAATTTTCTTTGAAGGGAAAAAAAGTGCTCATTTGGGGATTTTGTGTTTTAGACAGTGAATCCAGAAAGTTAGAGAACTTGGCATGATCTAAGAAATTACAATTATATAGTGTTCCAGTTGGCTTTCTCATCTCCAGTCTCAACTGCCCTCCCACAAGGTACACAATGGCTAAATTAAATTCGGTGAAGCATGACTCTTGGCTGTCAATGGAACAGTTTTGGCTACCATATAAATTTCAGCCACCTAAGGCTCATTTTAAAGCCATTCATTATCTAAACTTCTAACTCTATCTTCTTTATCCCTTTTCTAAGCACTGTGTATTTAATAAAATTGGCTATGTTATCTTCTATAGGCATATCCAAAATTACCTTTTGCTCACAGATATTTGAATTTTTGTAACACTAGTCAATTTATACTTTATATTATTTTGTAAATTTGAATTGTAGCTTACTCTCCCTACTTGGTTGAAAGCTTGTGACTATGAGTTATCTCTTTTGATCTCTATGATCACTATCCATAAGTCAAGGACAAACTTCCATATAATTTGAGTATGACTCATCTATAAGTTAGGTATTGTGCTTATTTTCATTTTAAGCCTCAAAAGCACCTATTGTATAGTTATTAGCTCCATTTTATAGAAAGGTCTGAGTGTTTACTGAGACTTAGAAATTGATTACAGATAATCCTAAATGTTAGCTATGATTCTGGAAGGTAGTTTACTACATGTTTGCTTTAAAGAATACAGATACACAAGTCTTAATCTGTAACAGGGCCCTACCTTAATATAATCTGAACATTATGGCATAGTGCCAGTCATAGTAACTTGGAATATAGTAGGTACACAGCTAAAATTTTTTGATAAACGAAAACATGGATGTAATATATCAGTATACTGTTTATTTCCTGATAAAAATTGCCTCATTAATTTCAAGTATACAAATGTGCCTAATATATACCAAACCTGGAGGTGACAAAAGAGGTTATGTCCAGCATTTCATAATCATTTATATCAATATAACTTTCTCTACCACTGAGCCAACTTGGTTTTACAAGGCAAAGGCAAGTAATAAAATTAGACTTCTGCTAGAGTGAGGCTGCTTCCCTAATTGCAAATGTAAATGTTGCCAGGTGTTCATCTCCCTTGTTCTAATAAATAAATAATTAGAAAACATGATTAATATGAAGCCTTGCTGACTAGCTGTGCAAAGAGTTCTTTGAGAGCAATGTGGGGAATTGATTTGGAGGGCAGAATGTGTGCTTAATGGGATGCTTCCAACTCATCCTGGCAAAAGAGCATCACATGACCTTTGAGGGCATGAGCACCCCATTGAGGACCAGGACACAATTATAGACTTGAGAGACGCAAAGGAAGACTCCCTCAGCTGGTACAGGAAGGAGTTAGAAGAAACACTGTCTGAAATCAGGGTACTTTCCTTTAGTTGTGTCCTGAGTCAGAACAGATTTTTACCCCAACATGTCACTTCTAAAATATGTGGAATTTGGCAAGTTAACTAGCAGAAAAGCTAGCTATCTTACATTTCATCAGTTTTCTAATGACTATAATAACACCTGTCTCAATTGAAAATATTAAATGAGTTTGTGAATATGCAAACAGCTAGAATAGAAGCCCTTCCTAAGTGGTAGTCATTTCTCCCTTATTTTCTTTATCTACAAAATGGAAATCATGTTAAGTAAACAATAACATTATATTCCCTTATTGGAAAAGTATAAGTAATGCTCATCAGCATATTAAAACCTCTTAAAAATTCCTGCAACAATGAAGCTTATGTGATTTTAACCCAGTAGTGTACAAATTTATTCAACCAGAAGAATTTAAATGTTCACTTTTCTAAATACATTTTGGGAAATATAGTCCTGTCTTAAGAAAGGCTGTGATGAATAATTACGATATTATTTCTATAAATATACAATTCTAACATTGTCAAGAACATAATAGGAGCAGCTTTCCCCCTCTGCCAATCTAGAAATTTTGGGAAACAAGTCAAGATCATTAGAGAATCAAAGAAAGTTGTCAGTGTAGAATTCTACAAAATCACATAAGTTTCAATACTTGTTGCATTCTGAATCCTCTATTCAGGGTATCTGTTTTTCTGCTGGATTGTAACTTTTTGGAGTGGGGAGATATTTTCAAATTGAGAACCAAAGTGACACAGGATTGTACTGGTTGAGCAATGTTTGTTCATTGGAACTTCTCCTCTCTGGCTTTTGTGTGGAAATCTCCTGCCGTCATGGGCACAAGCCTGGGCTGATTTGATACAGGATGAGAAATCAGGTGAAGAGAGGCTCCACCTATCTCAAATATCCCAGACATTCCAGCACAGGATTTATGAGCAAATTTCATCCCACCAGAGACAGTCCAGAGCAGAATCACTCAGTTATCCAATCATGAAATTCAATCATGAAAAATAATGAGTGGCTATTATTTTAAACCATAGAGTTTTGGTGGTTTTTATTTTTTTAATACAAAAATCATACCCTTTACTAAAAAAAAAACTGTACAAATTTAATGTGCACAATTTGATGAGTTGGGGTTTAGGCAAACATCTGTGTTACTATCACCACAATCAAGGTAATACACATAACGAACACCTGACAAAGTTTCCTTGTGCCCCCTCCTCACCTTTTTGGTGAGAAGAACATGTTCATGATATATACCCCTTTATTTCATTTTAAAATGCTGTATATATAGGCACTGTGTTGTATAGCAAATTTCTAGAACTTATTTATCTTGCGTAACTGAAACTTTACATACATTGAACAACTGACCTCACTTCCTAGAAAACATTGGCCCTACTTCCTAGAAATCACTATTTTACTCTGCTTGCTTTTATATATATATATATATTT
>VBSM01000949.1:5782285-5801712 GCA_008086735.1 Cheirogaleus medius
GTCTTCTTGAGGAAAAATAAATATAAGACCCTGTCTTATTTTCAGGGAAACGCAGTAGGTCAGAGTGTGCCTATCATGTGGGGAAAGAAAAAAAATATTTAAAAAAATATACTTTGTCCTGTCATCTTCTGTACTGACTAATTTGCAAGGACTTGTCTCCCTAGTTATTATTACTTAAAGTGACTCACTGTTATTTTATTTCTTTAATTTTTAAAGAGGCTGATTTATCTTAGCCCTGTTTTCAAGAGAGAGACAGAAGGACACAGTGGTTTCAAGTACAGGTTTCAAATATGGGTAGGAATCATGGGTCCACTACTCACTTACTAGTTTTATGAACTTTGGCAAGTCTTTTTTACATTTCTGTGCCTTTTTTATTGGCATATTTGTGTAATATCTACGTGGCATTAAATAAGATAATGTGTGTAAAGTGCTTATGTCAATACTTAGTAAATAGCACAAACTCAAAAAATGTTAGCTATTATTATCTTCATTACAAACAAGGCTGAATATTGATCACATTTTTCATCAGAGGTACTAATGTTTACATTTTTAATGAAATACTATTCATACACCACCAAATTCATGTGTAAAAATGCATAAATGGATATATACATTCTGTATTCACAGAGTTCTAACAACATTACCACAATCCAAATTTAGAATAGTTTTATCACCTCAAAAAAGAAATCCTATACCATCAGCCATCATGCCTCAACTCTCTAAATCCTAGTCAAACACAAATATATATTTTGTCTCTGGATTTTTCTATTCTAGATGTTTATATACATGGACTCATGCAATATGTGCTGTTTTGTGATTGGTTTCTTCTGTTTAGCATCATGAATTAAAAGTTCATACATGTTAGCATGTATTAGTATTTCCTTCTTTATTTATGGCAAATAATATCCATTCCAATTAATGTACAACATTTTAGTTATTCAAATCGTTCCCACTTGATTCTTATAAATAATGCTACTGTGAGCATTTGTGTACAAGTTTTTGCATGGACATATGTTTTCACTTCTCTTGAATGCATAACAAAGAGAGAAATTGCCAAGTCATATGGCAATTTATGTTTAACAATATACAGTACTGCCAAATTCTTTCCTTCAAAGTATCTTTAACATTTTATAACATATTTCCGCTAGCAATGAATGATGACTTTTATTATGTAAAATAATATCAATTGCAAATATTTTCTCCCATTCTTTGGTTCATCTTTTAACTTTCTTGATAGTATCATTTACAAGTTTTAAAATTTTGTATAGTCCAAGTAACCTATTCTTTTCTTTTGTAGCTTGTATTTAGTTGCATATCTCAGAAAATTTTGCCAAATCCCAAGTCACAAAGATTTACTACAATGTTTCTTTCTACGAGTTTTATAATTTTGGCTCTTACATCTAGATGCTCAATTCCTTTTCACTTAATTTATGTGTATGATGTGAGGTGAAGGTCCAAAGTCATTTGTTTACATATGGGACACTCATCTCAGCATCATTTGTTGAAGAGTATTCTTTGTCCATTGAATTACTTTTTCTTTGTTGTCAGAGATAAATTGTCTCTATGTTTGTGGGTCTATTTCTTGGCTCTCTGTTCTATCTGTTACTCTACGGGCCTATTAATTTAGCAAAACCATGCTGTTTTCAATAAACTCACTATATGATAAATGTTTAATTTATAAAAAGTAAATTCTCCAACTCTCATTCTTCTTCCTCCTCCTTCTTTTCCTCCTCCATCTCTTTTTTCTTTTCTAGTATTATGTCAGCTATCCTGGGCCTTTTGTTTTTAAAATTCTATTATTGTTATTATTGACTTTTGGTCTGAGTCTTAGTATTTTTGCTTTGACTGGCTTTATTCTTAAATTTTGATTATTTTCTAGTTTCCTAATATGGAAAATTATAATAGATTATTTCAGATATTTCTTATTTTCTAATATTTGCATTTAATACCGTAAATTTTTCATTAATTATACTTTTAGTGTACCCCACTGATTTTGATAAGTTTTGTTTTCATTTCTTTCACTTCAAAGTAGTTTTTAATTTCTATTGAGCCTTCTACTTTCACCATATATTACTTGGACCAATTGTGTTAGTCATCTCCAAATATTTTGGGATTTTGCAGGTATTTTTCTGATTCTAGTTTACTTTCATATATAACATATTTTGTTTTGCATATATTCCTTTAATTGTTTTAAGGTCTGTTTTATAGCTTTGATTGTGATCTGTCTTGGTGAATGTTCTATGTGAGACAATCTCTCTGCCCCTCAATTGGTATATTTCAACCACTCACATTTAGAGGGAGCATTGGGATTGTTGGACTAACATCTACCATGTGTCTAACTACATTCTATTTTGTTGCACTATTTCTTTTTCTTTTCCTTCTCTTTTTCTCTCTTCTATAGTTTTAATTGAGCATTTTGTATGATTTGTTTATATCTTCTCCAATATAAATATAAATTATAAGTATATAATTTATAGTTCATTTTTATCTATTTTATTTAGGTTTTGTCCTAAAGTTTGCAATTTTCAAATAATGAATCCATCTCAAATATCACTATGAACTTTGTTTATAAGGTAGTCACCTTTTAACAGAGTATTCCATATCCTTCCTTCTCATTCCTTATGACGTTGCTGTTATTTATGCAACTTATCCATATGCTATAATCATCCAATACATTGTTATTTTTATTACTTTAATAATATAGGTCTCCTTTGGATCAATTAAAAATAAGAAAAATAAGACACTTCATTTTACCTTCATATATTCCTCATCCAGCACTGCTCTTCTTTCTTTATGTATATATGAATTGCTGAGATACATCAGTTTCCATCTACCTGAAGAATTTCTTTTACAATATTTTGCAAGGAAGGTCTGTTGATGATGAATTTGTTCTGCTTTCATTTTTCTGAAAAAATATTCTTTAATTATCTTTCACATGGAAAGGATGATTTTGCTGGGTATAGAATTTAGGTTGGTATTTTGTTTTTTGTTTCAACTCTGAATGTTTTACTTCACTCTTTTCCTGCTCACATAGTTTCTGACAAGAAGAATCCTATGAATCTTGTCTTCATTTTGATATAGCTATCAATGAGGTGTTTTCTTTCTGGTATCTTTTAAGATTTTCCTTTGATTTTTAGGCCTTTGCACTTTTAATTTATATTCATAGGGGTCATTTATAAATATACACACACCTAGGAGTCACATACATACACACACACACACATATATATATAATATATTTGTATATACAAAATATGTATACACATTATATGTGCATTTATACAAACACACACACACACACACAATTGGTGTTCTCTAAGCTTACGGGATTAATTGTTTGTGGTCTGTCATTAATTTTGGAAAGTTCTCAAATATTTGTCTGCATTATTCTCCTTTCTTTTTCTGTGATTTCAATTACACTTATGTTACACCATTTGAAATTGTCCTATGGTACTTGGATATTCTGTTAGTTTTATTTATTTTTTTCATTTTTTTCTTGTTTATTTTTCAATTTTGGAAGCTTCTATTGACATATCTTCAAGTTCACTGATTATTTTCTTGGTAGTGTGCAGCTTACTGATGAGCTCAAAAAGGTATTCTTCATTTCTTTTACATTTTTTAAAAAATTTCAGGTGTTTCCTTTTGAGGCTTCCTTAGATTCTTCATATTTATATTTATATTATCCATCTCCTCTTGTAGGATTCCTAATTTCTATTAGAAACTTTAACATATTATCCACAGACTGAATATTTCAATATCTGTGTCATTTTTAAATCTGGTTCTAATATTCACTTTGTCCCTTTAGATTGTGTTTTTTCTTGTCTTTTCATTTTTATTGGATTTTTTATTGAAAACCAGACATGATGTATTGGGCAAGAAGAACTGAGATGAAGGCCTTTACATTTTAGGTTAATCTGGCTGTAGTTGAGATGTATTTAATGCCTGCTGTAGGCGTATGTACCAATTGCTTCAAATTCTTCTAGTGTCTTCATTTTTGCCTCCTACTTAACCAGATTCAAGGCCTTGCAGCTCTTTCAGCTATAATCTACTCCTATTGTACAGTACTGATAATACAGGGGAGGGAATGAGTTCTATTCTCTTATGATTAAATCTCAGTCTTTTAATGAACATGCTTCCTCGGACTATGCATCACAAGCATGTTTTACCTCCCTTCCCCTTTAGGTAAGATAGAAAAGCTAGAGATGACTGAAGTTGGGTAAATGTCCTTTCACTCTAGTTAGGGTGAGGCTCTAGAAAATTATTTTATGCTAGGAAGTAGGCCTTTGTTATGGAAAATATCATGACGATATTTCACAATGGATATTTTTCCCGCTCCCTGCTAGTGCATCTTGTAGTGGATCTTGTTTGGCTCTCCAATGTGATAAACTATTAGGTTTCCTGAAGGTAAACTTCATGAGAAGTGTGGGCTCCTCTATTTCTGTGTTTCCTGGGAGTGTCTCATTCTTATGCTAGTCTATCATCAGTCTCCAGTAATTTTTAAAAATTACCATTTAAGTGCCCCTATTACTTTATGGCTGCAGTAGCTTCTGCTCAAAGTAAGAAGATCTTTTATATCTTAACTATATATATTTGCCTATCTCTCCAAATTTCCTGAGGATAGTTTGCCCTGCACCAATTATCTGATAAAGCTGGTTTGCTCAGCTTTTATGTCCTTGCCAGAATGAGAGAAATGGCTTCCAAGGTCTTTATAAGGAGCTGAAACCACAAGCCTTTGCCTCGTTTTTCAAGGACTCTTTTGTTGTATATAAGATTATTGACTTTTCTTCAACTTCTAGCCTTTTGAATATATTGTCCCACTGCTTTATGCTTTTTATTATTTTTGATGATATTATTGAGTTCCCCTCATATATGGTAAGTTGGTTTTTCAATTACTGCTTTCAAGATTGCTTCTTTATCTTCATATTTTCACTGATTATGATGTCTGTACATGCGGGTCTCTTTCAGTTCATCTTACCTAAAATTTGAGTTTCTAGAATATGTACATTAATGTTTTTAATTAAATTCATGAAGTTTCTGCCAATAGTCCTTTGAATATTTCTTCTGTCCCTCTCTCTCTCTTCTCCTACAGGTACTCTTTTTATGGCATCCCATATTTCTCTGAGACTATTTATATTTTTTCCCTTACATTTTATTTTCCTGGTCTTTATAGACAAATCCTCAGTTTTTTATATTCAGAATTCCCTCACTAGAGTGTTAGACCTAGGTCTATAATATACATATTATATGACTAAACTTATATGAAGTATCTAGAGTACTCAAATTCATAGAAGACAGGTGTAGAATAAGGTAACCTGAGGCTGGGAAGAAGATAGAATTGGTTAATGGTTACAGAATTTCTGTTTGGAGTAATTAAAATATTTTGGAAACTGAAAGTAGTAATGATTGCACAATAGTGAAAATGTAATTAATGTCACTATATGTAAACATAGTTAACTAGCAAATTTTATATTTTAACACAATAAAAAAAATCTTCCTCAATGAGAACAATTTTGGACTTTTGGGGATATTTAAGAATGAATGGAGACATTATTGATTTCAATGATTGAGAGGGTGCTATATATTTCTAAAACATACACATATATAATTTTATATATAATATAAATACATGAAAAATATATACATATACACACAATTCCAGACTTGATGGTACAACTTATTAATTTTCCACTTTACAGCAATATGAAAGCCAGATATATTCAATAGAAAGAATCTGTAGTTTGAATGCCCATACACCATTCTGATTTTCACTTTCAGCACAATACTCAATAAATTACAGGAGATTTTTAACACTTAATAGTAAAATAGGCTTTGTGTTAGATGGTTTTGCCCAACTGTAGGCTGATGTGTTGATCTGTAATCACGTCAAATTGACAATAAGATGGTCAAATTGACAATAAGATAATCAAAATGAAAAGTGTGATCTGATTGTTTTCTTGAATATTGAACAATCACTATAAAATGAAACACATTTTATTGTGAGCAAGGTGACTTAAGTTTTTCTTTGTTTTGCTGCCAACTTTCTATAAGACAAAAGCCAAATATCTTTAACTATTCAGAGCTAAAATCTTCCTCTACCATGAAACGTTAAACAAGCATCATGAACTACTGTAGGATATGACACAGTCACCAGGAGTTTAAAGTCACATAATTATATTTGCCATAAGAGAAAAAATATGTAATATTACAAAGTTATATGAAAACATATAAATATTTCATATAGTTAACTCTCAAGGATATGTACTACTAATCAAGCATAGAAAGAAAGAAAAAACAGAAAGAAAAAAAAGAAGGAACCTATTTAAATTCACCATACTTAGACTCACATCACTAACCATATGTATATCAACAAATAGATTTGGGAAACCAAGAGAAAAATTAGCTTCTTTTTATAATAATCAGAGGGCCGGATTATAAGAGGAAAATGATATGGACTCTGTACATGAGAGAGCATTCTCTTAGTAAAAACATATAAGTAGCTCCTTTAGAAGCTAAAGCTATGTTCATTGCTAATGATGTGGAAGTGTTAATCTTTGTCACAAAAATGTCACATAAAAAATAAACACATAGACTCACTGACATATAATAACAAATATTTATTAGAAAGTCATATATCTGAAGGCCTACTTTGTGGCTCTGTTCCATGTACCTTATTCAAGGGTGCAGATTGGAGGGGCAACAGCTATTTATGATGTTTTTAAGGCAGTGGAAAAGCCAAAGTGCATGTGCAACTTTCATATTTTTGTTCACATTCCATTGACCTAAGCAAGTCACATGGCCAAGTGCAGACTCTTAGGCTGGTTTGTATACTCTGTGCACCATGAGGCCATGGCAAGGGTGTAGATTTATAATATTACTAAGGAATTCTGAATAATTAGGTCCAATGATTAAATCCACCACATGTGAAGAAATGATTCTCAGTATCATACCATTAAGTGTCATAAAATTGTAATTTTTAGATTGGATTTAAGGTCCAAATCTGAAGCTGTATCAATTAATAGTTTTAGATTAAATATCACTTTAGACAGAAATATTGACATCCTTCATAAAGAAAACTAAATGTTCATTAATTATTTATTATATTCTCATAAATGTAACTGACATTTGTTATAGATTATTTATATTTTTTAATACCTCTGTAGGCAGATCTTTTATTGTCCTTTTTGAGATGAGAAAACTAGGACAAAATAATTTTAAGTGACCTACCCAGGGAAACTGAATAGCCATTTATTTATCTCATGTGCAAGGCAGTAGTTTAAACTTTTACATGGATTAACTCATTTAATATGTATTAATTTTTTTTTGATACAGGTGTCATTATTCTCCCTGTTTGGCTTATAAAGAAATTGAGGCTTGGAGAAGTTAAAAGGCTTGCCCAAGGTTATTCAGGTAGCAAATGACTGAGCCAGATTTAACCACAGGCAATGTGACTATGGAATGTAATTTGAAAACATAATGCAGAAGGTATGCTAGACACGATCAAATACATATTAATCTTATTTAAAACCAAAGTAAACACCAATAAATTGACAGAGACTGGAGGTAATATTCATTTTGTCAAGTTTTTGTATGGATGAAAAATCTACACCAAGATAAGGCAAATATAATGCTTCCTAATGTATCCAAATCCTTTGAGGATTATTAATAAAAGGAGGTTTGAAGTGATCGTTGTGAAAAACAGCAGTCAACAAAACTGAAATGCTTATGCCCTTCTTTCTGCCTCTTTGGGTCAAGATGATCAAGCTTATTTCTATTTTTTTCTCCTTTTGTATTTTAAAAGAATTGAAGAACTTGTAGTTCCTTGTTATGTTGCTCTAAAGATGAGAGTTTATGAAAGTACCATTTGCAGATCTCTGGATCCTGAGTAGAATATCCCTCATTTAACTTGATGCCTGAGATTAATGCCTCGTTTTAACACTAGACACCTGCTATGATTGATACCTGGAAGTACAGATGTCACTGTGGTGCATATAAGAGATGCCAGGGGTCTTGAGCAATGTCATCAGACTTCTCATATGTTCACAACACTCGGAGAGTATATAAGTATGTTATATGTAACATAATTTTGAGTTTTTTCAGAAAGACCTTAGAGGCAAGGCTCAATCTGATCATTTCTTTTCTGTCAGTCACATTGATGAATGTTTTGCCATATGAACAAATGTGAAATGTTAAGTCAGCATGGAGGTTTTATATTTAACCCTTTCTTTGCCAGCCAAATAATATAGTTCCCTGAATATAATAATAATAATAAGATGATAGCAGCAATCTTAATAGTAAAGTAATAATAACATTGTATTAAGTATATTATATGAAATATCTTTTTAAATGTCTCAACAACTCTTTAATTTGCTATTGATATACATATTTTACTGATGAGAATACTATATCTAAGAATTACATTATCAAGCACATGTAGCTAATAGATATTTACCAAGGTCCGGGAAACCAGGCTAAAGTAGCCTTATTCTACCATGCTATGCCATACTCTATAGATGAGCCATATTCTTTCTTCTCCTGGTGTTAGTAAATAAATTTCTCTGCTGGTAAATCTCTTTTTCCATCTCCCTTCACCTCTCATTACCATAGCAATTTAACACTGCCTGTAATAGGCTTCTCATTCACCATAAGACTGAGTTACCTATTGCTTTTACCTGTTAATTTATCTGAGCTTCCCTGCAAGAAATAAATACCTCGAGGGCAAGGATTGTGTCACCATTTTAAATTCTGTGCATTATAAGTTGTGGTTTAACACATATTCTATGAATAAATTACTACCATAGAGTTATGATGGCAGTTTTCACAAAATAAATCCTTGTCATGATCCATGTGGTTAACACACTCATTTCTAATTCTCTTAAAATAGGTCTTCAAGGAAGCATTTTTTCAATGATTTTTACCACTACTACTATTACAATTCTACTATTATTATTATTGGTCCTTTATAAATGAGAGAGTAGAAGCTCAGAGAGGTTAAGTAACTAATTCTCACTCACAGTGCTCATAATTGACAAAGCTAAGACAAATTTAGTGTCTGTGATTGTCTGCTATTGAAGTAGCTTTTGAATTTGCCATATTAATGTCAAGTGGTTTAGCCATGATGCTGTTTAATTTTGTTTGAGTTGCTTCTGTTGCTATCCACATTCTTTTAGTCCTAAATTGGTGCTATTGGGAGAGAGAAGATAAAAACTCTTGTTACAAGAGCCTTTGTGAAAGCAGTCTAATCTTTTATCTCCTTCTGGAGTTTCCTATATTTACATAATTGTTCTGACTCTGCTGCCACTATTGAATCTTTCTCTCTCTTCTTGGAGTTCAAGAGCAGGGGCAGATGCCCATGCGCACACTCCATTCAGGAGTGGACCCTGGCCACCTCATTTCTGGGGGGCTTTTGTTGTGCTCATCTGTTCAGGAAGCCTGACTTTACAAAGGCTCATTTGCTGGTTAATTGCATTCTCAGAGCCTCTAAGAATGCTGGCACACCTGCTCTCCACTTCACCATCTCTTTTGATCTCTCTAGAAATACCCAACTTTGATTATGTGGAAACCTTCTGTAAGTGTAATGCGAGCCTAGAAAGCAACTGAAAACTTCCATCGTGACCATTTTGACCTAAAAAAAGAAGCTATTTTAGGGCCTGTGTGTAGTGACAAGGAAAAAAAAATGAATCCCTCCTGTCTCTGTGTGTACTCCACTTCAGGAAATAGGATTTGATTTATCTGAATTTAGTAGATTTTAAACAGATGTGAGTTCCACAGTTAAACTTTTAACAGAGTTTTTAAGATACTTGTCTACTATTATATTTCTATTTTCTAAGCAATCATTTATTACTGCTAGGAAATTAACGGGAGAAAAAAACAGAAATAGATGCTTATTTCTAAATAAATAGTACAGGGATAAAAACAAAATGGGAAAAATTATCATAAACTAATCAACATTGTCCTCAGAATACTCACCTATGAGTCAAAATTTATTCCAAAACTGGAATTATCATCTCTTTATTAACTTCTCTTGACTTTTGTATAAACTTTTCTAATATCAATTACTAATTTTATTTGTATTTTAATCATTCATGTGGGTGTTCTCTCACAGTCTGCTTCTCCTCATATGCTTGCTAGACAAGTATTCCTTTTAGGGAAAATCCTGTATATTCTCTATTATAAATTTGAAAAATTATTCCATAACCCCCTCCTATGAATGGACCTGGTACAAAGTGGAACACCAATAGTTGTTTTAGGAACAAATGAGTAAATATTAAATTACCTAGGATTAGGTATATTTTTATTCTTTCATTCATTCATTCATCAAGACATTCTGAGTATCTATTATACATGGGGCATTATGCTGAATGTTAACATAAGTTGTGGTTAGGACAATTAAATAAAATGTTACTAAAACTTATCAAAGCCTTTAATCACTTAAGTTCTTTATTATTTATTCATGTCTAGTTATGGAGACCATATTCATACCTGTAAATAAATGTTGCTTTCAAGTTACAATCAGTCAGTGGTAATGACTGGAACAGGTAGAATGACATTTCTGAGAGGACTGTCATACCACTTTGCAAGTATCCCATGAATTTTCATGAGGTGAATCATAGATGTATTAACTTAGGGAAGGTGAGTGTTTTATGTGCACCATCTGGGGAATACTTACAAAATAAAATAGTGAAACTTTGTGTTCTTCCCTTCCTTTGCAAAAGAGAGTTAAATATATTCATCAAATCGTAAAATCCTAGGATTGGAAGGGACATTGGGATGAAGTGAGTCCAATTGCTCTCTGATATTTGAATCCCTACCATACCTATATTTCAATACTCCAATGACAGTCAAATTCCACTGACTTGTGATTCAGCCTGTTCCAGTTTGCGTTAGCTTGTTGGAGGAACTTTGTTTTTTTCTCTTTGTGGATAGCTCTAACCATTAAAACAATGTCTATGAAGACAATACAGGCATTTCATAAGTCTTTGGATATCATGGTCATCCTAGAAGCTCCAAGATTATATTTCTACCCCAAATATAATAACTTTTGCTAAATTTTATTTAAGTTCATTTAAAAAGAAAATATTTTTCTGGATGGCAGCAAAGATGTTGTATTGTTTGATCTCATTTACAGTTTACTAAAATAATTTAACCACCAATGGGAACTTTCATTTCCAATTTCAGAGTAACTAGATTTCTATAAGGTGACTATTTAAAGTCATTAAAGTAATAGTCTTTTATATCTCTAACACAAACTTTTATTTTCAGCCCAGAGGTAATGTATCTTATTTCCCTTTGGCACATGGCTCTATCTTATTCTTTCAGAGTCTCTAATTAGGCCATCTGTTTCAAAATTAGTCAACCATTGGGAATGGATTTAGTTTTGTTTGTGTTTGCTTGTCTCTTTGTTTTAGTTTCATCAATGGCATTTTCAATATGACTCCCTGCTTGTGGTAACCTGCTATCGTTTATTTCATTTCCAAATGAAAAGAAAGATCTTTTTCAATTACTATTCTCCTTTGCAGACATCAAGAGAAATGTGGGTCTTGCTACTTTTCATTCAATGCAAAACTTTTGGTAAGAGTGTCTAAAATCCTGTATGGGAAGGAGAAGAAACTAGGTTAGGGACCTCATACGTACCATCAAGTGGGTAAATAAGAGAGAATCCCATAAATCTTAGTCATTTTTGAGAGGACTAATTCTTTGACTTATATAAAAAATAATATGATCTGTCATCCTATTTAAATATTATACAGTTAAAAAGGTATTTAATGTGGTTACATATTTATACCTACTCCTATGTAACCGAAAGAATTGGAGATTGGAAAACATGAGGCCCGACTGTAACGCCCAATTCATAGTAACTGTCTGACCTTGACCTTGGTCAAGTCACTTCAACTCTCAGATCCTCAATTTCTCTATAGTGAGATGCAGGTACTTGGGTTTTTCTCTGAGCTCTTCTGTTTACTATTGTAACCCTCACTATTTCTCAGGGTTACTTTAAGAACCATATGAGATTAAACTTAAAAAAAAATTATAATCATGGAATTTTATCAGTTAAACACCAGGAGTTTATTTCATCTTATTGTCGTCAAAGGAAAGAACAAGCTTTCCTACCACTACTTCATCAGTATTGAAAATATAGTCATGAGTTCTTATAAAAGTGGCCACTAGATTTAGTTTTGGAGTCTTATAAACTATAAGGCCTATAGCTATGACCATTTGTATTTTTTATCATTATCTCTTCTACTTTTTTTTCCCCCTCAGACAATAAATATTATAAAATCTGGCTGTCGAAAGAACTATTTCATTGTGATACCTGGACTGTCATTTGATTTAAGGCTAAAGTTGGTCTCAATGAATAGGCTTGTCTTTGCAGATGAGGCTAATTTCAAAGTTTTAAAAAAAAATTTTCAGGTATAAGCTCTTCACATAAGTAGAATAAGAAAATAATTCTGTGCTGTTTGCATGTAGGCTACTTTTGTCAGTGACTCCTTATTGTTACATATTACAGTGTTTTCTCTAGTCACAGGCTCTCTACTTTGTAGATGTGGGTCTGTTCATTTCTCAGAATTTCACTGGATCAACATTTCAATTAATTTGCATAAAGATTTTTATAAGTGGGTCCTAAGACAATGGAAACATTTAATTCACGCACAAAGGAGACACAGGATCTCACAGAAAACCCATGTATCTCTCACCCAGTTTTAGAAGTTGAGAATATTTTGTCAATCCAAGATTTATTTTGCTTCCTATTTCCAGAAAGAATATGCTTGTCTATTCTCTGATTCTTTAAGCCTTGCTATGCTATAAGGAAAGGAAAGATATAAAATGACAGGGAATTTGTACTGGATGTTATTAGGCTGATCTAATAATAAAACACTTCATTGTACTTTAGAGAGAATAATGGTATTTATACAACTTTATGCATTTGTCAGACATGAAGAATGGTACAATGCAAAGGGTGAATTTTACTATATGTAAATTATACCTTAATTACCTATCTTTAAATAAAAAGTTGAAGGGGAAAGAGAACAACAGAGACAGCAGTGAGTGGTACCAAGTGTGTGTGTGTGTGAGGGAACAGTGAATTCAATCTGGTTTATTTGAATGGTGCCCGATTATGCTCCCACTTGACAACTTCTTTGACCACTATTTATTCTTGGAATTACTAAGGCAGGTGGCTTGGCTCAGATGTAAATGGACAATACTTTAGCTACACCAGGGCTTTCTGATCCAGGGCTTCTTTGGTACTGGAGTTTTGGACACATGCAGGCTCTCAATCAGTACTGGAACACTCACTAACCTGGAAACACAGGAAATTTAACAATGCACACAGCAATCCTGGACCAAAGGCAGATGCAAGCTATTGAATAAATGCATACAACTTCCATCTCTCTGTAGTGCTTTTCTTTCTTTTCTTTTCTTTTCTTTTTTTTGTTTTTTTTTTTGTTTGTTTGTTTTTTGCTTTTTGCTTTTTAATTATTGTGGGCATGTAATAGTTGCATATATTTATATGGTACATGTGATATTTTGATACAAGCATACAATCTGTAATAATCAAATCTACGTAATTGGGGTATCCATCACCTCAAGCATTTATCATTTCTTTTTGTTAGGAACATTATAATTCCACTCTTTTAGTTATTTTAAAGTATACTATAACTTATTGTTGACTATAGTCACTTTGGTTTGCTATCAAATATTGTTCATTCTATCGAACTATCTAACTATATTTTTGTACCCATTAACCATCACCACTTTATCCCTCCTTGCCCTCTACTTTTACCAGCCTCTGGTAACCATCATTCTACTCTCTGCCTCCATGAGATTAATTGTTTTAATATTTAGCTCCTTGCTCGTGGATTGGAAGAATCAATATTGTTAAAATGTCCCTGCTACCCATAGCCTTCTACAGAGTCAATGAAATTCCTATCACAATACCAATGACATACTTCAATAGAAATAGAAAAAATAATTCTAAAATTTATACGGAACCACAAAAAACCCAGAATGACCAAAGTCATCCTGAGCAAAGAGAACAAAACTGAACAATCACATTACCTGATTTCACATTATACTACAGACCTGTAGTAACCAAAACAGCATTGTACTGACATAAAAACAAACACATAGACCAACGGAATAGAATAGATAACCCAGAAATAAATCTACACACCTACAGTGAAATCCTATTTGACAAAGGTGCCAAGAACATACAGTGGGGAAAGGATAGTCTATTTAATAAGTAGTGCTGGGAAAACTGGATATCCATATGCAGAAGAATGAAATTAGACCTCTATTTCTCATAATATACAAAAACCAATCTAAGACCTGAAACTATGAAACTACTACAGGAATAATTTTGAAGCTCACACTACTCATTCTCATTGTTCCTCAAAAGGCTTCAGGGAAATGTAATTACCAATTGCCCATAATTCCCAAACTGCTCTATAATGCTCCTTTATAAGTGCTTTTCTCCCCTCCTGCTGCACACTGCCCAATCACCGACGCCCCTTCCCTGGCACAAGTTTCCCAAATTAACTGTGTTCATGAAATCCTTGACTCAGGTTCTGTTTCCTAAGAAATAATCCAGTCTATGGCAGAGTGAGGGAGATATTAACAGGCATTGGAAACTGCTTTTATCTTCATATTCTTTTCTGAAATTTATATACATTATTTAACCAATCCCCACAGTATAATGAGGTAATATTATCCCTACTTATAAAATGTAGCAATTGAAACTTAAAGCAGATAATACTTCTCAAGGACCACAATTAAGTGATATATCCTTCTGACTTCAAGCTCAGTATTTTCCCACAATACTAAATATTTCATATGAAAGCAGACCTTCAACTCAGCCATCAGGTTACTCTTAATCTGGTTAATTATTCCTCTTTCTTAAAAGAAAAAAAAGTATTCATAGTAATCATTGATTTTAAAAAGAAAAAATGCAGCATGTACAATCGTCTCATAATTTAACATATTGGTGAGAATAGTTTATATATATTATTACTCCCAACTGCTCTGACAACTTGTCTTAATACATATTAGCATATGTATCCTTTGTTAGACTCTTACTTTAGGCTTACCCCTGAGCAATATTATTAATATATACCAGCAGACAGCCTGATAACATCCTTTCAAAATATTTTTAAAAATCCCAATTAACATAAAAGGTATACCAAGACTGAGAGAAGTTAAATAATTCATTGAAGGTTTCCATTGCTAATAAGTTGCAGAGTGAGGAATCAATGCCAAGATTGTTTGGCTCAAATTCTGTGCTCTTTCCAAGCCTTGAAAATTTATTAAATTTGAATCAACTATGACAACATTTCAAGCTGTTAGGAAAGCTATCTTCAATACAGATATATTAATATATATGTACTTATATACACTTTTTTACAATATAAAAACCTTGTAATATTATAAAAGGTAAGAACTTGCAATAACAAGTTAATATTCCAAATTTTTGTTATCTCAAATAAATTTAACCCATTATATTTATTTCAAAATCATCTTATTTCTCATTTGTTCATTAACCTTCCAAAATGAAATTACATGTGATGCAAATAAAAACCCTCATCATAGCTAAAAATACCCCTGTTTAGAGCCCATAAAAAGAAAAATGAGAGCTGGGGTTTCTTTTCCTTACTCAGTAAGTGGGTCACTTAATAGCCTCCTCTACCTTCTATAGCACTTTAAGGACTTCAAAGAACTTTCAAGTAATAATTTGAATCTCATAACAATCTTGTGTTGTAGGCAATGTGGGGATTATTATTTCCATTTTACAGATGAGGAAATGGATATTCACATAAAATAGGCAATTCATCAAAGAATATAGACACATCCAGGCCTTAAAATTGTATTGAGTGTATTCCAAATTGCATAGGTATAAACTACTTTCATATGTTGAAAATTAGAAAACAGGTCAATTAGTATATCACCAGTTATTGACATAGCTATGGCTGGCTTTTTGTATCTATGGCTAATTGTTTTATTTCTAATGCAATATAACTGGCAGAGATTGATGGATTCTCACCAGTTTACAGTATAATGAATAAGGGAAAGATGTCATAATCGTGCGTGACAGTGAGAATTTCAAAAATGCAAATAGTGGAATTCTAAGGGAAATGGCTAATGTGTGGGAATTCACAAGTGTATAATCAAATAGATTGAATAGGATCAATTGCACTCAAAATCAAATATGCAAAAGTGCAATTGTTACATGAGGATAAGTTCTAGTATTAGAGGAAAGGGGGAAGATTCAAACTTTCTGTTACCAAAAAATAGAGAGAATGGCCAGGTGGACTGATTTCAATTACAGAAACATCTATAACCATCATCAAGAATTGAATATGCATTTTTAATTTAGGTAAATAACTGAGCATTTTGTATCTATCAGACACTTTAATGCCCACAGTCACCTACACATTAACTTTTTCATAGCATATGTTTTGTACTTCCTATGTCATAGATTCATTGATGTTGCTATCATTATCAAGCTACAGGTAAGGCAACAGATGTTAAGAATAGTTATGGGACATTTCAAATTGCTTCAATTTCTAAGAGTCAAAGGAAGACTCAAAACTATGATCTTAACTATGTACCATACATCCTCTTGACACAGAGAACTACAGAATTCAGCCTTAAACAAAATCACTAGCACCCTAATCTTGAAAACTGAGTCTCCATGTTTCAGGTAGACAATGAATCATATAATTATCCTGTCTTACATGAGAATACCAGATATTGTACCAAAGACAATGAGGCCAATTCCAGACACACCTCCCTCACTTTCACCACGCCCAACATGAAATACTATAGAAGGAATTACTAAAATATTCCTTGTACTTGTCAGAATTTCTTCAGATTTAATATGACTGAAGTTATTGAGTAGAGAATTAATATCTGTAGTCTAGTAAACCTGGGAAGCCAGTTGCTCTATATATGGTATGTTTTCAAATAGTGGAATAAAGCAACTCCTTTGGTTATTCATAAAGCCTCAGTAGAGTAGGAAAAGTGAGAAATTAAAACTTGGGCTATTTAGCCTCTTTTATATAATATTCATTAAGATTTTAAATGCCCATGATAGATTTCTTCTTTAGTATTTTTCATTATCTTTTCTTTATGGTCATTCTTCATTCAATATTCAATCTATGTGACAGCATTTGCAGCTAAGGTAATTTGAATTAAATTTTCAAGCAAGATCTTTTTGTATGTGTTTGTGAATTGCTATCAACTTGTTTCATTATGATCAACATATTTTTCCATCCACTCTATTCCTTTATCCACTAATTTAGTGAGTTTATCAAAAAAGCAATCAAGTTTGTCTGGCATAACATGTCCTTTATAAATTTAGCATGGCCCCAGAGAATGTAATCTGCTATTTATTAACAAAGCAGGCAACAGAAGCACAGCATTTTTTCCCCACACTCCTCCAGGGGACTGTTGCAAAGAATGATTCCTGGTTTGAAAGAGGAATTCACAGTCTGTTCTCTGTAAAGGGGTAGGGCCCTGGGGCAAGGGGTGAGTAGTCTCTTCAAGCTCACATAGAAATCTCAATTTTTGAAATTGAATGGATTTATAAGGGACTATATTCCTGAGGTGAAATCAAGGGCTTTGAAGTGTCATGGATGTGGCATCTGAAATTGTGCAAGCTGGTCAGAGCCAAAGCTCACAGTCAGCCTTGTTGGAACTGTAGGGGACCAGAAAGGTCCTGCCATCTGTCACACATTTTACGTATTAACCTTTTAATTGGCTTCAATATATTTTTCCCTTAAAACTATTTAGCTCGATTTCCTCTAAAAAATTGCATTTTGTTAAATGGATTTTTTTAATCCTCCACTTTTTTACTTGTTTTTATTAGGCTAAGGAAATACCTAATTAAATAAACACAAATAAATAAAACGTCTTAAAAACTCTAGTAAATCAAGTAAGTTAATAGGTAGGTTAAATAAAATGGTTAATGTGAAAAAGCCTGCAAAATGTAAGTATTGTTAGAGTAGGATCTCCCGTAGTCCTACCGGACAGAGAGACAGAGTCACCGAGGATGTAATCACACAAGAGGAGCTTTATTATCTGGCTAGCCAGGGTCCAAGCCCAAGAGCACCAGCGCAGTGGTCTCTCTCTCTCTTTCCAGGCAAGGACCCCGACTGAAGCATGGGTGAGCTTTTTATACTCATTGTACACAAGCTGAACACGCGCTGATCATGCATCTGCCCTTTACAGTGATTGGTAAGCTTCCCATCTGCCGTTTGTGCCTGCATGTAATCTTTCTTCGCCCCTGATTGGCCCCTTTCCCTTGCATTTTGTTTCGGCCCATGATGCCCTGCAGCATGCTGTGGTCAACAAGCAAGCAGTGAACAGAAGCTATAGAGGTCAACCGTTAGCCCAGTATGTTGCAACCTTTGTCGAAACACAAGGTGTGTCCTACGAAAGATAAGGTGTGTCCTACAGTATCATTTCTCTAATTTTAGCCTATAGAGGGATTATTTGTTTAAAATGTAAAATTTGGTGTTTCACTTACACATTTTCTGATTGAGCAAGTTAAGAAATGGGAATATGCTTTTAAAAATGTGTTGGGATAAATCTGATAAAAGTGACCCTACACCTACTCTTAGAAAAAGCAAATTAAAAATATATATATATTCTAAAGAACTACTGTATTGGAAGAAATCATTTTTATTAATTAATTCATTTTAATTTTAGAATTACCAAATTCTAGATATTATCTATTGAGTCTACTTAGACACACACACACACACACATATACATATTGATTTTGGAATTTTCTAAGTATTCCATAGAGATGGCATATGACTTGAATTTTTTTCATTTTTAATTCACCTATACATATTGGAGCCCTATTAGTGTAGAGGTAAGGTGTGGAGGAGGGAGGGTATTCTACAATCTTCTGATTAAATCTCAAGCTTTTAGCGGACAAATGTTTCTAGGCTATGATCTTCACAAGTTTTTCTCTATCTTGCTTTCTGCTGTGATAATGTTAATTGTTAACATTTAGAAGGAGCCCAGGGACATTCTGTTAAGGGTGTTTCCTGCTTGAAAGTGATGCATAATGTTTCTACTCTTCTTCTTTTGGCCAGAGCCCAGTTATATGGCCCCAACTATATTTCAGTGGATAAATTGAATATGCAATCTTCTTCCGAGCCTGGGAAGAACATTGGTAAGTAATTTGTCCCTGTGTCTACCAATGTCCTGAAATTGTAAGATACTGGGCTGTTAGGCTAATGGTTGTTTTCTAGCTTCTGTTCATTGTTTGCTTGCTGATCACAGCTGGCCGCAGGGCATTATAGGTTGAAACAAGATGCAGAGGAAAAGTGCTGAGTCTGGAGCCTATCGGCTAGGACCCAGAACAGGTCAGAACCAATCAGGGGCAGGGTGAAATAAAATGCTGGGGAAAAATGGTGGATGGG
>VBSM01000949.1:5803174-5838405 GCA_008086735.1 Cheirogaleus medius
AAAAAAAAACAACATTGGTGGGTATGTCAAAAGGACACAGGAGTCCACTGAGAGTCCCTCACGGCCAAAGACAAAATAATCAAGGAACAGCACTGGACTGTAACCTAAAGTATAAAATGAATCTTTATATGTCTATGTTGGTATAAATAAATTGTTGAAGGAGTGAATAAAAGGAGACAGGGAGGCAAATCAAGCAGAAGAATTTAAAATAATTTGTGGAAACATACACCCTCATGGAAGGGGGGCATAATTCCTCACTCCTTAAGTGTGTCGCACATAATGACCTCCTTCCAATGACTACAGTTAGAAAGAAGGATAAAAAAGTAACCTTATAATTGAAGAAACTTCACGAATACTATTAGTATGTCAGGTAGCCAATGTCAACATCAACAGTGATAAATCACGGTAATAGTATATACCTGTGATGAAAATGGAATGTTACCTTTTTTGTCTTCCTCCCAAAGACCACGAGTCCCAGTCTAACTGTGAGAAATATTTCAGACTAATCCCAGCTGGAAGACATTCTATTAACAAAAGATGCTGAACAGCACTCCTTAAATCTTTGAAAGTCATCAAAATAAGGAAGGTCTTAGAAAATATCACAACAAAGAAGTACATAATAAGACATGATGACTCTATGCAATGCGGTAACCTAAATAGGATCATAGAACAGAAGACACTGGGTAAAAACTAAGGAAATCTGAATAAAATATAGGCTTTAGTTATTAATAATTGATCAATATGGGTTTATTCATCATGAAAAATGTACCATACTAATGTAGGATGTTAATAGTAGAGCAAATTGAGTGTGGGATTAAAATGAACACTATTTTATTTCATTCTTCCTGGAACATTTGTAACATAGCTTGCTGAATCAATCTCTCTCTCTCTCCCACATACCCCTGATTAATTTGACCCCAAAATACCCACTTATAGGAATATAGCTAATAAAAATCTTAGAATGAGGCTAGAGCTTAGAATTTGGTTCTTAACCTCTTCCCAATGGTTCTTGGCAGTTCCGCCTTCAGAGAAAAGTGAGAAAGGTGGGCACATTAAGAGGATAATCAAAGCCGATTGTGTCTTATGTGTAGCCCCTCCATCAGTGATATGCTGCAGTTGTTCTTCAGCACCCAAAGAGGCAAGGGCAGTTGTCTACCAATTAAAGGGATGACCAAATGTCTCTTAACACTACAAAGCAGTGTTTTAAGCTCATCCATGTTCTTGAGAATTGATAATGTCAAAGAATTCTGCTTGGTTCTCAGATGGCTAACTTAATGTTGTGAATGGAGATCAGTTGATTGTTCTATTTGCTGTGCTTCTATATGCAAATGGTCATTTGAAGGAAAAAAAGAAAGAAAACAGCAACAAAAGAGTACTACTGCCCAAACAAGTATTTGTTTTCTATAACTATATATCTAAGCCAGCTCATGGGCCATACTTTTACTAATTTTTGACCATTATTAAACTTGATACTTCTACACATAAAAAGCCTCCCAAAATTCAAAATATGGCTAAATAATATGTTATAGTCTCAATAT
Organism: Cheirogaleus medius; assembly: GCA_008086735.1. NCBI lineage: Eukaryota > Metazoa > Chordata > Mammalia > Primates > Cheirogaleidae > Cheirogaleus > Cheirogaleus medius. The sequence continues at coordinate 5,804,713 of VBSM01000949.1, forward strand.
CCTTATCTGTTAAATGAGATAAAATCAGTGTTTATATGAGATAACTGAGATAACTTATGTGAATGGGTGAGACCAGTATTGAACATTTTGTAAGAATGTAATAGTTACTAGGTTTCAAATAACTTGAGGTAGTTGCCCATATTTCTTTGTCTTCCCTGGCCTATACCTCTTCTGTAACAGCTCCCACCCAAATCCTGCTTCTCATCTCTGCATATGCACATTTGGAGTTAGTATGGTATTTGACATTCAAAATAATATAGCCTACTCAGATCATTCTTGCACCTTTCACATGTGGCAATCTTGAATTGGAAGTTAATGTAATTTTTAAAACATCAATTAAAGGTCTTTTAGGCAAGGACAACAGTGGAAAAATTGGGTGTAGTCATCCTCTTAGTAGGTCCAAATGCCATAGTTGCAGAGGTGATGTACTAAAGAAAGTTTATTACTGCTGCGATATTTTGTAAAAGTGGCATACAAGTAGAACATATATTAGTTTTGCAGTCTTCCAAATGGTATGTTTTTGTGATTACTATATATATATACCCATGAGCCTTCATACTCTATTAAATGTTATTTTTTATATTTAATTTTAATATTTGAGGTCTTTCCACAAAGTGTTCAGGACTTTCTCAGGAAATAAAGCACCACACAACCCATCTGTATTGCTGTTTACTCAACTCTATTAAGATCTACATATTTAATATTTTTGAGACAACAGTGTGATAAGGTTAAAAAAAATAATCAAGGCCACTGAGTGACCCATAAATCATATGATTTAAATTCAGAAGATCTTGTCTGTCTATAGATAGCTCTAGAATCACTCAAATCACAACTATATTTTTTCTTGCTGTGTTTGAGTGTATGCCATTTTCAGGTATATCTCCAGGGGAGTACACCTGCATATGCCCTACTACACTGAGGTCACTGGATCAAGGTCACATATTATACAATGGCCACATGCCAAAAAAAAAAATCTTCAAGATACATAAATGTCAGCTCACAATATGTGTGACTTTGATCCAATCTCCAGCTCCACTTTGCAAACTGGCTATTTCATTTGAAAGAGTGTTGAGGTGTGAGTGGGTGTGTGCACCTAACTACCAGTATCCAAACATGTGCAAATATGTTCATAGATCCATGTATTTAAATGCACGTGATTGTGGGATCACAAATTGATACTGAAAAGACATTTGCTAAAACTCAACACCTATTCAAGATGCAATAAAAACATAGCACTAGGGAGATCTTTGCTAATGGAATAGTTTTGTGTCTTGATTGCATTTCCGGTTTCTCAAATCTACATATGATACAATGGCACAACATTATACATATAGCGTATACCAATGTCATCTTTCTGGGTTTGATATGGTACTACTGTCCTGTAGGGTATAACACAACAAAGACAGAGTGAAGGTTATGCAGAACTTCTTGTGAATCTACATTTTTCCAAGATAAAAAGTTAAAAACTATATATGCTGTGTATTCAGTATATTGTTGTATAATACAAGACACTGAAGAACTATGCTAAACACTGAGGAAAAGAAAACAAACTTTAAGTTTTATTATCTCTTTTTTTCTATATTTATACTTAATATGCATATTGTTTTGAATTTTTCCAGGTTTGGCAATTTTCTCCTCATAAACTTTAGGTATATCTGCAAATCTAACTTGATTTAACTCAAAAATAATTTTCCAGGAATATTTCTCTAAAAGAACTGAATAATGGTTGCCTGTCTAGAGTAACCAACAGAAAGAATCAATCTGTTGGAAGATGTATCATAACTTTTTTATTTCCATCCAGGTTTATTCAGCAAACAGTAAGTTCAGTAATGAGATAAGGAACCTGCAGATACTGCTTAACACAGAGTCAAAAACCCCTAACCACCCTGATCAAAAACAGGATGTGGTGTCAGAACAAGTTAAGACAAATTGGAGATAAGATGCAGAGGAATGGTCCCTTCTTGACCTTGCAGCTCATTATACCCTAGTTTTAATACATTAGCATGCTAAAAGAAAGTCCCAGAAACACCTTGACTGTTCCTGGAGGGACCTTATAAAGTAGAGAAAGGGGAGGGTCCCAGTTCTAGGAAAGCATAGCCTGGGTTCACATACTGAGCATTCCAAAGCACTTTTGTGTAATTCAGTTGCGTATCCTTCTTCTAATATCCAGAGTTTGACTATGGGCGTTTCTGTCCTTTTCTGTTCACAATACAAATGCAAAAATCATTTATGATTTAGGCAGATTTTTATTTATCCCTTATCCTTTATCTCTTATCTTTTTATTTCTTTATCTCTTATCTTTGATTCTTTATCTTTTATCTCTTCCTAAGGTATTTCCGTATTATTTTTCCTTCGCTTCCTTCCTCTCATCTTTTCTTCCCTTTTTCTCCCTCTTTGTCTGTTTGCTTAATTTTCATTCTATACAAAAGTATTTTTAAATTACCCCTACAATTATTTCTACTTCTACTACAACTACCACCATGGCTAATACTACTACCACTACTTTTAAATAATTTACATATGAGGAAATCTAAAATGGATATAATTATTTTAGTTTATGAAATACATATTTAATTTTTAAAATCTTTAAATTTATATGCATTTCAGCCATTTAAAACATTAAAAGTATTATTATACATATTTGAATCCAAAATAATCAGTTGCAGGTAGAAGAAAACTAGTTACAATTCTCTGCCTATTAAAGAATTGGCATCAAAAACAGACAATTACTGTATTTATATTTAAATACTGAGAGAGTAACATAATAGCTAGTGCATAGTGTGGTTGAATAAATATTTGTTGAATAAAACAATAATAAGAACAATAAATAATTAAAGCTGTTTAGAATTAATTGAGCTTATCAGTTATGAGTAGTTATCTTGTTACCCTAATGATGTAGTGTTCATAATTAAGTTAGATTTGTAACCTTAGAAGCTTTAGTTTAGACTAAGATAACATATTTTTATGACTAGATAACGTTTTATGTTGTATTAACTCTTTCTTATCATTCATTTCCTCTAATTATTATTTTAACATATTATGACATTATTTCTTTCTTCAGTCTACAGATGAGTAATCTAAAACTGAGAGGTCTTAAGAAAAGTCTTCAAGGACAAGAAGCTACATTGAATCAAGATGAGATTTATATCTTCTAATTTGACTGCCCAGCTCTTTGAGCTGAGCCATGATGTGGAATATTCCAACTAAGTTTGAAGATATTTCTTTGATTAAAATGGTAAACATCTGTAGAAAGAAGACCAAACAAATCATTAAAGTTTTCAACTGACAAGCTGGTATACATCCTGACTTTTGGTTTACATCAAATGCATCATGAGAAGATTGTGTGTCCTTTTATCTGAATTCTGAAAGAGTTTTCCGTCACCTGCTATTTTGCATGGATGAATGATTTCCAAAGATTACGCTGTATCAGTCACATATACCACTTTTTACAGGCTGCCTGAGGTATTCAGCGCTCTAATGACTTTAGACCAAATGAAAAACAGACATAATAACATCAGAAACAGATATTTTCCTATAAGATCTTTTGATTAAATCAGAGAAAATGGTATTATCATACTTTAGAAAAAAATTAAGTCAACTTATTTTTTGAAAGAAATCCCACTCTAATACCAAATTCTTTTTGTCATTTCCAATGAACTTTCTAGTACCAGTCATGTCACCATAACTGCATTACTTTTGTTTTTATTATGTTGCATAAATGATTTAAATCCAGTTATTTTATGTTACTCTAATTATTAAAATTAGGTGGGCATCGTGTAACACTTTAATGTATTTTATGTATGTTGGTAGAAAGAAATGATATTAAACAGCACTAAGGATATGTATATTTTTACATAATGTTTCAGCATCTCCAAATGTTGTATTCTCAAAGGCAGCCACACAGATTTTCAAATAAATACAATATAAAATTTCAGTATCCTTCGTGGAGTTGCAGGCACTATAGTGACACAGATCATGGGGAACATTGAGGAAATAAAAACCACATAGACTGTTTTTTAACAGTTCTCCCTTTTTTCTAGAATTTACTCAAATCCCAGGGAACATACACACAAAAACAAATGTTATTCTTTTTTACCCAAGAAATCCCCTACATAGTCTTACCAGTGGGCTTTTTGAGAAATAACAAAGGGGCCATTATCTTGCTGAGTTTAAGTGCCATCAATAAAATCATCTCTATTTACACTGTAGAAAAGAGAAAGAGTAAAAAAAAGAAAGGGGGGAGGGGGGAAGGCCAGCTCTCCCAATTGTAAGCTTAGTGTCAAATATGTTTGGAATATCTTTTGTGTTAGAGATACAACCATCCTCTTGTGCCTACTTAAAGCCCCAGATCCAAGACTGTATGGTGAAATTTTACACATCACAACTCAAAAGTGAAAAAAAATATATATATATAATTGCTCTCATCTTGCTCATTTCCCTGTTTATTTTCTAGTCACAAATGACAGGATAGGTACAGAGATATTTAAAATTATAGGTTATTTTGACTCTTCTAGTTTTCTTTGTTTCTTTTTTATTCCTTCTCACACCATTTTTTATTGATTTTAATTAAAAAATCATTTATTAAATCATGTATTTACAACACTATTGTCTCATAGATAATTATTTATCCTCTGGTCATAATCAAATACTTTTGCTATTTATTTTATAGTTAATTTTCTTTTTTTATCCAGCTCTGCTTATTGGAAACAATTTTCAGTTGGCTCTTATGTCCCAATAAACGTACCTTTTTTAAAAAAAACACAAAAAACAAAAGACATTTTATTTCCCGGCAATTCAAGAAGATCCAGACTCATGCTCAGTTTATATTCCCCCTGCCAAAACTCTGTAATCAATTTTTCTGCAAGGAGTCTTGTTTTTTTTTTTTTCTTTTATTAGAGAATGGTATTTAGAAGACTTGATCTAGGTTTTAAATATGCTCATTGCTATTGGGGCATCACTGCTTCTAGGACTTCTAAGAAAATGGAATTATAGAAAATATGAATGTACACAAAAAATTTATATACATGTATTTCAAGATGTTTTATATCTACATATCTATTACAATAACTAAGAGTTTATGCTGATATTGCTGACTCTAATCTAGTACCACATAATTTATTCTAGCAGTCTCCTTACTTACTTGTCATGTCTTTCTGTGACAGTGAGGATTCTAGCACTCAGTATTTCTATTGTGTTCACTTATTTAACATCAGGATAAATGTAAAGTTATTTCATAATTGCTAAATATTACCCTGGTGACAGACACATTTATAAATATATTAAAGTGTTTATGTCTAGTTCTTTTTGCTGTTAGCCTTAGGTATTTTGACAAAACATTCTTTTCCAAAGTTATTTAGGTTAGCTCCTATCTTCCTTACCTCTTTCAAAGAGTCATCTATTTTTAATAGTGAGATATATTTGTTACAATTTGCATTATACCCTGGGTTACCCCCAATAACCTGTTGAATTTTTTTTTTTTTTTTTTTTAGCTCTAGGAGTGTTTTCTAGAGATTGGGGAGGGGTGAATTGTCTACATAAATCAACAGGCCATATGCAAATTGAGACAGTCTTTATTCTTGTTTTCCAATTTGTCTGTTTTCTTTCTTTTCCCATCCTTGTTGCACTTGCTAAGATTTCCACTGTGATGTTGAACACGGGAGTGGTGAGAGATATTCTTTGTCTTATTACTAGATTTAGAAGAAAGGCATCCAGTCTTTCATGATTTAATATGATGTTAGTTATAGATGTGTTTTGTTGGGATTCTCATGTTTTTATAAGGCCTGCAATCTTCTTTTCTTTAACATTGGACATTTTTATAGGGCAGTAGATATAAGTAAATATCATTATTTTTTAAATCTTTATACATGGGCACATCTTTCCTTCTACTTGGCTTTGGTGTGGGGATCTGCATTAATCTACTCAGGAGCTAGACTAGGTTTGATGTTTTTGATGCATTGGGAGGTGGGAGGAGCCTGTAGGCTGATTGTTCTCTTTTGGGTCTTTGCTGACTCCACTAAGAATGCCTTTATACAACATTGAGAAAAATAGCTATAATATTTTCTAGCTTTGTCCAGTGAGAGGTAGAGTCTGTTTTTCTAAAACATGAATCTGGGCTGGCCTTGTTACTTGCTTTGGTCAATAGAAATGGAAAATGATGGTCTTAAGCTTCAAGAAACCTTCCAATTTCCACTCTTGATGCTCATGGGAACTCTGCAACCACCACTATGTGCATGAATCCAGGCTAGTTTGCTACATGATCTGAGGCATATGGCCTAGCTCTTCTGTCCCCGGGCCAACAGGCAGCAAATTGCCAGCCAACTGTTAAATACAAAAATGAGGCCTTCAAACACAGGTTGAAGGCAAATGCGTGAGTGAATCTAGCCTAAAGCCAGTACAAAAACTGCCCAATGACCACAGAAAAAATTGGCAATCCACAGAATTGATCATAGGCGTAGCTGGTAGATGCAATAGACCCTTTCAATTTCTCATTTCTCTCCTATTTTCAACATCCAGAACTGGAAGGGATTTTCTCTTGCTATTGAATTACAAATCCCCTTATGTTATATTTAATTTTTTCCCTGGTATATGGCTCTTGTGTCTCAATTATTGAGAGAAGATTTTGTAATATTGAAAACTCTGTTTTTTCTCCACAGAGCCTGCTTTCAGGACAATTGATTCACTGTAGACAAATCTGTCTATAAAATTTAAAATTCAGACATAAGCAATGGACCATTTGTCTGAGCTTGATGCCCTGAAGCAGTGGAAGCATTGATTTTAATGGGTGTGGAAAGCTGGAAATATGTGGATTAATGATCCAAGGAGCACTGGTTCAATATCACATAAGTATTATCCATATTATCATTTACTAGCCACAGTGATTTCCTTCATTCTTTTCCAGTTATTTCCATTGCTAATTCATGACTTTCCATTCTGTTCTCTCCTAACTTGATCTTAACTTAGGTTATTGCAGGTATTTATTCCAATAAAGTCTTAAATAATCTTTTAATATCTGAAATAATCAGTAAAAATGGGTAGTTACCAGTATATTTGTTGCCAGTATTTTCTCAATTTGTAATTGACACTGCTTTACATCAAATATTCTGAATCTTTTCTTATTGCTTTTGTTTTATTTGGTAGAAACTCCTTAAGTAGAACATATTTTCTTTCATCTACACAGGTGTTAGTAATAGAGGATGGGGTTGTTAGCTCTCTAATGATTTATCAAGAGCATATGTTTTATAATATCTATTCAGTTTCTATTATGAAAATCACATTTCCTTTAAAAGTCCCACATCAATGTCAGGGTAAAGTCCACGAACCCGTGGCCTCAAGGCCACATGTGGCCTTCCAGATCCCCAAGTGTGGCCCCTTGACCACACTTCACAGAACAAAGCCCTTTATTAAAAGGATTTGTTCTGTAAAATTTGGATTCAGTGAAAAGGCTGCACTCAAGGACCCAGAAGGCCACGTGTGGCCCCAAGGCCGCAGGTTCCCCACCCTTCCCTGGCTGCTGACAAAGTTACTGACCTTGTTACTAGTCACATCCCATTAAACTAAGTCCTCTAAAACACATTCAATCCCCACACATACAATATGTGTCCAATTTATTGTGGTGCTATTCTCTGCCTTGTCTTATTTGGCAAAGTCTATATGTATTTTCAAGATAGCATTTTTCACTCTCTTCTTGCCTTCCTCAGGCTCACAATAAACTGTTTCTCTGTGACAGGAAAACAGTTTCACATAACTCCATAAACTCATAGCGTAGGGCGTGGTAATTGTCCATTCACATGTTAGAGTCTTTCAAGGAAAGGCTTAGTCATATTATTCTTCATTTAGAGAGCACCAGGAACACTGCAGTCTTGTTATTTTAGAAAGTTACAAGGACCAAGGAATGCCTACCTTGCTTTTGGCTCTCTTCCCATCATCTAGCATAGGTCTTGACACCTAATAAAAAAATCAATGAATACTTGATGAGTAAGTTAGTTTGTGCATTATGTATAAAAGTAATGAGCAAAATATAGCAAATACAGCCCCTGCTTCATGGAACTTATGGATCATTAATGAAGAATAGACATCAGAACAGAACATTCAATTAAAAAATAAAAACAGAAATGAAATTAGAAAGCTATATAGAAAAATGTTTTGAGAGCTCTATTTTCAAAGAAAAAAGAGCTATCCAAGCATAGCATATGAAAGCTTAATCATTCAGTCAGCCCTCCATATTCATGGGTTCTACATCCATAGGTTCAACCACTGTGAATCAAAAATATTTGAAAAAAATTGCATCTCTACTGAACACATACAGACTTTTTTTCTTGTTATTATTTCCTAAACAATACAGTATAACAACTATTTACATAGCATTTACATTGCATTAGGTATTATAAGTAATCTTGAGATGATTAAGTATGCAAAAGAATGTGCATAGATTATATGCAAATACAATGTCATTTTTTTTTTATCAGAGATTGTAGCATATGTGGATTTTGTTATCCAGAGAGGTCCTGGAACAAATCCCTCATGGATACTGAGGCAGGACTGTATTTGGATAATATCAAATATAGCATTACAATGAAATAAAAGCAAAATCAAAATACGAAACACATATGACTTTAGATAGAAGTATATCTCATAGGGCCAAAATATATTACCATAAATAATGTTCATTAAGGAAATAATACATGGAGATTAAATATTGATATATCACATTAATTGCTGAATTCATTTTAAAAATAAGTGCATTTTAGCATGTATCTTCTATCACTCCACATGTATTATCACTAAAGATTAAACAAAGTATGCTGTTTGTAGCAGTAAAGGATTATTAGTAACTTCATGGAGTGGAGTCATGAGCCATTGTTTATAGTCCTGAACTCTTTGGGTAAGTCAATTCTTCAGACATTTACTGATCACTTGCTATGCAGAATGCATTGTTGTAAGTGATTCGAATTTAGTGTGATTTTAGTATTAGAGAAATAGTGGTTGAACTTTTATTTCTAGCTCAGGTATGAAAGATCCAAAAAATTCTAAACATGAGCCTAAAAGGGCAAGTGCACTATAAAACTCTAATAGCCTCTATCCCTTTTAAATGTCAGTGGTAAGAAAGGAATAGAGATCTATGAGTTTAGGTGTAGGGTATCGTGTCCCCAAAGACAAGTACAAATCAGCATAGACCAGCATCTCAACAAATTGGAATTTAAAAGTCAGAGACCTAGGACCATCTGCAAAGTACAGTTATGGTCTGGCAAGAAAGCCAAACAAAAGAAAATATGAAACATATGTTTCAGATAAGAAGCACCGGCTCTTTATGAAGCAAGAGATCCTTACCCTTGCAAATGTGTTTCCACTTATTATTAAATGATTAAGGCTCAAAGACTTGTCATTTATGAATATATGGCAAAGAGAACACTATAGGTCAAATAAGAGTGTGATTAAAAATGCCAACGTAGAATCTCAGAACAAACCTCCTAATTACAGGTATAAACTATACTGGGTGCTTCTATCGTTCTCACAAATCGAATAAAAGAATAGAAATGATCATAAATCAAAAACACAGAAATAAAGAATTTCTCCACTGGATTACTTAGTAGATATTTTCTATTTGCCTGTTTGGTTTCCATTCTCCTATATTCAGAAAAAAAAACCCAAAAAACACTTAAGTTTTCACTAAAGGTCTAATGCTGTCCTACTCAGTCCATGGAGTTAGGATCTCTGCCCAACCTCACTGCTATCTTGTTTAAAAGAGAAGTACGTGACCCACACTTGAGAAATAAAAGTCTGATCCAGACATAAACATATGTGCTGAAATAGTTTTTATGAAACAAAACTCTGGAATTTTGTAAGAAGAAGGTGGAAAATAACTCTTTTCTTTCTAGAGAGATACTAAAAAACAATTTGTCTTTTTTCACTCCATTCAGAGATGAAAAGTTTTGCAGCAAGAACTTCCAAATTCAATTTACCATTGTTGGAGGATGATATAAAAGGTGCAAGGAACACCACTCAGAGATGGAGAAACTAACTGTGGCACTTTTATTTGCATAAATGCAAATAAAATTAAGTTCTTCCCTGTATCTATTTCTTATTGTAATATGATTTTGTATCCCCTGCTGGCAATGCAAGTCAAATTCTCCCACTCATTGAATCTAAGTTAGTCTAGTGACTTTCTTTGACCAATGGAATGTGGCATGAGTGTCAGTGGATCAGTTTCAAGCCTAAACCTAGGCCTCAGGATACCTTGCATTCTGCTCTGGCTCTTCAAACCCTGGCAACCAAGCAAACCTAGGCTTAGCTTGTTGGATGATAAAAGACACATGGCTCAGTCATTACTGTAGCCTCAGTTTACACAGCAAACTCCAAGAAGCAAAGACAACTAGCCGGCTGACAACAGACAATGATCAAAAGGTGAGGTGAGCTCAGATGAGAACTGCCCAGCTAGCCAAACCAAATCACTGATTTACATGATGACCAGTTGTATAAATGTTTATTCTATTAGACACTAAGTTTGGGGGGTGTTTTCTTAAATGCAGAAATAATTGACAACTTAACCAACACATAAACAGAGAAAACACATCTTGATGCTATTGCTAGCCTCTGAATTAAACCGCCCTTAAACTTTCTAGTTTCATTAATGAACAAACTCCTTTTATTTCCCTTAATCTGGTATAAATTGGGAATTTCTGGCAATTGCAATACAAGAAAGATCTTTGTTAATTCACCTACTAACCAATGTTTGTACTCTCAGTTTCCATCTCTTCAATCTATTTTATCCACTACCAATATGAACTTATTGCTCTGTTTTATAAACTGCTTACATGACCTCCCATCTCCTTTTCAATATATTTCAAAGTCTTGGCATGGTCTTTCTCAAGGTATGTTCTGTATAATTCTTGACACTAATTGTCAACAGTAAGCTAGTCACACACCTCCATCCCTAGGAAAGCTATCTTAAACACTCTAATTGATAATATCAAAAACTCTACAAAACCACTGTGCATTTATGCTTGATACTCTCTTTACCAGAAATCTCTTTACTCATCTGTCTTCTTTCCTAACTCCTATTTTTCAATAATCACTTCCTTTGGCAACATTTAATAAAAATCACAGGCTTCATAAAGAAATCATCCTCTGTGCTCTACTTTGGTGAAATCATTTTGAAACTATCTAATGATGTTGTGATTGGATTTCTTTCTCCCCAAGACTAGGATGAGGGCTTACAATAGAGTAGACGTTCAATGTGCTTTGATGAACACACATACATGTATGATGTAAAGGCTTTGTTTTGTGCATTTGAAAGTCCTCTTTATGATATTTAAAAATTTTAAGGTGCAACTTTAGTTAGTGATTCAATCATTCCCTTCTCCTTCTTAATTAAAGTGAATAAACAATTATTAATAAAATTATCTACAAATTAAACTCCAGAATTACATTAAAATTTAATACAGATGAAAAGATATTTGGAGGATAGTCGAGGAAACTTATCTATGAAATAGAAATTACCACCAGGCACATTTATTAATTGCAGATATTTAAATATATCACAAAGCCCAAAAAACCTGCAAATAGGAAACAAAAGTTAATTGTTCTCTGCTTGTGGTTCTTTGAACTGCTCTCTGCATGATAGTGCTAGATGTTTCTCCTTTTGCATTCTTATTTCCATAGAAAAACATCTGTCCTTCTTCAATTAGGATACTCTATATTCTTCACACTTGTGGTGTTTAGTAATTATACCCAATGCTCTAGGTTGATTACCCTTTTTAGGTACACAAAATTAGACTTTTGCACAGTCTAATATCCTTATAGTGTTATGTCCTTGAAAAAATTACTTTAATATGAAATTTGAGAAGTCTTTTGATAACCACTGTGGCTATGTAGAGGTGTCAGACACTAAAAATAATCATCAAGGGCAATTTCTATATGGAATGTTGGCATAATGGGACAAAGGAAGAAGAAAAATTGCCACTTTTAATTAATTTAATAAAGTTGAAAGCCATTGGTAGAAAATAATATTTTCAGCACCTAGGATACAAATTAAATTCTGTATTTTATACTATCCGAATATTAAGCATGCTTTATATAAAGGAGCTGTATTTATAAAAGAAATTCAATTGAATTAATTAAACTCCATTTAAAAAATGAAAAAATATAATTTTTGCCCATAAAACAGTGCTTCAAATTGTTTGACTTTATTCTTTCAGATTTTTTCAAGTTTTTGTAGCTGTGTATAGACACAAACTTTTGGGGGAATGCTGTCAAATAGCAAATAAATATTCTATATTTATTACCAAAATGTGTTAGTACAGTTAACTTATAGTTGCTGATGACTCATTGAATGCATTGGTCTAATCCTATTTTCTTTCTTTTGTGGTTTGGAATCATTAAGAGAGCTCTTGTCTCTATTAGACTGTGAGAACTATTTCATATTAAATTGTAATTTTTCAGAATGTTTGTTTTACTTTTTGTTGACATCATATCTGTCGATGTGCCTTCCATAGGAAAGATATCATAAGATGTGAGTTTAATAACACTAAATTTTTTATTTTCTTCAAATTTGAAACTATTCGACAATGTCTGAGTAGCACACAGGAGTAAGACAAAATTTGAATCTAGTAACCTTGGCTCTAGGGAAAGTCTTTGCTGGCTCTGAGTTTGCTTTCTCAACTATAGAGTAAACACAATGGCCTAAATCTTGCCCACAAGACAAGGTAGTTTTAAAGACAAACAGCAGTAAATGCTTGGAACTATTCAGTCTCTTATCACATGAAAAGGGATGTCAAAATTGAAATACTTAATGGCATTTTTGTATCTCCAAAATCTGAGTCTTTAGATGATATGTCTCATGTCATTGGTAAAACAAGGAATGTAATTATTCATGCTAAGCAGATCAAGCAGGTTGTGATTCTGTTTATAAAATATATCACTCTTAGAATATATATTGATGTCAGTGTGTCACTGAAATATATATTCTAAGAGAATGTGTATCTATCTCCCTATATATCAACGTTTAATGTTATTTCGTATTTTAAAGGACTATTTGAAAAATCAAAAATAACATTCATGTAGGCTTTATCAACCCAACATATTCTGAATGCACAGTTATTATTGATATAATTATTGTTTCTATTTTTTAGAAGGTCAGCACTCAGTGCTTACATGAAATTAAAAAACTGAAGTAATTGAATGAGTATAGGACAATTAAGGTTGAAGTTTCTGTGAAAAGAAGTAATCTAAACACGTAGATTCTAATAAGTAAAAACAAAATTAAATGTAAAAGGTGAGTGTGGAATTATGTCACAATAGTATAATGATGAAAATTGCAGAATAAGATAATACAGAAATAAAACATCAGGCTTTTGATTCAACAATGCACATGGTTAACCACCTCTAATGTAGTGCCTCTCAAATTCAAATAAATGAAAAATAGATAATTATTAATAAATATAATACATACAACTATGAAAAGCAAACATTAATGTCCCAAAACAAGCAATAATCATCTAATGCCAAAAACTAGAAAGGTCCTATATAATAGGCATATTATTTTAAAAAATTACTCAGATGCTGCCACATGAAATTGAAGCCATGCCAAACCATGAAGGTAAGGTAGTTTATACTTCCTCCATCACCTGCCCCTGCCAATAGCTAACAGAAAAGTAGATAATTATCTCTCCCACAAGAGGGTTATTGTGTAGGTTGCTAGAATCCTGTTATGTCTTCCTATTCTAGTGTGTGCTGATCTGTTTAAAGAAAAGTTAATTGACAGGGAAGTGACCTAAAGAGTCGTTCAGAATTATTGCATAAAAAAGCTGCATCTAGCACCTATGCTTTCTTTATCGCTGATACTACTGGAGAATAAATTTCCCATTGGTATTGGCTTATAATAATGATTAATAATAATACAAAATCAAAATTTTATTCAAAATATAATAAAAATTTTAATAGGCATGCCCATATTTATTATCTTGATCTTACTTCTCATGTTCGAATGAGCCCTATTACCTTCTTGAAAAAATATAATTGTTTAACCATGTATAAAATGACCAGAAGTGCCCACGAACACCAAATTATTTCTCAAAGAAATACCAATTTCCAGCTTATTAATTCAATATTTATCTTTGTCCAACTTTCCAACACAGAATCCCCTGCCCAACTGCAAGCAACATTCAAGAGCTTTAAGGCTAAGACAGAGATTATAAAAATAGATGACATTTAAAAATCCACTTCAAATTAAATATTTCATTTGCAAGGAGAGACAGAAAGGAGGTAGACACACAGGTAAATGATAGTTTAAACACACATTTATGCCCACAAATATGTCATCATGAATGCCATCCGTAAGTGTTAGATATAAAATACTTATTTATCTATCTCCTTTCTATGCATTTGAAGCTTCTAAAACTATAATACATAGTGAGCAATTTGAATTCTTAGTATTCCTAGGAGCAAGCAGTCTCTGGACTCAGTTTATGTATTAATAGCTACAAATCCTATGGCCTCCCTTTTATACCGGTGAAAACTTGGGACTGCTATTTGACCTTCCTGTGCCTTGCCTTTTCTCATCTGGGCAATGAGGATACAAATAAATTCCACCATATAGATTTAAGATTTAAGGATTAAATAAATAAAAGTTACTTAGAGTCATGCCTGAAGAGACACATAAGGTCTTTATAAAAGTTATCTGTTCTTTTATATTCCCAGAGCCCAGAAAAGTATTTGGCCTATTCTTTATTTTCTCTATTTACTTTATCTTCATTTCAATTCAATATTTTGCTTTGTTTTTTAGTTGTCTTTCCCATCTTGCATTTCCCCCATTACTCTCAGAAACAAGAAGGGCTATGACACTGTAAAACAGATATCTTGAGTAATTTCTGAAGACTGGTCCCCTCTTTCCTGCTGGAGTCCAGAGACAATCAAAGAAAGGGTATGGTAGGGGAAACCAAATCGCAAAAGCAGGCCAACCTGACTGTCTCGTCAATCCTAATGTGCTATGTAGATGAGATGTTCACTTCTAAAAATCTATCAATTTTTAGAATTTATTGATCAATTATAACTTGGTGAAAGAAATTAACATGAAACTATGCTATTTCTTTATATAGATCCTGCCAAGGAGAGGCAAGAGGTGACTGTAATTTCTGAATTTTACCTATGGACTCTGGAGCAGATATTATGTCTCCCCAGCCTCATATAATCTATTGAAGTTCAGAGTTCAGACATTTTCATTTTTTTTTATATCTTTCTTGAGGTATAATTGATAAAAAAACTGCATATATTTAATGTATACAATTTGATGTATTAAATTGAATTTGTACAAACACCTGTGATATTGTCACCACAATCAAAATAATGAATGCATCCATTACATCATATCCAGTTTGTATTTTCCAGATCCATCTATGTTGTTACAAACAGGATTTCCTTCTTTTGTTAAGGCAAATATAATATGCCTCTGTATATCACATTTTCTTTATTCATCTGCTGTTGGATGTTTGTGATGCTTCCATATCTTAGCTATTGTGAATAATTATGCAGTCAAAATGGAGGTGCAAATATCTTTTTGAGATTCTGATTTTAATTATTTTGGATATATTTCATTCTCTTACATGAAAAAGGGAGAATAAATTGAAATATTCTTATTATTAATTGTACCTGGACCTTATGGTTAGTTCATAAATCTTTAGTCATGGTAGTGCCCCTTCTGGTAGCCTGAGATTCTATGTCTATGTTCTTCTCTCTTACTCTAAGAAGCCTTAGGCATAAATCAAGCACATCTAATATAGAAAGGCATCTAATCTAAAAATAAATTGGAATAAAAGAAATACATCAAGGCCTTGTCAGGTACTTCCTACATGCATATCACCAGTTTTATGTGGGGAAAAGGTCCACCCACTGTCCTCAAGGAGATCACACCTTAGTTACAGAGTTCAGTTTTGCAAATACATTATACTAAATCTCATTTTGGTGTAGTTATCAGTTTCCTACATTAGATTTAAAACCCTTTGATACTAATGGCTCAGGTTTTCATGTGCATTTGCTATATGAAACAATGGTTTTATAAAATTGACAGATTTAGTAATTTACTTGGCAAATATTTTTGAGCAATTGCTACAACTGCAGTCATGATAGAGCCTCATATGAAAAATTAAAAAAAAATGCTGCCCTGGTGGAGCTTACTTTCTGGCAAGAATGTGGTGATGTGAGTGAAGATAAGAAATAACTAAATAATTAGCATGTTAAAGTAGTGTGTTACAAAGTGGTAAGTGCTATGGAAAAATGCTTACAGGCACATCAAATTCATGTGGATAGGAAGAACAGAAGAGAGGGAACTTGCAATGCTAAATAAGATGGTGTCAAGGTAGCCTTCGTAGAGAAGTGACAAATCAGCAAATCTTTGATGGAAAAGTTAACCAAAGAGGTTGAGGGGAGATAGAGGATAATATCCACATGGAGATATTATCCAGTGCAAAGGTACTGAGACTATGGAGTGACTGAAATATTTGTATACCTTTAGACAAGTCAATGTGGCTGAAACAGACTTAGTAACAGGGAGAAATAAGATTAGAAATAAAATGATAGAGGAAGACTACAAATGCATGGTAGGCCATTATTAGTAAAAATGTGGCTTTGTTTCTGAAGGAAGTGGGAGTCATTGCAGAATTTTGAGCAGATAGATGTGTGGCTGTTTCATTTAAAGACACTGTTAGTGCCACTACTTTGAGCTAAGATGGAGATAAAGGAGCCATTTTACCTTTTCCCTCCAAAACAAGTAAATATATATACAGGTTGAGCATCCCTAATCCAAAAATCCAAAATCCAAAATGCTCCAAGAATATGAACATTTCGAGTATCAACATGGCCACACAAGTGGAAAATTCCACCACACCTGACCTCATGTGATCAGTTGCAGTCAAAACACAAGTGCCTCACACACAGTTTAATCAGTGTATCCAGAAGAAGAGAAGACCTACCCAGACCCTTCCAGCTGTGATGAATCTTTTTTTAGTGTACAGCCAGATCCCCCCACAAGTAATCAAATGGCATATGTGTAGGCCAGACATGCCAATGGCAGGTTTCCCACAATGCCCCACATGAAGCCAAAACTTATGTGCATTATGTTTTCTTTGCTTATTCTCTGCTCCATGGTGTACTTGAGTATTTGCTGTGTGCCAGGTTAAATGCTTTCAACTCATTTTAATCAATCCCTGTAAAGTGAGTACACTGAACTTGGCCCAAATATTGCAGATGAGTAAACTGAGCTTTGAAGCAATTAAATTGTTCAGACTGGTACATGGAGGAGAAAGAGTCTAGAACACATCTCTCTGAAATAAAAGACAAAGCTCTAACCCTTAAACTGTTCTATTACCCATGGCACAGCAAACATTTCCTTCAACAACAGATGGGTATGAGTGGATAGATACATGGAAGAATGGAATGGATGGACAAATTAATTCGTATAAATCTAAACAAAACAATTGCTAGCCCAAAGCACCCAGTGTTCTAACAAGACAAGGGAATGAGCAATTAATTCTGACTGAGGATATTTAAGAAGTCAACATAAAAGGGTCAGAATGAGTGCTGCAAATAATAGGATGTTGCTAGGTATACAAAGGAGAGTGGCAGTATAGATAACAGAACAGCAAGAGCAATGACTTGAGACATTAAATGGCCTGTCAAGATCAGACAGATTCAGCTGAGCCAGAGGGACATAGATAGAAGGGTAGAAGATGCATTGAAAGAGATCTGAGGGCAGCCGCCACGCAATGCCTGGCGTGGTATGCTAGCATGATTCACGTGGATCTGTTGTGGTCCACAGCTGGAAAAGCCCATACTTAGAGAATATGGCTGAAGCAAATCTGTGACCAAACAACTCTTTAAAACCCAGAAACATTCTTGCAAACATCAGTTACTCACTGTTTATGGATAAAATTAAGAGAATCTGTCACATATAATATATACATTATTATGATGTTTGGTCCTACCTTACTATAATTACTATTTTCTTCAAGAGGAAAATATGAGATTTTTTAAATCTTACATCTGCTTATTTAGCAGAATAGTACTAATTGTACTTTGAACTAATTCTGTTTTTGTAATGTGGCAGATCTCTGGTGTATTAAAATATTATTATATACTAAATATATATTAAATTTTAGTATAATATATATTAAATATATTAATATATTGCATATTTTAGTAACATTAGGAGTTTCCTAAACTAAATAGTTTATTTTTCCTTGTTTCTCATTTTTAAGACGAAAGCACTAAAACCCAAGTAAACTATGCAACCACGAATATATTGTGGAAATCCGGATCACTTAAAAATAATTATTCTTCCACTATTAACTTTCATTCTGACCCCGACCCAGTTAAATTGAACCTGTCAGTTTTTTGTGATTGGAACATTAAGGAAAGTACTTAACTTGGTAAACAGTGTATATAAATTGCTCATGTGTTGCTTTTAATCTGAAACAGTCTAAAAATAACCAAAAAAAGAATGAAAACAAATAAAATGAAAATTAAACTGGTTGAGTACTTACTACACTGGGCACTGTGCCTTGTATATGCCAGACACTTTTATGTTCATAGAATTACAAAATATCATGGCTTTGAATTCTTACAACCTTGCCATGTAGGTACTCCTCTAAGTATTGCCATTTTATGTAGGAAGAGTCTCAGATTACAAAATAAATAAATTAATTAGTTAATTAATAATCCATGATCTCACTAGAGTATAAGTCTCAGCCTGGTTTCTGCTCCTGGTTTATCTAATACTGAAGTGCTGGCTCTAGACTACTACACAATATGACTGTCCTCAAAGCCCAGCTCAAAAGTCAATCTTGTTGGTTACTCCATCCTCCTCTACACCTTGTGATTAAAAAATAATCTCTTCTTTTGGTGGAAGAACAGTCAAGAAAATAAGGGCTGGAATTAATACTTAAATATTTGAATGCTATTTTTTCTTATCATTTTCATCAGCTAAGCTGTTAATAACTCAGAGCAAGCATCGTTCATCTCCATGAGGACACTGTTTTATTTGGTCAAACTCTGAGTTCTCACTCACTCCACTTTTCTGGTCACAGTAATGCAAATATTCTATATTTTTATTATTTTTATTTTATCTTTACTTTGATTATCAAAAGAGGATGCATGTGTATAGCTGGTGTGTATGTTTATGTGTGTGTGATTATATGTGTATGTATAAAATATACAATGTAATTTATATAGCTACATAATTAATTGATCTAGTTTATTTTATTCCTACTGTTCATTATCATTCAACGGTGACATCTAGACTTTTTCCTCTGATAATAATTCTTTTATCAATGATCTTCCAGACTTAACTGGAATTGCATAATATGTTAAAATTCAAATAAAGGGAAATGAGTGCACATAACTCTTACTTCTCAAAAAATGCCACGCTTAAAATTGCCACCACATTCTTCCTAATGAAATCGGTGAGGTTTTACTATTGGGAACAATACATGAAATATAATGAAATGAAATTTTTAAAATGATTAATGCAATTGCCAAATTAATCAATCAAATAAAGCTAATAATCAAAATATATTTGCATTTTTCATCATATACACAATGTATGAATTCAACAGAGGCCAAGATAAATTTTGATTGTCTCCACACTTGTTTTTGTGTATCCGAGGGGCTGTTATACTGTTTTTCTTGAGCTGGTTTCATACAGTTGGTGTAGGAGAGTAAAGTTCCTGACTCATCAGACTACAAGAGTGAAGACACAGACCTAGGGTGGAATGGTTGGTCTGCCAATTTCACAGAATGAGCTTAAAGGAATATAGGAATATTAGGAAGAGAATGCAAGTGGGAAGAAAAGTGAGATAAAACTATGCAAAAAGGAGACCAATTAAAAAAAAGAGTATGCAGACTAATAAAGATTTTATTATTGTTTTTTGTTGTTGTTGTTGCTACTACTTACTGTTGTTGTCGTTCATGAGTCTTCTCTTAAAATCAAATATAAAACCATCTTAAGATTTCTGAAGCAAGAATCTTGCCACCCCAGGAGATAATTTTTCTAAACACATCAGACCACTTGAGGGCACTGTGGCATTGTATTTTGGTCAAGTGACCTTTTACGACTGGGAGAATTATCTAGTTTTTCAAAAACCTAGGATGAGCACACACAGGTACTCCGGGGTAATGTCTGTACATGTGGGTGGGCATAGCTGTGTGGACTAATAAACCAGTTAGTGCCCCACCTGGACCAGAGACAGCTTTCCACATTCGGCCGTCACTGAATGCTTCGGAGATTTCCTTTACTGGTTGCTTAGGCTGAACCATGATATTATGATTTTCCAATTGCAGTGATAATGGATCATTTTTGGCATTTCCCACTCATTAGAATCTGTGCCAGTGTGATGGATTAATTTAGAGGCATTTTCCATTCTTGTTACAAGTATTGGGAAGGAAATAAAGGTAGCTGTTGCATTGGGTAAATTATAGCGCAGGGTCCAGGACTTCGACATGAAAAAGGAAAGACAGAGAGATTGAAAAGGGAGAGAGAAGAAGAGAGAGGGGATTGGCAAGCGAGACTGTGTTCATAAGGCTTAGCTGAGCAAAGGTAAAAGTCTCAGCTTGCTGGCTGGAATCAGAATCAGTGGCAGGTCACAATGGAATGCAGTGCTAATATTGGAGAAAGTTTAAATTTATGGTAATAGAGCTGGATTCTCTCATGCAGTAACTTTCCTTTTTATTAAAAATCAACTGACTTCAATAAAAGGTATGGAGCCTTTTTATTTGCCATTTGCATTTTTTACATTTATAATTCTTGTAATAAAAGAAATACCAAAGACCTGAATTTTAGCCCTGTTTTTTAAATACTTTGTATCAGTAAATTTGTTTGATAAACCTGTATTGAACAACTATACTGTACTCAGCAGTACAATAATAATAGGAAATAAAGAAAACTTTAAGAGCTCCTCCTGCCTTTAATCAGGACATTTTTGGAATAAATTGAAATGCATTTTTAAATAAATGAAACAATACTAATATATGAATTAGCTTCCTATGATTTCAGGTTCTTCATCTCCTAAATTTATTTACAAGCTAAAAATTCTGATTCAATATCTTTTTGTCTTGAGTGAAGGAAGCCAAGGAAGCCTGGAATTCAAAAAAACAGCCTCCAGTCTCACCTATTTGGTTAATTAAAATTACCAGTAACCTTGGAAGAGTCTCCTGTGGCACAACGAAATAGCGAGCATAGCTTCAGTTCTTGACATGCATGTGCTGAGAAATCAGAAGTAATTCTGTTACCAGAGAAAAGGGAAAGGCATAGTAGGGAGTGTGACAGAGTTAAAATAAAAAGGAATATAGGAAAGAATGGCTTATTTAAATATTAATAAATGGCAAAGATCATTTAATACAGATTCACATAAATGTGGAATCGTGAAGCCTTTGATGGGTCTATAACATGGCTCTGTATATCATAAAACACAGAAGATGAAACATATAAAGATTTAGAAGACAGTCTCGAATGTCATTAATGAATGATGAGAAAAAGAACACAAAGGAGAAAGCGGGATACATGAACTTCTACTGACACCTTTGATAAGCGGTGCTTTCTGCTTCAAATAAGAGGACTCTCCAAATTGCAAAAGATAAGAACAGATCTGCGATTGCTAAGAAGAGGTTACAGGAAATGGCATCTAAAAGGAAAATTGGGCTAGTTAAATGAAAATCTAAAAGGAATTATCCAAAATGTTATAAATAAGCCAAACTGAATGGGTAATTTCTGAACAAGGTGAGAAACTTATTTTTAAAAATATATTTGTTCTTTGGAACCTCCTCAGTAGGTAATAAGCACTTGGTCAATGGCAGTGCCAAATAGAAACTAGGCAACCATTTGACAGGACCTGGAAAAGTGAATGTTTGAATCAGCTATGGAGGCTGAGATGTCTTCTGATCTACAGACAAAGTGGAGACCCTGGAGAGGTAATGGTGTAGTTTCAGTCTGAAATCTGGCAGGCTCAAGATCTAAGAAATGCCAGTGTTTCAGTTGGAATGTGAAGGCAGGAAAAGACCAACGTCCCAGCTGAAGGCAGGTAGACAGGAAGAATTCCTTCTTATTCAGATGGACATGATATTTGTCCTATTCAGGCCTTTAATTGGATGAGTATCACCCACATTATGGAAGGAAATTTGCTCTACTCAGTCTACCGGATCAATGCTAATCTCATCAAAAACACCATCACAGACACACCCACAATAATGTTTGACCAAATGTTTGAGCACAAAGTGACCCAGTCAAGTTTGAGCAAATATCTGGGCACACTGTGGCCCAGTCAAATTGACAACAGTGATACATACTCCATAGGAATATGAAGAGATCTTGAATAATGGCATTGGCAAGAAGTATCAGAATTAAGAGATATTGCCAATACTACAAAATTAGATATAAGAAAAAAAAAATTCATATACGGTAAGGATGATTTACATAAGAGAGAGCCATATTTTATCTGTTGATTCATTTATCTTATTTTACTTAATTTGTTTTAAGTGCTGTCATGCCCCAAAACTTGTAGGACTTTGATCAAAGCTGCCTCCCCTTTAGAACTTTCTGATCAACCCTTATACAACTTTTAAGTAGGTGATCTGGTATTTTGGAAACACCACAATTGGAAAGCTAAGATACCACATACTGTTTTACTCATGGTTACCAATGCTGTCAAATGACAGGGTGTTCAACCTTGAGCACATGTTTTAAACTAAAGGAATGTAAGAGTTATTCAAATTGTGGAAGTATTTCAAATGGAGAACTCATATTGGGGCTCTATCAAGAGCCTCCAGGAGCAGACAACAGCTGGAAATAGACAGCTCAAAAACCTCAGTAAAAGTAGATGATATCAGGAGTTAGGCAGCTTCCACCCAGGACCATGGAACAAGACCCAGTTATACCCTTCCTTATTCCCTGCTTTTTCATTCTGTTTGCCTAGAAACCTTCCCATTTTTTCCCATAGTAACTCCTGTCCTTTACCATAATGTAGTCTCACCTGAGTTTAGTCTTCACCTTCATTTTCTTGTCCTTGAACTTAGGAGTTCCTGTCCTTGCTGACTATCCCTTTCCTCGCCCCTCAGCAAGACTGTTTTACCCACAGAAACTGTAGCAAAATTGGGCCAAACTGGTCACCACTTCCCATAATGAAATAGACTTGGTAGTTTTCAATCCACTGACCCTTCTGCTTTTCTTGGCTATAAATTCCCACTTGTCCCTGCTATATTTGGAATGGAGCCTAGTTCTCTACCAAGGTCTCTGTGCCCCTATTGCAATCGTCCTGAATAAATTTGTTCTCATCACTTTAACTTCTGCCCAGCTCTAGTTTTCTTTGATATAACCCAATCCATCTATTAATTTCTAGAATTAGTAGCCATTTTTCTACAATGACTGTGATGCATTCCAGTGTTTTGATATATATTATCTATTAAATAATTCTCTCTTTATGGAATAATTTAGATCATTTTCATTGTTTTCCTCTTTTATATTATTCATAATGCTACAATAAGCACTTTGTTAATGTAGTTTTTGCTTTCGTTGAAGTATATATTTAAGATAAATTGAAATAGTGAAGTAATTTGATTGATGGTTAAAAATATCATTATAGCTCTTGCTGCAAATTATAATATTGCTTTTCAAAGGAATGTAATAGTTTAAATTCTATAGACAATGAGTGAGTACACTAGTCTGTAATATCACCACTATCGGATGATATTTTGAAATAAATACTTCCTTAGGTATAAGACAATGTAATTCTGTAATTTTTATTTGTATTGTCACTTTAGATGCATATTTGCCTATTGTGGTTTCTTTTAGGGAATAAATAAGATTTATACAATATATAGAAAATAATAGAAAATCAATCAAAAAATAAATAGCAATATGAGGCAAATTGTGCTTAAAATAAACAAGATATCTAGAATAAAGAGTAAAGCAGAAACACAGCAAATCAGGCAGCATAATTTGTCATGGAGGGGAAAAAATCTTTTCTTGGCATGGCATTTAGCATAAAGTTGGCCAAAATAAGTGCTATAAATTTGTTCCATAAAATTTTTATTATTATTAATTTCAAACTTTCACAAAATAAATCAAGTTTTAATATAGGCTTTATAATTTATGTAGTTAATTTCATTTTTAGCACAATCTATCACATTTATGACAATTGAGAATCAAGGGATTGTATTTGGGCAGTGGTAGCGACAGTTAGTCATGATAGTGCGTTGAGATAAGTTGTGACCTGGAAATGGAGCACATGACACATAACCCTTCCCCCACCCCCACATCCTACTTAGGCAGTGACCAAGTGATTTGAAATGAGGTTGAAAGTTGACATGGAGTATGATAAAGTTAGATGTGCCATGTTGGGTGATCAGTTATAATATCATATAAGAGAATCATAAACCTGTGTTTTCTTTTTTTAACCAACAGATCCTGGGTACATACATTTGGGAAATTTAGTGCCACCCAATTCTGTAGACGTTTGTTTGAGCTGTGTAATGAGTTAAATAAGTGGAGAAAACATTGTTCTCCAGATAGAGCAGGGACAATGTAAAGAGATCTGGACTGGGAGTCAGATGCTCTGAGTTCTAACCCTGGCTATGCAATTTACTTTCTACTAGTCTTCTGGTAAAATGCTTGACTATATGATACCATAAGTTTTTATATATTGGATAGATATGAGAAGTACTGCTCATTATGCCATGTTTGAAAGTAAAACAGTACATGAACATAAGAACATAAATCATTCTTATTGTTTGCATCTCACCATCTTCTACACTGGAGGATAATTTTGTCCATTTGTGCTTCACAGAGAAAAACAAATTTAATTCATTAATTCAGAGTGAAGTTATATATATTTTCTACCAGTAAACATACCCTTTGTGGAATCTGATTCTAAGAAAGCATTTCTCTATAAGTAATTGCTGAAACAAAGGGCTTTTCAACTCATGGAATTACAATCACGTCAGACAAGCATGCCTTCCAAAACACTGTCATTGTTAATAAAACCTTAGAAATAAATGTTAAATAATGGAATTTTGAAATGGAAGAAAAATATGTCTATATTCAGGCAGGCTTATGCTTATATATGAGTGTGAACAGACATTTGCAGACAATATTATCATAAGTTCATGAACAATAATTGTAGTCTTCACTTGACTCTTCATTTTTCCAGTTTTTCTCAAGATTAAATGTGAAAAAATACATCTGAAATATATTTAATGTGCTATCCAGAAAGCATTGTGGAAGATAGATTTTTCAAAACTCTTTTCAAACTCAATTGAAGATTTACTACATGAGGAGATAGAGATTATTATAAATGATTGTAGGATCTGTCATGAGAAATCAATTATTGAGCTTCTGCATAGCTAACTACTAATTTCCTGGCAGGTGCTATGTATACATACACTCTGTGTGTCACCCAGACACACACACACGCACACACACACATAAATGTATATATGCATATAAATGCATATACACATATACACTTATATGATATCACACACATATTATTGAGTTTTAAAAATCTTGCAATTATTGATTTTTCTTAGGCATCACTATTCTCTACAAAGTATTGTTCAATAGGACTTTAGCCTTCCAAAATCTTTGCTAGTAGATTTACTTAAGTGGGGTTTTCTATAAGTTAACAAAAGTATAATTTTCCAGACAAAACCCAGTTTCTAAAGGCTAAAAAAGGCATTTAAAATATGTTGTATCTACTTGTAGATAAGCTTTTGTTCTTGGAATATTGTAATAATACATTTGTTGCTGGAGAAGATGTGGAGAAAGGAGAACTCCAAAACACCATTGGTAGGAATGTAAATGAGTAAAGCCATCATGGACAATCATGTGACAGTTTCTCAAAAAATTAAAAATAGAATGATCCAGCAATTCCACTATTGGGTACATATCCAAAGGAAATGAAGTTAGTATGTCAAAGATATATCTACACTCCCATGTTCATTGTCACATTATTCACAATAGACAAGATATGGAATCAACCTAAGTGCTCATCTACAGATAAACAGATGCAAAAAAAATGAGGTTTATATACACAATGGAAGCCATAAAAGGAGTGCAATCCTGTCATTTGTGACAACTTTGATGAACTTAGAGGACATTATGTTATGTGAAATAAGCCAAGCACAGAAATACCGTATGAGCTCACTCATATGTGGAATCTAAAAAAGTTGATCTTATAAGAATAGAGAAGATAATAGTAGTTACCAGAGGTAGGGGAGGGGAGGCAAGAGAAGATATGGGGAGAGGTTGGTCAAGAAGTACAAACTTACAATTAGTGAGAATGAAGAAGTTGGTGTTTTATTGCACAGTAAAGTGACTATACTTAACACAGTCTTGTATATTTCAAAATAGGTATAAGAAAGGATTTTGAATGTTCTCACCTCAAAGAAATAATAAATGTTTGAGGTGATTGATATGCTAATTACCCTGATTTGATCATTACACAATGGATACATGTATTGGAACATCATACTACACGCCATATATATATACATATGTATATTATATATATATACACACACACACAATTATTAAGTGTCAATTAAAAACAAAATAAAACTAAAAAAAAACCTGTATAAAACCATTGTCATGGTGGCAAGAAAAAGGAAGTTACCACTGTATTGACTGCCTATCTATGAGGCATTTTACATGTATTAACTCCATTGTTACTTTCACTTCCTCCTCTAAGTTCAACTTAATTTTGTCATTTTGTAAATGACAAAAGCAGAGATCTCAGAAATTAAATGTCCAAAATCAGAGAACTAAAATAGAAGGAGCTGTGAAGTAAAGATTGTTCAGTTTAACTCCAAAGTCCAAAATCTCATTACATTCCCAAAGGTAGAAACACAATCTGAAACTTGACTTGAAAGACAGAAGATATAAATGCACAGGTAAATAAAACATAGACTGAAATGACATGGTGCCACACTCATACTCCAATTGCATAACCAGACAGCTGGGCATTGATTTTTTTTTTTTTTTTTTTTTTACATATTGAGTTCTAGCATAAAGTATCATTTGAAGAATGTTGTAAATCTACCAAACAACCTGCAAAACAATATTTGAAAGCCACGTGTTTATTGTTTCTCTAGAATCCTTTAAATTCCAAAATCTTTTCAACTGATGCATCCCTAGATTGCATAGAACATAAATATTTTTTCCTGGACATTTTTTCCTGAGGAGGCTGAACTTCTAATACACTTAGAAGGTGTACAAAATATCTATAGTTTAAATAATGTGTGCATTAGTGAGTACGTAGTATGTGGTAGAGATAAAATATTAGACCCACCCTCCCACCCCCTCTCACTGATCTCTACCATTTTTAACACATTTACTGCCATGCGAGTTGTATTTAACTCACGCTAGTTTTGAGCACCTGGTCTCATGAAACATGTAACTCACACATCTCTTTATCTTGGAAGCTGTGCAAACTTTTTTTCAAGTTGCATATAACTCACACACAGAAAACAATAAAAATAATTTTTTCATTAAACTAGAGAGGAACTTTTTGCTTTTGAAGTTTCTATTCTATTTTTATAATAAAACACTGTGGCCCCAAGGAAAAATTTTTTTTCCTAGTGTGTCAATCAGTGTGTTAAAGAACAAAAATATTTAATGATCTTCTCTTTTGTCTAATCTTATAATGGATGGCATATCAGAAAATGAGTTATACAAAGGTGTTTTTTTGTTTATCTATTTATATATTTATTTATAAAATTTTGATGCTATACCTTCCATCTTATTTTAGACTAACATGTATTTTAAAACTTTTTTCCCCTTTTTTCTTCCTCCTGACTATAATTTTAGTCCAACTAAAATAATGTTTTCTTCTCCAAGCTTTTCATTATGGTTTAGCCCAGTGGAAATACAGATTTTTAAAACTAATTGTCTAATATGACTTCCAGATAGTGAGAGAGCCCTACCATGGTAGTAATCTTACTGTTTACATATTTGGCAGGAAAGACATGATATGCTATTTAGAATGTGTTAAACACCAATTTTATGTTAAAAGAATATGATTGGATGAAGATTATGTCTACTAAATTTTCATTTTGTACCATCAGTTAAGGAAAAATATGTCTTTGGCCTATATCTGAAATATTGGCAACTGTTTTGGAAGATAATGGCAGAATCCATTATCAAGACTATGCAGTAAAAGATACTAATGGCTACTACCTAATGAACATCTACTCTGTGCCAGGTACTATAACAGTTGCTAAGGATCCTGCTATAAAATTCTCAAGCCCTACCCCCATGGAGTGTCAGCATACTTTAGTTATAAGGACAGCTAAATAAGATACTAAAGAGAGCTGTGTGATATTACAGCCATGAAGAAAATATCAGGGTAACCCAAGTAGCTTCATGGAAGGAAGATTTCTAAGTAGAAAAGATAAAAGTTAAGTTAACAAAAATATTGGAATTTAGCTGATGAAGGGGAGTAAGTGATGAGTCATAATTCAGAAATATACAGGTGTGCAAAAGCAAGGCAACAAGAAAGCAACGTGGGATCCAGGAATTGCTTTTAATTCAACATAGAGTGAGCACAGAGTCCTGGGGAGGAGAGATGTCAGTGAAGCCTGAGTGGTAGATAGTCCATAGAGTTCCAAAGTCTTTCACTCAAAGATTACATATTTAAGATAGAGTTTACATTGTGGGATGCTGAGGATGGTATTAAGCAGAGGAACAAAATATTTATATCAGATTTTCAAAAATAAAACACCAAATTGTTATCTCTTACTAGCAAGACTACAGATAATTTTTATTTTCTTTTTTCACTATCTTTATTTTAGAATATGAACCCATATTAGACTTATAATCAAAACTTTTTTTTAAAGATAGGATGTTTGTTGTGGCAGAAAGGGATAAAAAATTCAAACTTTAGTGATGCATTTTTTTTATTCCATTTTAGAGATATCATGTTTTAAAAGATTTTCTCAAAACAAATTTCACTTTCAATGAATACAAAATCATATTCTCCCATTTTAAAGAACCAAACATGGATATAAATGCCATGTTAGCATCTAAACCATGACAAGAGAACTATTTTGTCAAGGCTCATATCAGAGGTAAACTCATATTTTAATTCAAGAACTCTATACTGATTATATTTATGGCTTCTTTATGTATTTGAACATCTATATATTTGCTTTCAAATGCCTATAATAAAATTGGATTGCAACAAGAGGAGTTGGGTCATTGAATAGAATGGATATGAAAGGCCTACCCAAGACCTACAATATTACAATTCATGGAATCCATGAAATGTATTTAGTATTACAACCAATGCTCAAAACAAACAAAACCAAAACAAACATCAACAGAGAAGCAAAATTTTCTTCTGATAAAATACTAAGCTTGCAGAGACTGTTATAGGATAGATTTAGAATTGAATGGTTATAGTGTAGGAAGGTTCCATGGAGATAGAAAAACAAATGTCAGGACTAGTGAAAATAAAGATACTAAAAGAGAGTAAGAAACTATCTGTCACTGAAGAAAAAGTTACATCCTTGGAGCTTCAGAATATATATCACACAGATGAATGGAGATTTAGGTAACTGCCTTTTAATGTTCTGGGCTTCTGTGATTCCTGTGCTACCTATGATTATTTTTAATTACTATTATTTATTTACTCATTAATTATTTGACGAGTATTACTAAGTACTAAATGTTTCCTTGAGTGTTAAGTATGGCTAGGTTAGTTAGCCAAACAGATGAAAACCCCTGTCTTCATAACACAGGAGTTATTTAAAATTCCTAGAATCCAAGCCCTGGGAAAAGACTAATCATGTACTGTAAGTCTCATGTTGGCTCTGGAAGGTTTATATAAAATTATCTATAGTTGAAATGCAGGGAAACAAGCTTCAAGGATGAGCCTCCATTCAAAGCATACAAATAATATTAAAAGCACCAGGAGTTGGAAGGAGGTGACTTCACTGGCTTGGGCATTCTTTATTAATCATTGACGTGGTGATTGTTTCTAGCAAAATTGCCACAAGTTAAGAAATATCCAAAAAGGTGAAAGAATCTACCCCTATTTCCAAAGTAGCCCCTAAAATCTGGGGAAAGGGAGAAGAAGTACCACTGTAGTGTCTGTAACCCATTGAATTCATCCTTGCTGGGAGGACCTTGTCAGGGTATTTTTCTACAAAACAAATTATGCCATCCCTCTACTTAATTCCTGTCTAAAGCTTCCCCTTACCTTCAGAAGCTATCTGAAACTTCACATGTCTTAAAATTTTTTTCATTGAATTCCTACTTCTCTCCAGCCATATTTCTCACAGTCCCTTATGTCTTACTCTTATTACCTCCTTTCAGTTCTTTAAAATTCTCCATGTTCTTTCTGCTTCTAGACTTTACCCTCTACCCCTAGATTCTTTGGCCTAAGATAACCTTTATCTTACCCATTCCTATTCCAAGTATCACCTTCAAAAGCATTTTTTTCAAGAAGCATTCTATGTTCCCCCAAATTTGGGTTAGGTGTCTTTCCTACAGGTTGTCAAGGAGTACTTTCTACTGTACTGACATCCATTGATCAGCATCAATGCCTGGATATGTGTCTATATGATCTAGTAAATCATAAACTCCATGAGGACTGGCATAAACTTTTTTTTTTTATGTGTGTGTCTCTCCCAGTTGCCTAGGCTGGAGTGCTGGGACATGATCATAGCTTACTGCAGCCTCAAACTCCTGGCTTCAGTGATTTTCCTGCCTCACCCTCCCAAAGTGCTAGTGATGGGGAAAACCGTCGGGCGCTGGGACAAGGCCATTCGCCGCCTCCCCGCCGCTCCGCATTCCCACGGGCTGGTGCTGTGCGGGGAGGACTAGAGGCTGTGGCGGAGGGGTATGCAGGTGTGCCCTGCTGGGGCCAGGCCTCCTCCGGTCCGGACATGCGCTCGGTGCTCAGCCGGCCGCTCCCATCCTCCGGCCACGCTGCTCACATGATCCTGATTGGGTACTTTTTGAATCCCATTGTTGCTGATTGGATGTTAAAGCTTGTTGCTGATTGGATGTTAAAGCTTGTTCCTGATTGGATGTTATAGCTTGTTGCCGATTGGATGTTAAAGTTTGTTGCTGATTGGATGTTAAAGCTTGTTGCTGATTGGACGCTTTTTGAGTCCTACCAAAGGTATAAAAGGTGGAGGAGCCGGGGAGGGGGGTCAGAAAATCAAAAGTTGGCTGAGCCTACTGGCCGAATAAAGGCTGCTCTCCGACTCTCCACGTGCTGGTCTATTATTTCCAGGGACAAGAGCTGTGACAAGAGCTGTTAACACATGCAGAGGAGAGCTGTTACATTTGCCGTTAACCCTTGCTGGAACACTAAGATAAACTTTTTTTTTTTTTTTTTAGTAATTGTATTCCCAGTGCTTTAAACAGAGAAATCATCTAATGAGAATTTATGGAATGAGTGAATGAAAGTATTAGAACGTGATATGCTTTCTAAATTATCTCCCTAATCACAGAGAATAAAGCTTGCTATAACTAATAAATTATTACCATATTTATTAACAAATTATATTATATATGTTATTAGTTTACAAAGCAAAACCTGTCTGCCTTTCAGCAATATTCTCTCTCTCTCTCTCTATATATATATATATATATACACATACACACATGTATACCCTAAAAAGAGATTTTATTTTTAAACTCTAATTTTACCTGCTGAGAAAGCATTTCTCGACCTCAAGCAATTTTTACTTAACTTTGAAAAAATGTGTTCACTATCAAAGCCATAATAGTAAATCTAATTTTACATCTAGCATTCTTAGCGATTTATTGATGGCTTAATTTGATGATTTGGGGACTATACATAATTAAAACAAAAATACATGTTAGAACACATTTCTGAATAATGCAGTTACTTTGTGACTACCATTTCCATGGGCTAGAAACAGCATTATTGTCAGTATTTATAGAGGATCACAAACTTGCTGAATATTATACAAGGGAGAGAATATAATTTATATGGAATTTCTGCATATCCACCATGATTCCTGTTTCATATTCCAAATTTTCTAATTCATGTCTTTGTTCACTTTGTTTATATTCTAAGTTAAAACTAATTTAACAGCTGTATTATAAAAATCTATCAATAAAAATCTACTCGATTTGAGTTAAAATAAAAAAAACTAGAAACAAACTATTTTATTATAGTAAAAATATTAATTTATTATTTATATTTCAGAAATATTTCCCAGGTAGTCAATTTTAACATGACTTGCCTAAATAAAAGTCTATAGAATTGCTTCTTCTAATCATATTTATAATAAAAAAGTTCTTTATTAAAAATGAGATATCTTAATATTCTCAGAAAAATAATATATTTATATGCAGTGGACAAATATTACATATTTTGTATATATTAGAGGAATACTATTTAGCAAAATCTCTTTGCCTTATAAACAGATAATGAATCATTAGTTCTGTAAATATTTCCTAAGGGCCTATTATTTATGTACATAGACAAGATATGAGAGATTCTAACATAAGTCTACCCTCTACATGTGCTCATAGAATACTTCCGGTTATAATAAGCATCAATTGCATCACAGTGGAGTAAATTATAGAAGCACATGAAAGGAAACCCAGCATGATCATAGAAATTATTTCCGTCCAATAATGCTGACATTGGGCATATGATTAGGAGTTTGCCAAGCAAGAATAGCAGGAGGGCATTTGACATTATACCAAAAAGTACAAATACAAACGGTTCAGGATGACTATAGAAGGTAGCAAAATAAGACTGGTCAGATTGAGTAGGAAGCAGATGGAAATGGAGTAAAAGGAAAATTAGTTTCAAACCCTCCCATGAGATCAGTTTGGGAATGATAAGACTGTCCAAGTAGATGTAAGAAAGTTCCAGTAAGGTCTTGTGTGCCATGACTAAGAATTCGGACTTTTATCCTGAAGGGTTGAAGCAAGAACTTGATTTAGCATTTTAAACACAAATTCCAGCATGTTTGCAATCCACATGCACTCTGCTTTTACTTTGTTATAAGATGAAACCTAGGAATTCTTCACTTCCTGTTATCCTCCCATATTTGGCTTCTTTGTTAAAGTTAAAGATTGGAGACACATGAGAACAGACATTTTCTGCTCTTTTGGTCTTTCCCACTACTATTCTCAACTTTACTATGACTTTTTAAGAACAGAAAAGAGATTGCATTCTGAGAAAGAAACAAACTTTGACCTCCTCCTTTATCCTTTCAAAAATCCCACTAGTGCAGGAGGGAATGGGAAGGGGATCATCAATATTCAAAAGTGGCTCCTTTGTGACATTTGCCCTTGATATACGACAGAAGGTGCCTCCTTAAGATTATGGTAAAAAGGACACAGTGAGAAGAATATATTTCTCTATTACACTGTGCTGTCTCCCTTAAAATTCCCCCTACTAGAGAGTGTGTTTGATTGTATGTTCCCAAGAGCAAAAATGGTGTATGTTGTGTACGTACATGTGTCTGTGTGTGATGGCCTCAAATAATTCTATAATTTTGAGTATACAAGATGGTTTAATTCTATAATTCTGATCATACAGGATGGTTCATATATATTTATACATATATATTCATATGCATATTTTTTCAAGAATTAGACAATTTTTTTTAATTTTTTTTTTATTTCGGCATATTATGGGGGTACAAATATTATGGTTATGTATA
>VBSM01000949.1:5838505-5886616 GCA_008086735.1 Cheirogaleus medius
GGCTAATAACTAGAATCTATTTAGAACTCAGGAAAATCAGCAAAGAAAAATCAAGAATTAGACAATTTTTATAAACCCTGATTGTTCTCTGTCTGTCTGTGTCTCTGTCTTCCTGTGTGATCTTCTCTCTTTTTTTGTACACAGCAACATACACACTTTTCTGTAAAATACAGACTGGCATGAAGACATACATGTAAACACAGACAGAGTAGCACAAACATTCATTGCACACTAAGCATTCCAATGTTTGAAGTCTATAATTTTTTTTTAAATAAAGGCAAGAACTACTTTGTCTTAGAGTAGCTGGTTTGCACACAAATACTGTGACAAGTTCCTTAAAGTAGGTTAAGCCCTGTAGAATCTTTGAATCTTCCAGTTTTGAAACTCTGAAGTCCTTGTTATTAAAAGGCTAAAAGCAATTTCTATTCCACCCGGAACACAAAGGATGACCATAGAAAGGCAGTTTACATCATGTTCAGTTTTTGCCCAGTACCTCTGTTCTTAACTAATCTATACGCTAATGTATAACTAATATAATGTTTATAAGCATTTCAATGGAAGTCCTATAATCATTCCCTGTTCACCAGAATATAATTTTCCAAATTGTATTCTGAGAAATACTAGCATGCCAATAAATTGTAGTACAGAATCAAATATATTTTGGAAACACTGCAACAAAATATCCACTTCTTAGAAATTCACAATTAAGATAGAATACATTAAATTCTCAGTGTAGACACTGTTTACCTTGTCTTACATAGAATTTTTTAAACTTATTTGACAACAGAATCTTCCCCTTCCCCACTATATACTACACACACTCACACACCAAGCGATATCACTATTCAATTTTTAGAAACACTGACCTAGAAAATACAATAATTTATAAATCTATTCATGGCATTCAAGGACTTGCATAGTCTATTTTAGTTCTATTTCATAACCTTATATCCCCTGAGTCTTTAAATCTGGAATAGCATATTCAGTGTTAGAACTTCCTTAGTCATTATTTAAATTACAGCTCAGCCTTCGACCTTCCTGGAACCACCCCACAGCATCAACGCAGAGTGGCTTCTGCAGTCTCTAGAAACCTCATTGTTCTGTCTTTCATTTGATGCTTCATAAACATGCTGCTGTCTCTTTGCTAAGTGCTCAGGAAAAAGTTTAAGTAGAGCATGTTTTGAAGCAGGAAGGCCATGGAACCCTCTTTTGCAGGATAGCTATAAGCAGCATGGTAACTAATTTTAAAAATCTCAAAAAAAAACCATATGTAGTGGAGAGGCACATGTACCAAGTTATGGTTGAAACATAACATGGCATGTGCTATGGTCTGAATGTGGGTGTCCCCCCAAAATTCATATGTTGCAACTTAATATCCAATGTGATAGTATTAAGAGGTGGAGCCTTTAGGAAGTGATTTAAGACATGAAGGCTCTGGTCACGTGATTGGGAGTAGTGCCCTTACAAAAAAGGTTGAAAGGTGGGCCCTTTGGTCTCTTCCAGCATGTGAAGATACAGCAGCAAGGTGCAACCTATGAGAAATAGGCTCTTAGTGTACACCAAATCTGCCAGTTCCTTGATCTTGGAGTTCCCAGCCTCTGCAACTATAAGAAATACATTTCTGCTGTTTATAAATTACCCAGTTTAAGGTATTTTGTTATAGTAACCCAAATGAACTAAGGCAATGTGCAATAGAAAAAAAAATTGTCTGAGACCTGGGTTCTAGTACTTGCCTTGCCATTTTCTACATAAGTGATCATGGATGTCTTTCTGTTTTTGTGAATTTATCACATTTACATTGAGCAAACAAAGTCATCCTCAGATCATTGCTTTTGCAAATAAACCAAATCCATGTATGAGGGTATCTCAAGTTCTAAAAAAATGTATTATTTAAAACTAGAAAATTAACAACGATATAATAATGAGCATTTATTATGATTTACTATGTATGACTTGATGTACTATACTAAAAGAACATTCAACACAATAGCTCATTAGATTCTCCTGGTATCCATCCCTATTTCTCAAATGGAAAAACTAAGTTTCAGAAGTTAAATACAGTAGAACAAGAGATGGAGCTGAGATTCAGATATAATACATAATATCCTTAACTGATAAGCTTTACTGAATATTCCTATTGTAAAAATCTGTGTATCCCAACAAGCCCAGCACAGCAATAAGCATGCCCTAGTTAACAATGGACGGACAGATTTATTTATTCACAGAGATGTAATGCCTTAGTGGAAATTCTAGCCAACATAAGAGACAACAGTTGATATTATTTAGTCAGCTGTTAGTTATAATTAGCCAGAATTCGATACTAAATCTATTGTTTTACATCACAGTCTCATGGTACACTTGAATTTGGGTCCACGATATATTTATAACCAACACATTTATCTGTATATATAGGGTGACCAACTTTATACATCTGATTTATTTCTTTCTTTTATTTTTAATGTTGGAATATAAAGGTTTTTTTTTTTTTAATTTATGTTTTGAAACCTGGAGGAGCCTTCAACATTACTTGGTTTTACCTCAGCATACATTTGGACATTGGGGCACAAAGAGCAGAAATGAGTTACCTAAATGTTTAGAAAATGTGTGTGGCAGGATTGTGATGTTCTGCCCTGTGTCTCAGTAGTATTCAGTTTTGGTTTCAGGTTTTGAAATGCCCTTTTTGGGTGAGGAACAACAAGTTTCAATACATTTTGGGTACTCCATGATGGATGGAACTTTTGGGTCACATAGTACCATGAAAATGAACTGGAGAATAATTAAAACCAAACAGTCTAGTATCTTGAACCATATTATATACAATTTCCATGCTAATGAGGGTTTTGTTGTTGTCACTGTTGTTATTCTGCTGTTGCTGATGTTATTATGTTGAACGATTAGGAAGTTGTGGAAATTTTGCCTGGCAGAAACTCTCCCTGTGTTGACTATTCTTCAATTGTTTAAGATATCAGGCCTTCAGGGAGAATTTACTGGAGTTGATGTTAAAGGAAGCTGAGGCAGCGGGAAGGAAAAAATGGTTGAAAGGCACATAGAGTTAAAGAGATAAAAGTGACCTCAGATCTTCCAATGCTCATTCTTATCTGCTTTTTTCTTCTTTTTGCAATATAAAGCTATAAAAAATAGTCACTCCTCCTTTTCATCCTCCTTGTTGTTATTTTACTATTAATGTTTTTATTAATATTACATATTTAATTATTTTAAGTATATAACAGTACAGTGCTAGGTACTTTCAGATGCTATTATGTATTATAATATTACATTTAGTATTTATTTATTCACCACTAAACTGGTAAAAAAAAAAAAAACATACTACAAACATTTTGTGGATGATATGGATGAAGTTCAGAGAGGTATAATATATAAAATCTCCAGTCGCCCTGGAGGAATCCAGGGTGGTGGTGTTGCACTTGGAGCAGCAAAGCCCAGAGGAGGACTCCCTGAAGCTAGCATATCAGATGGAGGAATTAATAAAGAGACAAGGAGAAAATGATTCAGCCAGGGTTGACCATATTCAAAGTTAAGCATTAATTAAATTAGCTACCTACTACAAACAGAGGCAGTAAGGACAGGGAGATCAGGTGCACAAGGAATGCTGCCCTGGAGACTAGAAGGGATCAACAGCACGCCAATTAATTCTCTGGATGCTTCACTCGCTGCCAAGAGGCATGGGATTCTTCTTTCACCCAAAAACCTTGAAGGAAGTATGGCTATGGAGGGAAAATCACAGAGTGAAACAGTGATCCTCCAAATCTAAATATCATTCCACTAGATCCCCTCTGTTGCTCTAGTAGCCAGCATTTGGAGGAAAGCTGGGAGTGTTGTATACATTAGAAAGTCCAGATTCCTAGTAGACAAAAATATAAGTTATATTTTATTTCAAAGTTGAACTCCATATTAAGTTTCATCTGGCTACATGGGTTCTTGCTCAATAGACAATGATGTTACCCATTACGCTATCACAGACCACAATTTTCCACAGTAAATTACAGTCTATGAACTTGTTACATAGACTTCTTACATTTAATTATCATGATTTCAGCAACCTTGAGTCCTATTTTCTTCTCTAATCTAACTAATTTGGTATTTAAAACATTGATGTATTGTCAAATAGCGTGAACTAGGCATAATGATAATGCAATATAATGTAAATACTAAACAGTAGTAGAATATACTTATTCACCAAGGTACCTCTTTCTGCAACCCCATGTTTAAAGATGAGTTTATTTATTTATTAATTAAATATTTGAACAAAGTTTTTGAGTATCCCAACAGTAAAAAATCCATTAATCACCCAAAAAGACACAATTCATCACATCTGGATGTGTGATGTGATGTTCTTCTATGATTTAGAAGTTACATAAAAAATGTCCCTATTTCTTCAGTTCCAATTAACAGGATATTTCTGTGAGACTTTAAAATGATCCAATTTTATACATGAACAATTTAATTAATAAATATTAAATAGGCCTGGTTGATCAGCAATTATCTCTGAACACTCACCTAGATCAGTGGTGGTGTTTTCAAGATGGTGAAAACTCTTCGTTCAATGCTAGGTGTCCCTACATGGATGCCACATATTCTTTGGCATTTCTTAGCTTCATTTGCATTTTATGATGCCCAAAGCTGGGTGCTGCCAGTCACTGTGTGTCTAGCCACACATCAAGTTAAATATCTATTCCCACTCTTTGGAAAATGCTTTATTTTTCAAATCCATTAGTTCGTATCCACCCAAGAGGGTAGAATTAAGGAAAATGGATATAATCCATGGTAATCCTACAGAAATTACATAGACTTAGTCAAAAATTTGAAAACCCACTTAGGGCAAAACAAAACAAAAAAAGGTTTAGTCTTTATTTCTTAAAGAAGTGGGAGTACAAGCAGTGAAATTCTTATAGAAGCTAAGAGGCAACAATTTTAATGATGTGTTATCTCACTTCCCCTGTGGTTGGCAGGGCCTGCCAGGAGGCCAGAGTTCAATCTGAACTGGTCTTGCTCACAGCACAGACAACCCACTGCACTTCCCCATGTAAGGCCCTCAGGCACTGTGCAGCGATTCTCTTGGATCGTGCTGAAGAGACCACTGCCAGTTCTAATTCAATCTACAAATATCGTCTTTCTACTGGGAACATTTTTGACATATTTTTGAAGACCTAACAGTAGAACCCACATGAAAGCATAAATTGATTTAAAATGAATCAAAAGCTGATGGTTACAAAATATTCTCTATCAGTGAAGAAGAGAGGTTTCTGATAAGTAACACCTTCTTCCAACTCAACCATTTACATTTTTTACCAAATAACAAGGAAAATAATGGATCTCAGATCAGTTCAATGGCAGTTAAGGGGATCATATACATTATAATTTTTATGTAGTGTACTCTTCAGCTAGTCATCAAATAAGTTAACTGATCTTTAGGGATCATTTCTTGAGCACGTTCTATGTTCTAGGCACTAATTAAATCACTTTAGATATATTAATCTGTATGATATTCCCCCAAATTTCAAGAGGTAAGTACTAATATTCTATTTTATAGATAATAAAAATAAGGCACAGAAAATTTCACTGGGAGCACCTCATTTTTGTTGCCTGGGTAGCCTTTCAAAACAGTCCCAATTTGAGGCAAGATGGGCTTGATATTCCTGCATCAGTGAAGTTGAGTTACACAGAGTGAAAGTGAACTTCCCTTATGGATGAGCCGCTTTATTCTGTTGAGAGCAATTACCGGGGAAATACTTAGCTATCAGCACTCAGCAGACACTTTTAACCACTAGGAGAATTGGTGCCTTAGTCCTGGAGGTGGATCATGCACTACAGCATCTACTCTTCTGCCTAATTTATAAGCCCTAGATATATGTTGGCACCATGGGTATATGAGTATATACACTAATAAATGCTGTGTTGGTTGGAATACACTTATTTGATTTATTATCTAGACAGGAATAGTTGTTCAGTCTTCCTAGGGTAGAATCGTATTCACCATGTTCAGATTTGGAAAAGGAAGCACAATCTAAATTATCATCAAGGAATATTCACATGTTCCAAATGATGAATATGTAATATGAAAACAATCCAGTGGAACAGGAAGTAGTCATCATTTAGTGCAGATGACTGTGGGCACCTGAGACTAATAGAAGGAAATGGGTTGTCTCAAAATATCACCACAAAGAAAATAACTCTAGAGACAATACTGAAATTAGATTGCAATAAAACAGAACAATAGAGGAGGAAGAGAATTACCATATAGTTAGCTCTGTGCTAAATGTTTTACATATATTATCACCTTTAGTCCTTAAAACTTCCTGCATATCAGAATATTACAACCAGATGAGAAAACAAAGGTTCAGCAAGATAAAGGAAGTTGTCTGAGGTGACATCTAAGTGATGCACCTCACATTTGAACACAGATATGTTTAGATCAAAATCCAGTGATCTTGTCTATAGAGGCTATTATTACTGTATTTATTCAATCAGTATATACAGTTAAAAGCCACTCTTTTATGACACATACATATATACAATGTCTCTAAATTTCACAAGTTTATGTTAAACAATCATAATTGCAATATTTGACCTTAACATCCATTTTATAGTTTGCTATAAATATTATTTTCAGGATTTTTAATACTTGTTTTTCATAACTTATCTGATAAACAAAGCAGAAATGATTGTCCTTGTTTTACAGATGTGAAGGTTTAGGTTTAGACGAGGGCTTCTTTTGTCTTTCCCATTCTTTGGGTTGCTGTATCATTCTATCACCCACGGAAATAGTGGAATTCCCACCCTTTTTTGTCACCACATGTGATGCCATTCTGAATATCTTAGAGTTGAATTTTCACAGACTGAAATGATCAGTACACAGAAAAGTCACAGCATGCTGTGGCTTATTTCTTTGGGGATGCCTTCCCTTTCAAGTCACATACAGAGAAGTTTCGAAGAGGCTAAGTCCAAAGTCAGTCAGCTTGGTCATTGCAGTCAAACCACAAAAACAGGATGCCTGTTTCAAAATCATTTACCATATTTTTTTGGGGGGAAGGGACCTTTCCTTTTGGGTCCCTGCAGTGGACTGAGGGGTACTCAGACTGTGAGCTCTCTACCCGCCACCCTCCCAGGTGCTGCTTCCCTGGTAACTCCAGAGAGCAGAGCAAATCTTGAAGCAGAGAGACATCTATCCAGCATGGGCATCCCGTGGATGATTTGAGATCAGCACTCCTCTCACTGGCAGGGTCAGGGATTGGTCTCTGGGGCCCAGGGGACAGGCCAGCAGACCATATCCCATGTACCCAAGTCTTGATGGCATTGCCCTGGGGAACAGAAGGGATATTTGTGAACCAGCCTACTAAGGTGTGTGCCTTCAGGGGCAAATCAGCATGCTTGAGAGGAAATCCTCCTCCAACAGGAGGGCTGTACAGTCAGCTCAGGCTGGGATTCTGGGCAGGGACTATCCTGGCCGGCATCACAGCCAGGGGAGATCCACTGGCGTTAGGTCCTGCCTGCTGGCAGTAACCCAGGAGAAACCACAGTATTGAGGAAGGTGGAAAGGAGTGAGGCCTGCTCCAGACTGCAGATCTTAGACAGTCACATCCCTACACACAGACTTTTTGGCTGAGTGGGACAATTTCAGCCCCTCTCTGGCAGCTATGCCCAGAAGCAGAGAACAGAACATTGACCCCTGATAACAGCATTTCTGGTGCTTGAGGCCTGTAGCTCTTGTAACTCAACACCTGTAGCTCTTGATGTGTTGGGAAAGCAACTGACTTTATTCTGGGTT
The DNA here is from genome assembly GCA_008086735.1 of Cheirogaleus medius. Taxonomy (NCBI): domain Eukaryota; kingdom Metazoa; phylum Chordata; class Mammalia; order Primates; family Cheirogaleidae; genus Cheirogaleus; species Cheirogaleus medius. Next base: position 5,846,292 of record VBSM01000949.1, read on the forward strand.
CTTTCTTCTTCTAAATGGCTTAAGCTCTGCTGTTCACAAAGAGATGGCAAAAAAAAAAAAAAAAATGGAGCCAAAGTTAGATGAGCCCTGGGACAATATCCTGCACCATATAGTCACTGTATTTGTATCTCTTTCTACTCCTGGAATCTCACTGAATGATACCTTGCAGCATATTTTTTTCTTCTACAGGAATGTAGATCATTCCACCTGTCACCAGAAGAAAATTAAAAAAAAAAAAAGAAAAAAGAAAAAAGCTGCTGCTTGTTCTCTCTGCTGTATCTTTTAGCTTACATAACATTCTTTTGAAATCAAATGACCTTTGCTTTGATCATTTCCAATTCCATTGCACCCAACAATCACTGTATTACTCATTTTTCAATTTTCTATGTCAAAGGATTTGTTTATTCTTCCACTTTTCCCCATTCGAATAACCTTTTATCAGCCGAGTAATTCACATGTTTTCTGAAATTTTTCCATTATTCCACTTTAAGAAAACATTTTAAGTCAGCCCTTGCTTTTAATTCTTCTCTCTCTTACTCTTTCTCCATCAACAGGATATTTAGAATTGCTTCCTTGTCTGAGTAGGGATTGAGCCAATGTAAGCCACTTTGCTGTATACTTAATTGTCCATTCATCTGAAATGTATTGAGTGCCTACTTTGGACATAGATTATGGACAAGACATGGTAAAAAGAGAGATGAAATAATAATTGCCCTGTCCCTCAAAAGGTTTATGTTCTACCTCAGAAAAAAACGGCAGACAAATGATTTCAACACATTGTGGTAGATGCCATAAGAGTGGTATGTGAAAATAGCAGTGAGTGAAAATACAATTCTGCTGGTAGAATTCAAAGGGATATTCATATTACAGGAGACTCTTGAGTTTGGTTGCAAAGGAATGAGTAGGGAGGGGACATGAAGGTAGAAGGGGCTAGGGAAATAGCACAAAAGACTGGAAGAATAGTGATTAATGAGGTCGAGAACCAAAAGAACCAAAAATCTATCTCAGTCTCTAAGAGTTGCAATAACAGAATACCACAGACTGGGTGGCTTAAACAACAGACATTTATTTTCTCATAGTTTAGGGGCTGGAAGTCCAAGATCAAGGTGCCAGTAGGGTTGGTTTCTGGTGAAGCTTCTCTCCTTGGCTTGCACACGGCTCTCTTCTTTTTCTCTGTGCTTTGTCTTTGTGCCTGGACATCACGGGTATCTCCTCCTCTTCTTATAAGGACACCAGTCACGTTGGATTAGGGTTCAAACCCTGGTGTCGCTTCCTATTTTTATAAAGATGTCAATTCTACTGGATTAGGGTCCCACCCTTATTATCTCATTTAACTGTAATTACCTCCTTCTTGGTTCTATCTCCAAATAAGTCACATTGGGTATCTTGGCTTCAACATATTAACTTTAGGGAAATACAATTCAATCCATAACTTTCTGACCTCTGAACTCCCACAAATTATGTACTTCTTATATGCAAAATGCATTCATCTCATCCCAAATTGCCCCAAGTCTTAATGCATTTTAGCATCCACTATAAGTTCATGCCCTCATCTGAATATCATCTAAATCAGGTATGGGTGAGATCAGGGGGATGATTCATCCTGAGGCAAAATTTCCTTCAGCTATAAACCCATGAAACCAGATAAGTTATATGCTTCCAAAATACAATGATGGGACAGGCATAGGAAAGACATTACCATTCCCAAAGGGAAAAATCAGAATGAAGAAAGGGGGATGGGCTTCAAGCAAGTCTGAAACCTAGCGAGGCAAATTTCATTAGATCTTAAGGCTCAGGAATAATCCTCTGGTCCCACTGGGGTACCAAAGTTGCCCCCATGGACCTAGGCAGGGGTCCTGCCCCATAACTGATTGGCCAGCCCTGCTCCCAAGGCTATGTCTAGCAGCCTCTGCTTCTAAGACTCTGGGTAACAGCCTAGCCCACTGAAACCAAGGAAGAGACCACTTTGAAACTGGGGCAGACACAGACTTGTCTCTGAATTACCCTAAGGGTCAATCTTCCCTTTTCCTGAAGAATACAACATGTTCACAGTCAGATAGCTCTTTTGTCCCGTTTTGTAGAATCCCAGAAGTTTAAAAGGTTTCCTTTATTTCATCTCATCTCTGGTCTTTTAGTTCAAACTGGCAGTGTCTCTGTACAACTCAATCTCTGTCCCTGGCTTTGTTTATATGGCTTATTAAAATCAGCAGTAATCTCTTTACGTAGCAGTTGTCCAGCCATACTCCTGGTGTTCTCTTGTGCTTTCTTATTTTTTACAGTATGGATAAGCTGACAATCTTCCAAATTTTCAAGTTCTGGTTACTTTGTGCTTAACAATTCCTTCAATTTACATCTTTCCTTTCACATTTAATTATAAATAATAAAGAGATACCAGGCTTTACTTTCAGAATTTTAAATAGAAATCTCCTTAGCTAAACATCCATGCTTATCACTTTTAACTTTTATGTTCCACCCAACATGAAAATTCACTTCACCCAAATTATCTGCCACTTTATAATAAGGGTATCTTTTCTCCTTTTTCCAATAGCATTGTTCTCATTTACATATGGGACCTCACCAAAACCACCTTTAACATTCATATTCCTATGAAAGTTTCCTTCAAGGCAATCTTTATTCTACTATGTGACACAACAAGAGTTCAGTTGGAGATGGAAATTCACTCTCCAACTGAAGGAGAAAGTTTGAAAGTGTCACTCTCAGAAAGGTCGGTGGAAATTTCACTTTAGCCAATAGGTGTGGTCAATGGAATTTAGCTCTAGAGAAGAGCCCACAGAAGACAAGGTGACACTCAACATTGAATTGTATGGACTTTACATAGCAGAAAACTCGGATAAGCTTCTATAATTAGAATTGTATTTCTATCTGCTTCCTTTTTCATGAGTGTACTTCCAATTATTTTATTCAATTAACACATTTGCTATAATTTTTCCCTGCTTGGCTTTATGCAGAGGTGAATGTAGGGGGTAGAAAGAAGTGTTTAATGAGTGTTTGGCTGTCTACCTTTATCTCTTAGGGATTTTTTTTTCTTTTAGAAATTTTTTGAAAATAAGGTGCAGCTACAGTTATGCTTGTATGGGAGCATCATTCTCAAATTTTAGTGTGAATCAGAATCTCATGGAGAACATTTTAGATATAGATTGCAGGGTTCTGTCCCAGAGGTTTTGATTAAATAGGCATGGGAGGACATAGAAGTTAATGTGCGCTTCCAAGATGTCTCTAGGTGATGCTGAAGCTGTTAGTCTGGGGACTTTGGTTTGGGAAATATTGTCAAGAAGGAAGCTGTGGACATTTATTTTTTGTTTTTTTGAGACAGAGTCTCGCTCTGTTGCATGGGCGAGTGCCGTGGCGTCAGCCTAGCTCACAGCAACCTCAAACTCCTGAGCTCAAGCAATCCTTCTGCCTCAGCTTCCCTAGTAGCTGGGACTACAAGCATGGGCCACCATGCCTAGCTAATTTTTTCTATATATTTTTAGTTGGCCAATTAATTTCTTTCTATTTTTAGTAGAGACAGGGTCTTGCTCTTGCTCAGGCTGGTTTCCAACTCTTGACCTTGAGTGATCCGCCTGCCTCAGCCTCCCAGAATGCTAGGATTACAGGCGTGAGCCACTGTGCCTGGCCTGGACATTTTTTTTGGTGAAATTTCCAAATGCCACAAACACTACGGCCCACTATTTATACACATACACACACACACGTATGTATATGCATATATGTACATATATGTATAGTGCATACAACTGTAGAACTAAAGAATACGTCTAGACATGGGCAGGAAAATCTGAGAATCTAACAATCAGGTATGTACACTGGTACCACATGGAGAAATCAGCTTTAAGGTTATTTTTGGCCTGGAGCAATATAGCCATATATAGTGTAGGAAAATGCCAATCTCCTCACAAGACACAAGTTTAATAGATTAAAATTCTAAAAGTGGAATTTGTGACCGAAGCTTTCTTCTATCCAGCCTTCAACCCATCTATCTAACCACCCATTCACTTATTTATTCAGTCAAATGAGCACTTTTCCACCTATAAATAAATAATTGCATTGCCTTAATTATGCTTCTACATGCATATATCTCCTTTCGAATATATGAATATACTACTAAATCTTTTGACAATAATCTGACCATAGATATTAATAGCATGATGATAAATATCCTAGAAGAAACGTTTATCTAATAAGTTCATTGGCTTTTCTTTGGGGCATTTTTAAACTCCTTTTCTTATACTTTTTTTTTTCATTCACTTTCTCTTTGGACACTTTATCTAATTCATAAAATTCTAGAATGATTCATTCAAGGGAGCTTTAAAAGTAATTTTTGTGTTCCTGACTATTCTCAGGTCTGTCATATACAAGCCTTGAGGTAAGCTCCACATTTTTCTCTTATTAAATGTATCCATGTCAGGTTTTTTTGCTAAAGATGGGTTATTCCTCACCTATTCAAATTAGGGATGAAAACAGAGAAAAACATTGATTAATTTTACTTCAACTTTCATAGACATTAATACTCACAAAATACTTGAGGAAGAAGAATCACTAAACCATTTTCACTGATGAGAAATATAAGGTTTCATTCAATAGTTAACTTGTGCACACGGTAGGAAGTTCATCCATGGTGAAGGTAATAGTTACCTCAGGCTTGTCTCAATCCCAAACCTTTACTATTTCTATCAGACCAAAGTGTAAGAGTGCCATTCATAGCTGAAGGAAACATTGAGTATTGACCTAAGATTGGAACTCAGAGTTGGTTTCTACTTCTCATGCTTGACATTTGTTACGTTTATTTTGTCTCAGAGTCTTCCCTGGTGGCTTTCCTATCTTTCAATACACAGGGCCATTATGTCTATGAATGATTTCCTCTTCTATTAAAGCAGTTGGTACCTCCAAGCTTAACTGTGCTTGTGTATAATATTAATATGCAGAGACTTGTTCTCTTCTGGTGCTAACCTCCTCTCCACTCCAATTACGCAAGTGGTTGAGACCTACCACTGGAATTTTTAGTTGCATTAAATTGAGAAATAGTCACAGGTCATAAACCTCACAAACAAATGGTGCCCAAATAAGATGTGCACAGAAATTAAAGTTCTAGATCACATTTATTTCCAAGTTTTACTGTGTTCACAGCATTTTCCTCTTGTTCATGTAATGAATCCTTATTTGTTTAATGATAGTGATTAGATGCCTTAAATTACCAGAAATCAAATCCATTCCCCTCAGCACTGGGCATATATATGAGAACTTTCAGTTGTGTATTCTCTAGGCTCCTTTTTATAATGGTACTAAATACATATAAACAAGCATCTGTTGAAGTAATTTAAATGTTTTCTCCTTATGTACTTCATGTGTATTAAAAACAGAATGTGTTATTTAACATATTAGTTATGTTCATGGATTAGAATCTTAATTTGTGAATAACTAGCATATAAAGATCATCAAGTAAATGTAGTAAAGAATATCTTTTTGACTCAAATAGGCACATCTTTCATTTTACTGTGTGTTTTATATTCATTATTCAGGAGCACATTTCAGAGTACTTAGACTCTATATCTATAAGAGGTCACACCTCTCCTTGCTTTAGGTGATTTTAAAGAAAATAACTACTTTTCCTTAAACTATCCAGAGATTCAAATACAATTTTGACATTTGCTGCCTTGAAATAATGGTGCTAATTAAAATTAAAATTGGAATAGAAATTGAAAATTAAAATGACAAAAAAGAGGGCACTGGAGTTCAGACAAATATATAAGTATAATAGAGTCAAAGAAGAGAAGAATGGCTGGATAATAGTATATCGAATTGATTTTCAAATAAAATGTTAATAAGTATAATGGAGGCTTGTATATTCTATGTAGAATAAGGCAACTCTTACCATACTATTTTGGGTGTTGTGACTGTGACAATTGATGTGTGAGAAAATAGATGAAACAGGAATTAAACAGTTCACAATAAGAAAGGTCAGTATATACATATTATCCGAACTTTTTCATCAATTTTGCTGCTTATAAATTCAAGTGGAATTGCAGAATAAAACCAATTTTAAAAACATGCCATTTGACCCAAGCTCCTCAAAAATAACAATATTTAAACTCCATCATCAGTCTATAAGGAAGTGCTGTGCACTTAAATTAGTCAATAAATGGCTTTCATTCTCTCTTTCATGTGAACTTTTGTAGGTTTATATAATATTAAATGTCTATGGAACAGAATACCCTATATTAAAGAACAGCCTTCTGAAGATAGTTTAATTAGTAATTGATATGCCAATTAATAAAATCATGTTACCTTCAAATCATCTGGATGATTTTATCCATATTCAGACATTTTTCCATTTGTTTATTTAGATAATTTTTTTAAAGATGATATTAGTTCTTTATTGCTGTGTAACAAATTAGCACAAATTTAGTACCTTATATATTTATTATATATTTATACATTATATTATATATTACATGTAATGATGTATATTATATATACATCATATATTATATACATTATATATTTAATATACATTTATTATCTCATAGTTTCTGTAGGTCATAGCTGTATAGCATAGATTTGTTCTCTGCTATGGGTTTTAGAAGACTACAGTCAAGGTGTTACCCACAACACAGCTCATCTGAGTCTGAAGGGCCTCCTTCAAGTTCATTTAGGTTGTTGGAAGAGTTCAGTTCCTTGTGATTGTAGTAATGAGGTCCTATTTATTGCCAGCTGTTACTAGGGAAAAAATCTCAGTTTCCAAGGCTGCCCAGAGTTCCTAGCCAGACAGCTTCCAAAGGCAGTTCACAACAATGCTATTTGCTTTCTTCCAAGACAGCAGAAAAGTATGTCTCTCTAAGGTCTTCCTCTAGGATCAACTGGAGGAAATGCTCTGCTTTCAAAGGACATCTCATTAGGTCAGCCTCATCCATTATAATGTCCCTATTTTAAAGTTAACTGATTTGAGACTTTAATTGAATCTGCAAAATCCCTCCACAGCTGTGCCTGGATTAGTGTTTGAATACCTGAGATAAAGTATATACATACATCACAGGTTCCTGGCTCTTGAGGGACATATTAGAATTCTATCTACCACACAAATTATGAGTGAAGGCTCTTCATGTAGCAAAGAGATGCCATGAGAGACTTTAACTGGAAAACAGCATAACTTTGAATGATAAAACAAACAAACAAATAAACAAACAAAAAAAACCTGAGTTCAGCATCAGACTACCTTGAGTTAAACTTTAGGCTCTGCCCCTTGGGAAAGATTTTTTATTTTTCTCTATAAAAGTAGAATTTCATATCCCTTATAGATAGGATCCTAATATATCTTTGTTTACCCAGGAAAACCTAGTTTACCTCAATTTTTCTGGTGATATTACTAATGGTGTTGTCTTTCATTCTAAAATGTATCCCTATTTGGACAATAAATCACATGATCTGTAATTAGATACCTTAAATTACCAGAAATCAAACCCATTTTCTCCAGCAACAGGCCTATATATAAGAACTTATATGGCTATTGTGAGGATATAATAAGAATATGTATGTAAACTCTTGCCCCGTGTTTGGCTAATAGAAGGCACTCAAAAACCATTAGTATAGATACAGCTTTTTCACCAGCCTAGATTTTTATCATTGTACAAAAGGTTTATGTACATAAATATCATCCCCCACATATCATGCCACATTCAATGTTTAATACAGAAAAATAATAAAATAAGAACCTAAGATTTAAGTTGCATGAGATATAGTTAGGAATGTTAGAAACTTGAGAAATAAAATTTCAGAGCCAAAATTGTAAGTTAATTTATTTTAAAAATTTGGAATTTGAGTGATCAGTATTTTTTATGCAGGGGTACTACATAAGGGTTATTAGAAGAGATAGAATTTGGATTAATTCTTAAAGGATGAGCAAAATGTCTATCAGTTAAGAAGAAAGGGGAGGGCATTCCAGTTAAAAAAAAAGTCAAACCCAGAGAATGAGCAGCAACTGGGTTAGAAGTTCCACATGCATTGAACACAGAATGATGACAGGACCCAGTGACAGATAGAGCCAACAAGGTGAAGTCTATTTCAAACAGTAAAAGATTTTGACAGCTGGGCAAAGACTATATGTGTTTTTAATAGGTGACTGGCACAATCCACAGTCTGCCAAGTGATTGGAAGGGTCAAGGATTGATAGAGGAAACAGGGTCAGAAGAAAATTCCAATTATTTGAACAAAAATAATGGAGGCTTCAGTTAACATAGTAGTGACATGAAAAAAGAGAAAAGTGCAAAAATATAAGAAATGAAAAAATATATATGTCTGTGTATATATGCATGTGTATATATGTGAGTATATATGTACACACACATAAAATGACAAAATATATGTGTATGTATATATTTCTATGAGTAAACATACATGGAACGAAAGTATATACATATATGTATATGAATATGTATATACATAAACATATATTCTATTTCATGTGTATATATGAGTATATATGTGTGTGTCTAGATCTCTATCTCAAAGCAATATATACAGAATATAAAATAATTATTAAGGGATGTATGAGGGGCCTATTGAATAAAAATAGATAAAAGCATTAAAGTAGTAGGAATACCAAAATTTAAATTAGTGTATTTACCAATGAAAAGTTCAGTTAGCTAGACTATAGCTAGGTATATAAATTACTATGAGAGTGAAGGAACAAAAGTAGAAAAAAGCAGAATTAAGCATGGTTTGCATTTTATTGAACTGAAGAATTGGTGTAACGAAAAACATAGTAAGAATTTGACCAGGTAGAGTTAAATGTTGCCTTCAAAATAAGGATATTCCTTATCTAATTGCTGTGTTTTGCTAAGAGGGTCCCTATTTTATGGAATTATAGTTATAATTTCAGCTTTGGAAGTGTTATATAGAAACGTTTGGGAAAGAGGCATGCAGAATGAAACCTTAAAAGGAAGACGGTGACATCTTGAGTCTGCATGTTTAAGATATATAAAATGTTATATGTGTTATATATAATATATATGCATATAAGTGTTTAAATACATATGCATATAGATATGCATGTATGTATATGTGTGTGTGTGCATCTCCTTAGTGCCCCATTAATTCAACTAACTCATCATTAACATAAATGATGAAGAAACTGGAAGACAGGATTACTCAAAGACAATATTTATATGGATGTTAACCTCAGTTTGTCATAACTTAAAAGTCTCTTGCTTAGATTATTTTTTTTCTTACTATGGCCCTACATGTTTGAGCCTACTCAAAATGGCAGTTGAACAGGGAGTAAACAATATGCATATTCTCAATCTATGGTGAGTATTCTATCTATTTGACTCGCTATTTTTTGCCCAATTATTTCCAGTGATCCAGGGAGAATATAGTTTTCAACAGCATCCTTGACTGCCTTTTGTATGCTTCTGGGAAGTGTAATGGTCTCCCTCTGCATCTTGTAACTGATACCATTAATTAGACCTGACAAATTAATGATAGGCTATGTTAACCACATTTGTCTAAGCATTTCACAGATATCTCCTGTTTCCAGTGAGAATCATTTAGACTAAAGGAAAATATTTAGAATCCTGAATTCCTCCACAAAGTCAGGTTCCTTAATCTCAAAATTTCTCAAATAGGATTTTTTCAAAAGGTCAAGCTAAAATCCATGGCATACATTTTATCCAAAAGCAGCAGAAATCTCCATAGACCAGACAGTTTGAAATCCCATCCTGATGATTAAAAATCATCAATGATTCCCCATTACTGATCAAGTACACATTGCTCTACTCAGCCAGACAAGGCACTTTATGTTTTACTTTTCCTAAATTATGTCTATTTCTTTAAACACAAACGATATTCCTGCCATGTTGAATTACTTGCTAATCCATACATGTGCCTTGTGGTGTAATATCCTTTTGAAATTGATTTTATTCAGACAAGCAAGATTTGGCTGTACCTGCTTAGTTCATCTCTACTTTATCTCATGAGAGTGTATGCAGCAAAGCAAAGAATGCACAATTCCCTTCCTATGGTAGTCCAGTGGCAGGGAATAGGTGGTAGCCTGGGAAGAAAAGCTGCAAGTGCTGGTTCTCATCCATCTATTTATCAAACTACATGACAAGGCTTGTATATCAAGGTCAACCAGTGAGGAGTAAGTGGGGACAATCCAAACATGCAGAGTCCCAGCTCTTTGGCTCAGGCATCAGGTACTTTAGAGAAGAAAGATGTCTCAGGTTCTGAGAAATCTTGCCTCAAGAAGAGAGGAAGAGTCAATAAAGGACTGAATTACATAGGTGCAAAAATATAGTTAGATTGATAGAATGAGCAATATTTGATAGCACAACAAACTGACTATAATCAACTATAAGTTAGGGTATACTTTAAAATAACTTTAAAAAAGAGTGGAATTGGAATATTCCTAACACAAAGAAATGTTAAATGTCTGAGGTGATAGATGACCCAATTACCCTGATTTTATTAATTCACATTGCATGCCTGATTCGAAATATCACATGTACCCTAAAAAGATATACCAGTATTATGTACCTATAATAATTAAAAATAAAAACTTTTTTTAAAAAAATTCAATTACAAAGCAAGCATAATTGAGATATGGAACTGGCAAGGCCCTGCTTGGTAAAGAGTCATAATACCCAAACCAAGGTCTCTGATAAAACATCAAGTGGTAGAGAAGCCAGCCCTAACCAGCTGAAACCAAGATGGCCATGAAAAACAGCCTCAGGCTACCCTCACTGCTCATTATATCCTGCTTATAATGTATTAGCATACTAAAAGAAACTCTAACCAGTGCCAAAACAGTTTATAAATATCATGACAGCTGCTGGAAGTTACCCTATATGCTTTAAAAGAGGAAGAACCCTCCTTTCCAGAAACTCCTCAACCTTTTCCCAGATATCTTATGAATAATCCTCCCTCTGCTTAACATAAAATTATATAAAAAGTATAAAATAAGATCCCAGAAATTCACAAAGTGCTACCCTCTGATGCTCTAAGAGATAGCTGCCCCTCTCTCTATGGGGCAGCTTTCTTTTTTTTATTATTTTGTTTTACTTCAATAAAATTCCTTTTGCCTTAATGTTTTGGCTTGCTCTTGAATTATTTTCCTGCACAAAGCCAAGAACCCACTTGGCCTTCATGCTAGACCCTAGTTTTGGGGTCCACTTTCTTATATCTCAACTGTTTAGCAAAAGCTGTATTAGAATATGCTATCTCTTTCCATTTTACCCCAAGGTCAGAGCTAGATCAGTGTGCCTTAGAATCTAGTACTAGGTCCCTTACATGGCTTCATGGCCAAACAGGGAAGGGCTCATGCATCAGTGAATGATCACATGGTTTGACCTCTGTAAATATATTGGACTCAGAACTCCTTAGGAGTAACAGAGCTGGGGAGTCTAAAAACGTCCTCAGCATCTAACCACAGCATTCAAAGTACCCCTGTAAATTGACCGCCTGTGTTGGAGGGAGGAGGAAGAACTAAAGAAGACACAGATATATAACAACCAATAAGATATGTATGGTTAGAAACAATTCTTTTCATAGGTGCCCACAGACCAATAGTAAAGTTTGAAAAGAGGTTGTCATTCTAAATTTTCATTGTCTGAAGTGGCAAATTAAAGTATGATTCAAAAAGTATATGTAGGTGTGTATGCATTCACTAAAAAAAATAAAATTTCTTCAGTGAAATAGGGAAATTAATAATGACATATCAGAATTGCCATGATTATTAAATAAGAAGATAGTGAAAGGATATGAAAAATGCTATAGATGATGTCTCTCATACACTGAATTTGCCTGTATCAGAGATAGAGTATTTTCAATATTCTCATAGCTTCCTAACTCAAATGCTTGAGTCTCTTTGTTTCTCTGCCCCAGGGTTTTCTCCAACACATCTGAAGGTTGGTAAACTGCAAGAAGTTCTCTATTTTTTTTATATGAAGAATTAACACTCAGGGTGCAACCCTCTGTCATTAGGGAATGGGAATTGGCATATAAATGGCCAAGGCTTTAGCCTTCTGATTCTATAATTCTGATCCTGCTCTATACCATTTCTCAATAGGTCCTTACTGTGTTTGAGCTTCATTTGTCCACAGAAGTAAAACTAACATACACTTTATTACCTTTTTTCCATTTCTTCTCATTTTACCCATTCCCTCCTTTGTAATTGCTTTAATTACCTCCCAGTTGAAGTACCTTCACTGAAGACCTTAACTCAATGTCTGCTTTTGGGAAACCCAAATTAAGATAGGACAGTTTTTTCCTTTTATCCTTTCACTCCCATAATATCTATTCAAATATTTAATTTCATATTTTGTTATCACTAATCCACACATTTATCTCACCTACCAAAAATGTAAAAATAAAAATAAGAATAAGATTTTATTCAACATTCTAACTTTAATACCCATTGCATTAGTAAGTAGTTATAAAGCAATGAATAAATGAATGAATGAATGAAAAATGCGTAGATCTAATATCCATGAGTTATTCTACGCATTATTGAGTATTTAGCTGATCAACATGGCAATAAGTCAGATGACAATACCAGATGGTAATTTCCATATCCTCTGTGAATTTAAATCCTGACTCAACAGAGATCAGATTTCAAAGAACTGAGCTGTCCTTTTCCCAAAAAGGAAACTAAAGTAGACAATGCTAATCCATTACAGTAGTAAAAATATTTGACCACCTCAGCTAGGTGCAAATAGGTAAGATGGCATATTAGACTAAGTATTTCAGGTGCATCTGGGAAAGTTTGGGAAAATGAGATTGATACTACTACTTTAGGTAGTTATTTTTCTACTCTAGGAAATAACCTTCCATTTATAGGCCCTTCTTTCCATCTGAAATAGTTGTTCAACAAGTTGGAACTGACAATATACAAAATGTTTTACTGCCATGTGTCAGGTAGTTTGATACATTTCATGCCTGAATAAATGCAAAATGAAATTTTAGCTGAGGGTGCTGGTATAGCAAATGGCTTTTCATAGATCAGGGAATAAGGGATATGTCTCCCATGGAGAAACTCATGGAGACAATTTGTCTGATTCATAATTTAATTGTCAGAATAAAATCAAATGTACATAAGTTCAGGCATACTAATGAATAAGAAGCAAAATTGGCTTTTACTCTGCCTACTGAATTGTCTACTGTTTGTTGAGAGAAGCAGACAGAGCATTGTGGATCCAAATATTACCCCAAGGTATTATAAGCACCATAACTTGCAGATTAACATTGACTGGACTTTTACATGATGCTTTTGAAATGACCATGATTCTTCAGTGACATGGCTTCCCGAAGAAGACATATGCTGAAACAGTTTGCTAAAATTTTCCAATGAATTTCTTTAAATTTGGATATACTATAAAATAAATCTAACTTTTGATCCATGTTTTAACAATTGGTTTAGACAATTATTGGTTTCCTTTTTATCCAAATAACTTATTTTTCTACTACCCCTTTCCTTAGAAATAAGTCAACTACTATTTTTATTTATTAAAGAAAGTTGACTTTTATCTTTATTAATTGTTAATATAAATATTACTGCCAACTAATCCCTTCATTTCACATAGAAGTTTACTTTTCTAAAATTAGTCTTTATACTTTTAGTTTAAAAAAACAAGAATACATTTAATGCTTTAGTTGGTCCATGCAGTCTAGTTTTGGGAAAAATTCATAATCTTGAAATTGCAACAACAGGCCATATATTCCCTAAACATTATGTTAAGTGAAATAAGTACAGAACAGAAAGACAAATCTCACATGTTCCCACTCATATGTGGGAACTAAATATTAAAAACGATTGATCTCAAGGAGACAGAGAATAGAATGAGGATTACCTGGGATTAGGAAAGGTAGCAGAGAGGAGGGGATAAAGTGGGGATGCTTAATGGGTGCAAAAGTGTAGTTAGATAATTAAATGCAATGAACAATATTTGATAGCACAACAAAAATTACATGTTTGAGAAAATTTTGATGTTATATTTGTAGGCTTGTTGTTGGAGAAGGGCAAAGGCAGATTTTTGAGTATATATATTTTGAATATATCATTCACTTATTCCATAATGTAAATTCTACAAGTATTGAGTGAATGTATAATCTGGAGCTTCTGAAAAATAAGACTATTGAAATTTTCCCCCAAAAGGTCTTTTCTGGATTACTCAGGTTTAGGAGGTTGATAGAGAAAGATGGAAAACTAGTGCCCTGTCTGCACACCCATATACCCGCATTCAAACTGGGATTGGGGACTATAAAACAGTGGGAGTTTACATGGCTATCAGACTATGACAAAGCTAAGAGAAAACAAAATGTAATGCAGATGTTGATAATGGATTTTTTAACTTTTATCCTAAATTTTTACTTTAAAAAATTTAGATAAAGTTACTTAGCAATTCCTTAGTGACCTAGTAAGTCACCTATTGCATCAATGATAAGAATGGTAAAAGAAGACATGGTAGAGTCTTGACTTATTGTGTGTGTGTAGGCACACATACCCACTTGTATTTTATGATAATTTAATTTAATTTTAGTGTGTTTTACCATAGCAATTGGATGCATCTGAAAGATACATGCCCAAACTTTTTAAGAAAATAAATTTCAACAATGTAGACTCTGCATGACCTGACAATTTATTGGATGAAGGGAAAAAGTGAGGATTCCGTAATAATTTTTAAGGTTTAAAAGAGTTTTACTCGTTTTTTGTTTAGTTTTTGAGACTTAATTTTGATGCATTATTCAGTCACTTAGTATTAATTCAAGAACTCTGTGTATGTGGGGATATGCACTATGTCAAGCACAATACCAGACACTAAGGAACAAGTAACATAGTCCTTGTCTTCATGGTGTTCCTCTATTGGTGTTTATATTTTAAAAGGTGGTATGAGATGACAAAAAATAAAAAACATGCATATGCATAAAAATTCAGATAATGGTAAGTAGTATAAAAAAATTCAACAATCTAATATTTGAATGACTGAATTTTGGGACACTGG
Organism: Cheirogaleus medius; assembly: GCA_008086735.1. NCBI lineage: Eukaryota > Metazoa > Chordata > Mammalia > Primates > Cheirogaleidae > Cheirogaleus > Cheirogaleus medius. The sequence goes on from VBSM01000949.1 coordinate 5,861,306, forward strand.
CCAGTGGGGGCAAGAGTATATCTATAGGGGATCCAGACATACTAATGGTCTTTTGATATTTTGTCATGAAAATAATACTTTGAGGTTAAAGTTAAGTTATATGAATGATGAATTGAATTCACAGAGACTGAGATTTCTAAACAACTGAGCATGAAGAAAGAGAAAGGGAGCCACAAATGGTGCAAGGGAAAGATCCCAGAAAATCAGGAAATATTAGTAACATTCCCAGATTTGGTAAATTAAAAATCAACAGATTAAAAATGCACTTATATTGCTATTACCTTTTCTAAGTAAATCATTTGTTTTTAGAAAAATGAGCCATGAATACCATCTAGTTACGTCAGTTAAGAAAGATTGATGTCACCTCCTTTGAGTACTAGAATGTGAAATTAATTAAAGCATTTTTTTCTTGAAAAACTCTCCAGAGCCATAACAGAAAAAAGGACAAAAAAGGAAAAGAAAAACATATATATTCTTGTTATAAATTCCAAATTACAAACTGGAGAGCAGTAGAGAAATCTTATCAAGAGCTAGAATTGTATCCTCTGCATTATGGTGTCCACTGTAGTCAGCAAAAAACACTATACTCAAAGAATATGGTTCTGGGCTCATTTGGCCAAGATAGGTTTACAAATTTTGAGATTGTAAATAGAGCATCTTCAATAAAGTCATTGTTTTTTTTCCTCCCTCACATACATAATAGTATATTACTCTTATAACAATGATTTAATATCAATAACTTTTTTTTTACTTTCAACATAGATTTAAAAAAAATATATCTACCAGGTTACTGACACTGCATTAGTGTCAACCAAGGCAAAACCAATGTATTGCACACTTGCAAATTCAGCACTTGGTATTAGTACAGGGTAAATAAAATAATAATCAGAGATTTAAGATATTAAACGTTTATTTTTTATAACTGACAAGCCATGTGCAAAAGAAGACTCAAAATGTGATTCTAATTTTAAAAATGAATTTTTAAATAAACTAGTTTATTGAAGTATATCAAACATCCAGAAAATTTGAACAAATTACTATATAGCTTGGTGAATATTGCAAAATGAGCACAGCTGTGACTCACTATTCAGATCAAGAAATAGGACTTGACTAGTACCACAGAAGCCTCATAATGCTTCCTCCAGTCACTAGGCTAAGCCTCATCCCAAAGGACTAACAACTAATCAGACTTGTAACTGTGTGTGTGTGTGTATATATATTTTTTTTCTCTTAATGGAATCACAAAGCATTATTCTTTTGCCTCTACTTTATTTTTCTCAGTATCACGTTTGAGAGATTTTTACTTGCTATAATATCTCCAGCCTTTCTTTGGAAATCTAGGAGAACATTAAAGGCTAATGTAGCTTCGTACATTGCCCTCAAGTACCAAACAGAAAATAAAGGAAATGAAAATGTTCTCCAAATAATGATGAATGCATACTAATTTTAAAACATTCTAGGTATAATACCTGTTCAACATTGAATTCACATGATGACAAAAATATGTATTATGATAAGCTCCATCTTAAATATTCAAATAGAATATTATCTCTAGCAGAGCTAAGTTATTAGTATTGATTTTTCAGGTGATTATAATGTGCAGCCAAATGGCCCAAAACGCAGGCAGGGATCCTGGTAACTGTCAGACATCCTCTTCCTTGTGAACTGATAGGCCTGTATTTCATCATGGTTGGGAGGTTGAAAAGAAAATGTTACCATGAGATTTTATGTGTGTGTGTGTGTGTGTATTCATTCCACTTATAGTGATACATATATATCACTGGAATCTGGTCCCAACTGCTGTCCCTTCCTAATCTTTCCCTTTTACTGTTTTCTCTTTTTCATTCTCACTTTGTTTTAGTTTGCTTTTCTTTTTCTAGTATTTAATGTAGATGCTTAATTTTACCAGTTTGGAATTTGTCCTTTTTAATGTAGGAGTTTACAACTATAAATTTCTCTCTGATCAGTGATTTTGCTGCACCTAGTAATATTCTACTAATTTCCAACTTTTACTTGGAGAATTTAATCTATTTACCCTTAAAGTAATTACTGATAAGGAAGGACTTACTACTGCCATTTTGCTATTTATTTTCTGTTTGCATATTTTAATTTTTGTTTCTCAGTCCTTCCATTACTGCCTTCTTTTGTGTGAAATAAGTATCTCAAAAATGTCACTTAATCCCTCCATCCATTCTTTACTATATATTTTTAGGTTATTCTGTTAGTGGTCATGCTAGGAATTACAATTAACTTCTTAATTTATAACAATCTAATTTGGATTAATACAAACTGAATTTCAATAGAGTGCAAAACTTTTCTTCTGTATAACTCTGTTCTCTCTCCTCACCTTTCTTACGATATTTGTCATACAAATGATTTTTTTATATACTATATGGTCATAAACATAGATATATAATTATGTATTTATAGAGTTATGTTTTAAATCAGATATAACAAAAAAGATACAATTGAAAATACATTTATATTGCAGAGTGATATCAACAAGATGGTGAAAAAGCAGGTTCCGATTTTCATCGCCACACACTTAACTAACTCTTTTGAAAACCATTCATAGATAAGAATAACTTTGTGGGAATGCTGGAGTCTAGCTGAGGTTCCAGTACCTTACTGGAGCAAAAATCCAGGAGCAGACTCACTGAAGAGGGAAAGTTTCACTTTATCTACATCACTCCTCCCTTAAATATATAATTTAGTCCTCATCCTCTGTTTCCGTTGCCAATCTATAAAAATGGGATCTTTCAACCATGAGACTAAAACACTTTGGGGTTTAGTAAGAAGTATTTAATAAACTCTTAGCTTTTTGCATTTCTTTTTTGTTTGGGCATATAGTTTTCAGTTTTAGTTTATTTAAACTCAGGCATTTGGATGGCCAAAGAAAGGATGATTTTCCTCCTTTAGACATTTAAAAACAAAACAATTCAAATGCATTTTTATTGTTGGTCCTGATACAGTAATGAAACAAATATATTTTAAAGTAACATAGTGTAGCAGAAAATGGGCTTGATACCAGATGTGGCTCACAAATCTCAGCTTTCTCATTCGTTATTCAAAGACTTTGAATAATTACCTTTTTTGCAACATCATAAAAATGCCTTTATTATATTTTGCATTTAGTTAGTCTTGGCTTATTTGTCTTTTCTCATAAAGAAAAACTTTATTTCTGAACAAACTCTACATTGATGGGGGGAAATTTGTCAATAAAACTATGAAGTTTCTTCTTATATTAGAATTACTTCTTAGTCACTACTACAAAATTCATTTAAGTCAATCAGTTTCTCAGGATCTGTGAAATCCTAGGATATGGAGGCAATAATACTTATCAAATGATCATGTCTCAAATAATAATTTCCTGTCACTGACCGATTTGGTTTCTTATTTGCTTTTAATATAAAATAATAGCATGAGTTTTGAAGAAAACACGATCAAAGCAGTATCTCCAACATATGCACATGTAATCACTGATTTTTAAAAATTTTTTTATCCATTAAGTAGTAAAAAATGGAGAATTTTCTTTATTTAAAACATTATAACATAAAACTCTTCCTTCAACTTTTCTGTAGTCCTCTGAAATTCATTTAAAAATTCACCATAATGGCCATTTAATAGAATTCTAAGATTATACATTGCTAGTCTTTGCAATTTGTATTTCTGAAGTCATAAAATCTGAGACATTTAAACTTAATAAATAATAAATACAACCTGTACTGAATACATTTTTAAAATCACAATTATATTTTCTATTGTTTATACTTTGTAAATCACATGCATGTTTCAGGTTACTTAATTAGCTTGGTGGAGAGCATGTCCAAATCAGGATGTGAGATCTCTAAGCAAGCTCTACAGGAAATTATTGAAAGTAGTTTTTCCTTTTTAGTTTTTTGAATAAAAAGAAAACACTATACTGAGATGGTAATTCTCTTAGAACACAGATTTTCATAGGAAAGAATAACATACTATCTCATGACTCAAAAATGGAGTAAATGCCCATGTATACAGGAGGTGATACTGATTCAATGGAAACTAAACACTTATAAAAACCAGAAATGGAACAGGTCTCTAATTGATTTGGGATGCTGTTTACATACATTGGATGTAGGAACCTTCTGACACTGATACCCTCAAATTCACTAATCTATCCTTTGTCTTCTTTTTTAAAATGTGATTTTTAACAAGCAGTTTTTTACAAGCATCAACCCTGGGGCATATGCATGTCTTCTAAATCCAGACTTAGAATTCATTTGAACATTTTGTCATCTTCACTTCTTCCCCTAAGAATTTCAGTTTTTCTCTTGTCTCTTTCCTATTTACTTCCTCCTCTTGTCTTGTCTCTGTTAGTACCATTAAAATTAGTAAAAGAGCACTGTTTCCCTCTATGAGGCCTGGATTCAAAGTTCCTTTATATAAACTATCTTCCTATTGTGAAAGTCCACATTTTCCATTATCAGGATATTTAAATTATAGAAGCCCTCTCTTTCCCAACGGGAGCCACATTCCAAGGCCCCTACTGGATGCCTGAAACCATCAATAGTACCAAACCCAAACACTGCAATTTTGTCACAGTTGATCTTATAACCTAGAAGTCTACTAAGTGACTAATGGGTGGGAGTGTCTACACTGTGAATACACTGGAAAATGAATGATTTGCAGTGCAGGCAGGACAGAGCAGAATGGCACAATATTTCATCATGCTAACTCAGAATGCCACACAATTTAAAATTTACCAGTTGTTTTTTTCTGGAATTTTTCATTTAATATTTTCAGATCATGACCATGGTTAACTGAAACTATGGAAAGTAAAACAAGAGATAAAAGGAATTACTGTACTTCAAACATCACAGTTACCTGTAAATGTATAAAAAAGAAAAAAAATGCCAAGCTTTATTTAGTGTTCAGGATATTCACACAGCCCCCTAACAGACATTTTACTTTAGAACTTAGCTAGGCCTATCAACTGGAACATAAACATACCTTCTCCATGTGATCTGATATATATATCTTAAACATGGTATCTTGCTTCCAAAAGCAAGAGCAAGGGAGGAGAAGGAGAAAGAAGAAGAAGGAGTATGTGTGTGGGAAAGAAAGAGACAGAGAGGGAGAACCACAAGACAGGTGCATTAATGAATACCATGCAATGTCACTTGTGCTGCAATATACTGATTGGGAAAGTTAAAAAAAAAGTGGGGGAGGGAATAAACCTCCATTCTGGCCAGATACTAGAAGAGTATGTAATAATGAAATATTTTTGTGAATATTTTACAAAATATATTCTGCTATATTATTTAAATAAGTTTATTTGTGGTTCAAAGTAGATTTTATCCTATTATTCTGAATTGTTTAATCATTTTATTTTCTTCTTGTTGATATAAACCTTGGAGAGTGAGCATAGACCAAAAGCCTTTTATAGATCAAATTGGGTCTCATTGGGTCTCATTAAGTACAATTGTTAGGTCTTTGAAAGTTGCCTTAACTACTCTCACTGACCTTGGAATGAACCAGCACAGTACTGCATTGATTTTCCAACTGTGGCTTTCAGGATAACTGGATTTGCACCAAGTGCCCGAGAAAAATGGAAAATGCCATTCATTCACTCTGCTATAGCATTGTGATTACACTGCAATAAAATTTTAGATGTTTAACCACAACTATGCTAAATTTCTGTCATTGTGTATTGCAGTACAGCCACAGAATGTGTCGTCTTTCAGTATAGCAATATCATATTTCTCCCTAAAGGGATGATCTTTTAAAAAATTATCATTTTATTATTGCCTATTCGCTTTCTCCTTGCTTTTTTTTAGCATCAATTCTGAAGAAACTATTGTCCTACAATGCCTTTTTTTCTAATTGTAGTTGTTTAAAAAATAATCAATGTGTAATAATCAGAAGACTATGAAGTATCAGAGCTGAGGTGATTAAGAATAATCAAACAAGTAAACAAAGCTAAGGCTCACATTATGAAGTTTATGAAGGTATGGTAAACTTTATCAAATAAATCCATGCATTGTTTGCAATCAATATAACACATTTATGAATCCTAATATTTGATTTTCAAAATGATTTCTGTGCTTGGAATTCCTACAAACATCTTCTTTTTCTTTGCTGATCAAAACATTCTGATACCATTCTTCTTGATTCATCTTGCAAGACCTCCCAAAGAGTATTATACTTCATAAAAATGTGTATTTTTGAGAATTTCATTCCTTGGAAGACAGAGTAGATGTACTTTTTTCTATTTCTTCTGCTAAGTACAACAAAGAAACTTAGGGCATTATATATAAAACAAACATAAAAAGATTGCGAAACATGGAGAGCAGAAGGGAGGCTCAGTATTGAACTCAGCGTCCAAGGAAAGCCACAGTGGTGAGCTCCTTGGCTTTTTTTTTTTTTTTTTTTCGCCTAATTTACCCCAAACCTAGACTTGAAAAAGACAGCATCCCAGAAATGCCAATGGGTACAGACAAAAATCACCAATGAAACCTTTTAAGCTTCTTTCTAACATAAAAACCAGGAAAGGGCCCTCCTAGAAAGAAAGAAACGTCTTGGAAAATAATCAATCTACTTTAGCCAAATACTACAGCAAAAACTGCGGGCTTACTCCCATCTGTACCATCCAAGGCTGAAAGATAAATCTCACCAGGCTGTAATGAAGTGTCCCGATACCCCCACCAGGGTGTTGTCAAATAATGGAGCCAGAACTTTCATCTCTATTATGTAGTAACTTTCATCCCTACTTCCCAACATGCTGCCAGAGGAAACATGTGGGCAGCCTGGACTTCCAGTCCTACATCTCTACCCCAGCAGTAACAAGGTGCTCCTCACCTTTCCACTTGGGGTGGTGTCAGAGGAAACCTAGTGGAGGTTCAAGGTGATAAGTTATGACTCCAGGTGGTAATAAGGTCATACCTATCCCCAGCCCCATGATGTTATGCCTAACGTTTTTTTTCCAGATACAGCAGCAGGTTCTTTTCCCGTTCCTCAAAGTGCAGCGTGGGATAGGGCAAGAGAGAGAAGAGAATATAAACATTGGGTTCCACCCCCTGGAGCTCAAGGGAAGACCCTTTACCCAGATAGGGGCTGGAGGGTTGCAGGGAACAAAGTGAAAGGTGGGGGTTCTGGTGAGACAAAGCAGGGGAAGCCTGAGAATACAGAGCAAGGTGGGTGAGGGAAAGGGAGGGAAGGAGGACAATGGGGGAAGAGAAGTGGGGGACATTTCCTATTCCAGTGCACGTCCCCTTAAATAAATTGGAGTACAGGAGCATTATGGAAGGAGAACCAAAGGGCAGAAGACAGAGCAAGCACCCCGACCCCAGGCCAACCTGGTTCTCTGTACATAATTACAACACAGAGATGTCCAGAAGTAAAGCGAGGAGAGCCTTAGCCTCCAGCCAGGACATTGGGGAGACAGGCAGGGCTAAAGAAGGGAAAAGGAACCTAGCTCCACCTGGCGGGTAAGGGAACCACTGTAGTGTAGGACTCAGAACTGCTGACTCCCATCGCCAAGAGTCACTCCTGTGGTGACAAGAGGCCAGTCAGGACAGCACCTGAGAAGGGACCCCAGAGGAATGAGGGACACCTCAAGAATGAGGGACACCACAAATTGAATCAAAAAACACAGTTAAAAAAAGGTCAACACTGAGATGACAGAGATGTTAGAATTATCTTCCAAACATTTTGAAGTAACATTATACTAATGATTCAACAAAAACTTGTGAAAATACTTGAACTTAATTAAGACCATTTATGATAACTACAGCTAATATTATACTTAATGATGAAAGACTGAAAGCATTCTTAAGATTGACAACATGGAAAGATATCTGTACTTATTGCTCTTATTCAACATAGTGTAATAAGATCATAAAAGGAAATAAAGGACATGCAGATTATAAATAAAACATCCCTATATGCAGATGGCATCAGTATCTACATAGGCAATCCTGATAAATCTACCAAGAAAAGGTATTCAAGAAATAATAAAGACTTTGGTAAGGTTGCATGATATGAGATAAACTTATGCAAGTGAAATGTGTTTTTATATATTTAGCAATGAATATATGGACACCAAAAATGACTAAAATAATATGATGTATAGTTACTTAAAACAAAAAAAATTAGGTATAAGTAAAATACTTAGGTATAAGTCTGAAAAACACTGTGTAGGAGTAATATTCTGAAAATTATAAGATTCTGATGAAAGAAATAAAAGTTCTAAATAAATGAAGAGACATGCACATTAATGGAAAGGAAGATTCAACTTTATAGTATAACAGTTTTCCACAAATTAATATAAAAATTTTTATTCATTTGCTATCAAAATCTCAACAACAACTTTTGGAGATATAGGTAACATTATTCTAAAATATATATGAAAAGGAAAAGAATCTAGAACAGCAAAAACAATTTTTAAAAATAGGATAAATTGAGAGAGAAAATGTCTACCTGGCTTAAACACTTACATAGCTACAGTAATCAAGAAAGTGTGATATTGTTGCAAGTGTGATATTGTTCAAGGCAACAGAATAGGGAATCAAGAAATAGACTCAAAGACATATGCCCATCTGGTTTTTGACAAAGATAGAAAAGCAATTCAAAGAAGTAAAGATAACCTTTTCATAAATGATGCTGGAGCACTTGAACCTTCATAGGTAAAAATGGACCTCAACCTAAGTTTTATATCTTATACAAAAATTAAATCAAAATGAATTACAGACTTAATAACAAAGAAAAACTAGAAAACTTTTGGAAAAAAGAAATGAGAAAATCTTTTGGATCAAGGGCTAGGGAAGGACTAGGGCCATGATTCATTGACCTGATACCAAAATCACAATCCTTAACATGAAAAATTGATAAATTGTACTTCAATAAAATCAGTAAATTTTGCTGTATGAAATACTCTGGCAATAGGATGAAAAGACAAGCTACAAACTGGTAGAAAAATTTATAAACCATAGATCTATCAAAGAACTAGTCTCTAGAATATATAGAGAACCTCAAAAATCAAAATTTAAAATAATCAAGTTATAAAATGGTCAAAATATATAAAGAGCATTTCACCAAGTAGAATAATTACATGAAAAGAAGCTTAATATCATTATCCATGATGTAAATGGAATGCAAATTAAAATTACATGAGCTCACTAAACATCTATTTAAATGGCTATATATATATGTTATTATATTCTTTATGATATCTAGTGATAACAGAAAATGCTGGTGAGGGTACAGAGAAATTGATCCACTCATATTTTGCTTGTAGGAATTTAAAATGGCACAGATACTGTACAAAATAGTTTCTTAAATAATTTAAAATGCAAATACCACAAGACTCAAAAATTTTGTTCTAGGATACTGAACCCAAAGAAAGGGAAACTTATGTTCACACCAAAACCTGTACATGGATGTTTACAGTGGCTTTATTTGTAAGAGCCAAAAACGGAACCAACTCAGATATCCTTCAATGGTGGCATTGACTGTTATACACCCATGCCATTGAGTATGAATCAACAATAAAAAATATCCAACTATTGATATATGCAAAATTTTAGATGGATCTCCAGAGAATCATGCTCAGTGAATAAAGCTAATTCTAAAAGGTTACATCCTGTATTATTTCATTTATGTAACATTCTTGCAATGATAAACTTTCAGAAATGAAAAAGATAGGGAGTTACTATGGCTTAAAGAGGGGATGGGTGCAGGAGGGAAGTAGGTTTGGCTTCAAAAGGGCAATATAAGGGATATTTCTGGTAATGGAAATATTCAGTATCTTGGCTGCATAAACAGCAATATATTGTTTATGATAGTGTATTATAGTTTTACAAGAGATTTACACACTGTGTGAAAGGTATTTGGGATCTTTTTGTATTGTTTCTTACAACAGCATAACCAACCTATAACTACTTCAAACTTAAAAGTTGAATTAAAAGTTATATTCTCTAATACTTTATTTGCTTTGCTTTACTTGTCACCTTTAAGGTATCAGACCAAAAGCTCCTTGAAGACAGGAAACATTATTGAGACCCCTCCACTCACTTTTTTTCCTGCCTCCTTCACTTGACAACAGCCCAAATCTTACAAACACAAATCCTATCATTTCCCATTACAGTATGCCTATACCTAAAACCTTCCCTTGGCCTTCCACTGTTTTTTTAATGAAAGATTAGCATAACTTTGTGGCCTGCCATTAATCATCCCTTGTCCACTTCTTCAGCACCATCTCATTCCTCACTGCCTCTCTCTTGGTGCTTCAGGCAAACCAAACATCTCAAAATCCTTGCTGGTGTAGGATTTCATACACCAGATTCTATTAATACCGGGCTCTCCCTGGAATATCCTTTAAAAGATTCTAGTCAATGGGAGAAATTTAGTTGCATACTATTTAAGGTTTTAAAAGGTGAGAAATGAGAAGATAGAAAGTGAAAATAATTCTTGCTCGAAAGATGGAGAAGATAGAAAGACAAGTTTACCAGAAATATGATATCTGAATCCAGCCTTAAGGGGCCTTCCATGTAGTAGGGCTCACAATAAAACAATACAGTTATGTGCAACATAACTACATTTTGGTCAACAATGAACTACATATATCATGTGTGGTCCCATAAGATTAGAATACTATATTTTTACTTTATCTTTCCTGTGTTTAGATATACAAATACTTACCAATGGGTTATGAATGCTTACAGTATTCAGTACAGTAGCACGTTGTACAGGTTTGTAGCCTAGGAGCAATAAGTGATACCATATTGCCTAGGTGAGTAGTTATAATTGTTACACCACCTATGTTTCTGTAAGTACACTCTATGATGTTCACACAATGTCAAAATTTCCTAACACTGCATTTCTCAGGACATATGTCCTTCATTAAATAGATGAAAATGAATGATTTGTTTCTCCTCTAGTTGGGTAAAAAGGGCTACATTTTGGAAATTTTGCTCATAATTTACCCAAATGTTAGAAACATAAGAAAGTTTGTCAGTTTTAGAATTCCTTCAAAGAGATTAAAATGCCAGGGATACAGTGACTTGGATTGGTAAGATTTTTAAATGCAAACATATATAGCAGTAACTTCTTTCTAAAGTTAAAGCATAATTTTAACAATGAAGATCCTTAAGCTCCATGAGACATTAACATTGCCTCCATCACCCTCTTCTCCAATATGTGCTCTGTGAAAAAGTGTCTTTTCATTACTTTGCTTCTTTTTATATATTTTCTTACTTGAATGGCATCAGGAAAACCCATAATCACTTCACCCCTCAGGGTCTGTTTGCCACCTTTCCACCAAACAGGTCTTAGTGGTTTTAGAATAAAGGAAAGGCAGCAGAGGGAGCTCTGACAGCATCAATTCTAGGGTCAATTCCAGGGTGGTAAATTTCTCCCTTTCTGTGAGCCACAATTTCACAGCCTCAATGAAGAACTAACGCCTGTGAGATCCACTGTGATTTCCAAGAAAGATATTTGAGATAATGCAAATTAGACCAAAAGCACAGAAATGTTTTTTTAAATATCCATCCACATCATATCCCACTTTTAGAGAGATCTTTGAAATCACCATTGATATAATAAAAGACCATTTTACTACATATGGCTACATCCCCATCCCATTTCTTGTATCTCTTCTGTCATTTTAAATGTCAAGCATAGATCTCAAAATCAATACCTAAAAATATTTTGTGCAACACTGTAAAACTTAATTTGTCTCTCTGATGGGAAAGAAGAACAAATAACACTCCCTCTTCTCTACTTCTGGCCCTACTTATATGTGTACTTCTGATCAATAGTGTTTTCGATCTCCTGGTCTTGAAGCCTAATTCTAATTTAACTCTCATATGTTTCCCCAAATCTTCAGTTTACTATTCCATTGATGTCCCGCCTGCCTTCCCTAATCACAGGCTAGTAGTTTGATGACAGAAAGAGCTAGTAACCTTCTCTGATATAGGTCCCTTGGAAACTTCTCCCCTGAGGTTAGAGCAAGTGAAAAGACAAAATTCACAGCAATTGCTACCAATGACATCTAGCAGCAGCATTAAAAAAGGAAGCCTCTTGACACAGCCAACAAAGGTCACCCGGAAAACACCAGTGCCAGCTTGCAGTGAATACCAGGGTTGCTGCCTATCCTAAACCTAATTACTAATTCTTCCTGTTTCTCAAGGTGTGTATAAGTGTTCACCAATAACCATCCATGGACTGTGGCCACCAACAGACACATTGTTTTAAAGGAACTTCTTTCAGCGCTTGGACCTAAAAAGATTTTTTTTTAATAAACTTCATTCTGCAATAAAACAAAACATTTTTCATAGTTCTGCCACTTCTTGCCATTCAGACTTAGGATATCACTCTAAGCTGATACTGAGCTTTAGTTTTTTTATTTGTAAAATAAGGATAATAATGCTCTTGTCACAAGGCTTTGTAAGCATTAGAGATGATTTGTGTGGTGCTTGACACGATGTTTGGCACAATGAAAGAACTTTATTAAGATTATGACATTATATGTACTGTGATAGCTCATATCTTTGTTTTACTGAATAATTTGAGAAAGTATTAAGACATCTATTTCCTTATTATTAATATTATGAGATGATGTGATTTTTTTTACATTTGTTTTTCTGTGAGTTACAGAGTCCTAGTGAAATGAGTGTCATCAAAAAAATTTCCCCAGTTGCAAACTATCAATTGGGAGGTGGTTGGCAATTATTCTTCACTGATTACCTCAGGTAGCCAAGGTACTGAGAAGAGGCTTGGAAAGAATTATAGAAGAAGAAGAGTCAGTGGAAGAACAATGAAATCCATTCCAAAAACTAAACTGGGAGAATTATGAGACTTAGCCCAATAACAAAATGCAGAAGCTGGAAGTTGAAGGTTTTCATTTTACTAGGGAGTCAACTTTAGGGAACAGATTTATAAAAATCTTTTGTTAGGTTACAAAACCATAATAACTCACCCTTGTACTATCATTTCATTTCTTAAAAATTGTCTGCTTGAGGTTATATGCATTAACAATCTATAAAACATAAGTAAATGTAGATTTCCTTTAAGCGATTTTAGAAGTGAAGAAAACTTTAATGGTTGCTTTCAAGTCCTCCACGAGTATAAACTTGCCAACTACTTTGTGCATTATGTTTAGTTCTGGAGTTATGACAATAAATAAAACATAGACTTGGTTTTCAAAATGTTTATAGTTCAAAGGGAAGGTAGACATTCAAACAAACTTTTATTTAATGAAATTATTATTACAGTGAGGTGTAACAGACATCATTAATAGTGATCACAGAAGGCATCACAGACAGTTAATACAAACATACCTCAGTGATATTGCAAATTTGGTTCCAGATCACTGAAATAATGCAAATATTGCAATAACCTAATTTTTTCATTTCCCAGGGCATATAAAAGTTATGTTTACACTATAGTGTAATCTTTTAAGTGTTCAATAGCATATGTCTAAAAAAAACAATATACATACCTTCAGTGAGTTGTAATCTTTTTGCTAGTGAAGAGTAAGAGTATTGTCTCAATGGTGATGGCTGCTGACAGATCAGGATAATGGTTGCTAAAGGCTGGGGTAGCTGTAGAAATTTCTTCAGACAAAAATGAAACTTGCCACATCAATTTACTCTTCCTTTAACAAAATATTGCTCTGTAGCATGTGATACTGTTTGATAACATTTTGCCCACAGTAGAACTTCTTTCAAAATTAGAATCAATCCTCTCAAATCATGCCACTGATTTATCAGTTAAGCTTATGCAATAGTCTAAATCCTTGGGTGTCATTTCAACAATATTCAAAGCATCTTCACCAGGAGTTAACACCATCTGAAGAAACCACTTCCTTTGCTCATCCATAAGAAACAACTCCTCATCAATTAAAGTTTTATCATGAGATTGTATCAACTCAGTCACATCTTTAGGCTCCACTTCTAATCTTAGTTCTCTTCCTGTTTCCACCACATGTGCAGTTACTTCCTCCACTGAAGCCTTGAACCCCTCGAAATTATCCATGAGACTTGGAATGAACTTCTTCCAAAATCCTGTTATTGTTGATATTTTGATCTCCTCCTATGAATCATCAATGTTCTAATGGCATCTATAATGGTGATGTTTTTCCAGATGGTTCTCAATTTCCTTTGCCTAGATCCATCAGAAGAATCACACTGTCTATGGAAGCTATAGCTTTACAAAATATATTTATTAAATAATAAGACTTGGAAGTAGAAATTACTCCTGATCCATGGGTTGCACGGATGTTGTGTTATTAGGCATAAAAACAACATATATCTCTTTGCACATTTCTTTTACTTTTTTTTCCACCCTGTGTGTTATTTTATGTTGGCTACAGTTAAAAGGATTCACAAGAAAAATAATTATCTTTCACAACATCCCCCCACCTCCAGCTGCCACGGATAATACCACACAGAGAGATCTTTATCCTTAGCCTTTCTGACATGCAGGACACAATTTGTGGACAGTCTTATCTAGTCGTTTCACACACAAATCCAGATTTTCCTCATGCTCAAAAGTAACAAAAGTATAACTGCCGCCCCCATGTTACAGTTGCCAAAGCAGAAGAGATCTACAAAGTATTAAAACTACAAGGAGACAGGGCCACAGCAGCTCAGGCTCACTTCTCCAGGCAAATTCCCCAACTCCCTTCACCAAATGTAAACGAAACTGGAAGGAAACACACACACACACACACACACACAAAATACCCAAACTTGCACACTTATTCTCCCATCAGACAGGCCTACTATTATATAGAATCCGGTATTAGAATGAGTCAAATGTTTATTGCTTCTTTGGGGGGCTAAAAGAAAGCCCAAGTGGGTGTTCTACCCACGCAAGTGACTCAACCAACTAGCACATAAGCCCCCCGCCCCCAAGGACAGGGTCCGAGCTCACTCTGGTTGAACAAGAGGTAGTTCCAGAACACACGCATCGGCCAAGGGATACCTGTGACAAAGTGAGCCTCATAGCTCCTCCCTGATGGAGCCGTCAGGAGAATAAACCTGAGAGAGGTGCCAAGCCCCAAGCAAGTCTCCAGTGAAAGCAAACTGAGATCCAGAGGATGATGGCACATTCCCAAGACCCTACCCAGCCCCCTTTCCTACCCCAGGCAGGAACCCAGGTCTAGAAAGTGCTTGCCGGATCCTTGTCACAAACCAAACCCCGATTTAAAATACTTAAGTAACCTTCACTGAACATCCACATCGTTAGAAATAGACGTTGCCGACGTGGCAGACCCATTTATGTGAAACCTACTATCACCGTCCCATTAGAAGAACAAAACTCAAACCCAAATTTCCAAGGCAGGGCCGTAAAGTTATGTAACAGCTTGGTTTCAACAGGCGATGCAAGAAGGAAAAACAACATACAGTCTGCTTCTTGAATAATCTAAATAACCAGCGAGTGTGTGGTTCTTCACGGGAGGGGGAAATTCCTCTATGCTCAGGGAGCGTCAACTTTCCGCTTGTCAGCGTCCCCGGGCCAGGAAATCTGAAGTCGCTGCTCTGTGGGTGTGAACTGGGGGAGGGGTGTTACGCGCAGACGGCCGTCACCACAGAGCAGGGGTGTTACGCGCAGACGGCCGACACCACAGATTGTGGGTGGGATAGCGCGGCCGGACCTACCTGAGGGGAGACCGGGCAGGTCACCTCAGACGGAGCCGGAGACAGACTTAGGAACGCGCCCAGAAGGGGACTGAGGGCAGTTCACCTCAGATTTGGCCTGAGCGAGACTCAGACCAGGCCACAGAGAGACTCAGAGCAGATCTCGGGAACTGGCGCGTGGAGGGACCAGGGCAGGTCAGCCCGATCCCGGCTGGAGCGGAGGAATCAAGCCAGGTCGGCGGAGACCCAGGCAGACAGGGAGAAGGGGGAAGATTACCTCAGGCCAGGCCGGTTGCGGGACACGGAGCAGGTCAGCACTGGCCCAGTCAGAGAGGCAAACCTGGCCAGAGTGAAGGAACTGGTACAAGTCGGCTGAGACACAGCTGCAGTGCTGGGCGAGGCAGGTAGGCGAGGCAGGTAGGCCCGGCCGCAGGGGCAGCTGAGGCAGGTCTGAGGCGCCAAGACCCGCCCTGGCGTCCAGCACCACCACGTGCCGCTCACCTGTGCGTCTCGCCGGCCAGTCAGCTGGGGCTCCCGCCGTCACGCTGCGCTGCTAGTCGGGGGAGTCGGAGTCTGGGTCCCGACGATAAAGTCAGTGAACTCGAACTCGGAGCCTTGAGTCTCAGCGTCCAGCAGCCGAGCCTTGGTGTCCAGGAAAGTGAGCGTCTGCGAGCTGGGCCCCTGTCTCTTCACCTCATGGTGCCACCAGGTAGGGCCCTCAGGCGGGTGCCGCGCTGCACTGGAGCCCGCCACACTGAAGTATAAGCCGCAGGCTTCGGGTCGCCGCTCCGGCCGACCCTGGGATCCCGGACCCGACAGAACTGCAGAGTTTGGCGAGAGCCAGAGGCTCGAGCACTGGGCCGCCGCTGCCGCCAAGCCGCTCCTCGCCGCAGCCGCCCGCGAGGCCCCTTCCCGCTCGAAGCCGCAGGGACAAGCTCCTTGCGCGTTTCTGTCAGAACTCTTGGATGGCCAGGTGCGTTTTCTTGTCATTTCTGTCAGAACTCTTGGATGACCAGGTGCGTTGTCACAAAACAGTAATATTTTGAAAGATTTTTTTTTTCCCCTGAGCAGTAGATCTCAACGGTGGGCTTAAAATAGTCAGTAAAACATGTTTTAAATAGATATACTGTCATAGGCTTTTTAATTCCACTTATAGAACACACACAGGGTAGATTTAACATAATTCATAAGAGCCTTAGGATTTTTGGAATGGTAAGTGAGCACTGGCTTCAACTTTAAGTCACTAGCTGCATTAACTCCTAACAAGAGAGTCAACCTGCCCTTTGAAGCCAGACCATTGATTTCTCCTCTAGCTTTGAAAGTCTTAGATGGCATCTTCTTCCAACAGAAGATTATTTCACCTGCATTGAAAATTTGTTGTTTAGTGTAGCCACCTTCACCAATTATCTTACCTAGATCTTCTGGATAATTTACCACAACTTCTACATCAGCACTTTCTGTTTCACCATGCATTTTATGTTGCAGAGATGGCTTCTTTCTTTAAACTTCATAAAACAACTTTTGTTAGCCTCCAACTTTTCTTCTGCAGCTTTCTCACCTCTATTAGCTTTTATAGAATTGAAGAGAGTTAGGGCCTTGCTCTGGATTAGACTTTAGTTTAAGGGAATGCTGTGGCTGATTTGATCTTTTATTCAGACCACTAAAACTTTCTCTATATTAGCAATAAGTTTGTTTTAATTTCTTCTTATTTCTATGTTCAGTGGAGTAGCAGTTTTAATTTCTTTCAAGAATTTTTCCTTTGTGTTCACAACTTGGCTAAGTATTTGGCCTCGGCAAGAAGCCCAGCTTTTGCCTTATCTGTTTTCAGCGTGCTTTCCTCACTAAGCTTAATCATTTCTAGCTTTTGATTTAAAGTGAGAGACATGCAGTGAGACTCTTCCTTCTTCCTTTCACTTGGACATTTAGAGGCTGTTTTAGGGTCATTAACTGACCTAATTTCAATATTGTTGTGTCTCAGGAAATAGGGAGGCCTGAGCAGAGGGAGAGAGATTGAGAACTGGCTGACCAGTCGAGCAGTCAGAACACACCCAGCATTATTGATTCGGTTTGCTGTCTTATATGGATGCAGTTCATGATGCCCCAAAACAATTATGATAGTAACATCAAAGATCAATGATCATGGATCACCATAACAGATATAATAATGATGAAAAAGTTTGAAATGCTGCAAGAATTACCAAAATGTTACACAGAGACAGAAAGTCACCACAGGCTGTTGGAAAATGGTGCTGATAGACTTGCTTGAAAAAGGATTACCACAAAACTTAGTTTTTTAAAAAAACACAATATCATCAGAGTTCAATAAAGCAAAAAGCAATAAAATGAGATATGCCTTTATTTGAGAAAAGGGTTAAAGAGTGGGTAGGATTTGGCCAGGTATACCATTTGGGTGAGAGATTGGGATGTTTTAGGTATTCTATGTGTACAATAACAAACAAAATAAAACAAATACTCTCACTTCCTATTCTTCTACTTTTGGGAAATTGTGAAGTCTTACATCCAGGGTGGTAATTAGGGGGATAGCAAAGATAGAAAGGGAGAAGGCAGCTACCAGAACAATCTGAGATTCTGAGATCAGCTGAAAGGAAATCAAGAGCAGCCAGGTTGCTGACAAGGCACTGAGAAATAATACACAGTGGAAAGTGAATGGTCTATGGCTTTTTTCACCATATTTTTTTCTAAACATTGTAATTTTCTTGGTTACTCGGATCCATAAGGCATCCCTGACTTTTCCTAAAAAGTTGATTTCAACAATCCTGTATGGCGAGAACACAGGGTCCTCTGGGGAAAAATATCAAGCTATCTATATTGACCAGGTTTCTAAATATCTGAAGAAAGGAGCTCCTATCCTGTGCCTTAGATCTTGTTTATACACTAACTATGCTGACAATTATATGCTATTCTCCCCTGTTAGCTGAGAACTTCAACGGTAAGTGTATTATTTTATTTACTTTGAATGGACAGCTTGGGGTCATGGCTAGTTTTTTTTTGTTTTGTTTTGTTTTGTTTCTGTATCAATACTCACCTGGAGGATAAGACTCTAGGAATAAGTGAAGTATTCTGAGGCAGGGTGTTCAGTCCACAAAGATAAGGGATATTATAGCTAAGGCTGAAGCTGAGGCAAAGTCCAACATGTCACTATCAGGGATCAGGGGGAGTTGAAATGTCAGACAATGGTAGTATCAGAAGTATTTTCAAGAAGCACTTACATTCAGTTGGAGTAAACTAGGACTCCAGCAAGTGTGAGAGACAGACAATGACTGGAAGGCTGGATCTGTGACTATAAAATGAGGAGTAATTATTATGACTCCTAACAATACTAACTATAAAGGGACTTGGGTTTAGAATTTGTAGAACATAATTCCAAACCTGTTTTGCCCTATTGTGCTTTCTCATCTATAAACAGTTATTTAGTATAACTGAACTTCAGGTTCCTCATCTGTAAAAAAAAGAGAGTTATATGTTTATTCTTTAAGATGATTGCAATAATTTGTTGTGATTATGTCTCACACATGTATGGACCTTGTACACTCTTTTTTTTTTTTTTAATGCTGAGATGGAAAAGTACTGAAGAGTATAACCACCATGCAATCCCATATCTAAGCACCAGGACAGGTCCCTAGTAAGGGTTGAAATGAGCTTTAAAGTAGTGCTTGGTGTGTGCTAGGGACTCAATAAATATTTGGTGAAAGAAATGAACTGATATAATCCTAAATTTTCAATGTTAGAAGGTCATGGATGATTCAGATTTTCTGGGAACACCATTAAAAGAAAATGTTATAGAAATAGCTTACTCCATTGTTCTCTTTTTATATAAAGGAAATGGAACAAACAGATTAAGCATATACTCAGGATAAGCAGTTAGAGGCAAGGCTCACAATTAAACTGTGGTAGTAAAATTTTAATTGTTCTCTTCATATCATTTTGTTTTTAAGAATTAGACTAAATTGAATAGATAATCCAAGAGGTCTTTAGGGCAGTATTTGTTCTTTGTTTGCCTCCAAAGTATTCAATGACGGTTTTTTCAGACCAATGGTTCTCAAAATGTCATACTCAAGATACACACATACACACACACACACACACACACAGAACACATTCTCAGAGATTGTGTTTTGTTTGTGCCTGGTGTGTGCATGTACACAAGAGTGATGTTTACTAGATTTACTCATCATAGATGCAGATTTATTTGATTTGAAGTAGAATCAAAACGTGTGCATTTTCACATGGAACAAAGGTAATTACGTTGTAGATTTTTTTGTTATTTGAGAAAGCCTGCATTCATTCCTTGGTTTATTTTTCAGTCATTTATCCACTCAACAATTATTTAAAGATAATAATATAATAAACATCTGGATGCCACAATCTAACTAAATAAAATTATGAGCTTTTACCATCAGTTTCATGGCTATTCAAATAGAATTGTGACTTCTTTTGTAAATTCCCCCAATTCTATTCCCATCTCCCTATTCAAAAGTAATCACTCTTCTAATTTTTTTCTGTCTCATTCCTGTAAATGTTTATTATACTATTATTATTTATTTATGCAGCTATAATCTATGCCTGCAATTGCCTTTTGTGTTCGCAAACATTATATAATGTTATCATATGGGATGAATCATTCAGTATCTTGCTTTTTTAGTACATTATAATTTGAGAATATTGGTACACATAATTCCAGTTCATTCACTTTAATTTACACACAGGTTTCCAGCCCATGAATATCTTATACTTTATTTATTCATATCATATCTATTTAAGGTATTTCCAATTTTTGTTGGTAAAAATAATGCATCAATTAAACCCTCTAGTACATATTTTTTCTGAATACATTCCTGGGGAAACAGCATTACTGGATATTAATATATGGCTAATATCTTAAAAATTACTTGGAAAAATAGTGATAATTTTGGGCAATTTGCTTAATTTAACCCAGCACATTTTCCTTGGCTAAAAATGAAGATATTAATTCCTACAGGATTTAATAAGGATTAAATGATCACTTGTGAAAGATGGAAAATTATGACAACAAATGGTCTTTCCCATTTTTCTTTGTCATCCTAATTTTGTCTATGAACAGAGAATTGAAGGCACAGGACTATCACTGAGGCATTCAGCATTTCATGCATTTATCTAAGTCAGTGAAGTCACTCATATAAATGAGAAACATCTGCATTCTGTCTTAGTGCATCCGAGTTAACTTTTACTTTGATATTCAGAATCATCATCTTGGAATTTCTGATTTTGTGACCTGCACATGTGGGTGGTGTGTCTGTGTTTCTCTGATTTTAGAAAAGAAAAAAAAAATAGTGCTACTGAATCTTATTTCTTATTCTGTCCCTTTTTTCTTCCTCTATTTTATATTCATTTGCTTGTCCTTGCTGAGTCTTCTTGGGCTTTTCAGCCAAATGCAAACATTAAATGAAGGTTTTCCCGCAATTTCAAAGCAAAGCAATTTCCCCTAAAGGGAGAGAAGGCAATTGTTGATTGTCCACAAACATAGTGAGGCTCAGCATGCACATTTGGAAGGAAAAAGGGAGTTCTGAGCTAAGAATAGGAGGCCAGGACAGTGGTACTGTCTGATACAAGTTGTTAGCACAGGGTGGGGAGGAGATCAAAGAATAAACATTATACATATTGTGTGTGCACCAAGCTCTGTCCAGGCACTCTCATCACTTTCATAAGACAGGGCAGATAACTGACTGTGTTTGGGGATTTCAAGGTGTTGGAGAAGGTCAATGCCACTCCTCCATTTACCCAGCCTCAGACAACCTTATTTTCTCTTTGATTGTTGACCCTTGACAGCCCCTTCATCATGTCAGAGCCTACTTTTTAGCTCCCACACTAAAAATTATTTGCATAATTTTATAGAATGTGCAAAAATTATAGAATTTTCCTGCATGTGAATAGCATAAATATAATGTACCCCTTTTCACTCAGGAATTCTACTTCTATAAATATAACATTATAACAATACTGTGAAATCAGGAGATATATAAAAAGATATTTAAATATTTCAACATTCTTTAGACTCATAAAAATGGAAATCATTAAATGCATAATAACTAGGGAACAAATAACTGAAGTAGCATATATCCATGTTAGAGAATATTATGCAGTCTTTAAAGTGAGGTTTATAGAGAACTTGTAAACAAGAGGAAAAGCTTCTCACATCAAAATATGTTGAGGAAGCAAAATATAATAAAAATATAAACAGATTTCAATTATGTAAATGCACATACTTTATATATAAAGTACACAGAACGTCTAAAGCATGAACAAAGAAGTAAAAATTGTTAATATTCTCTGTCTTTGTTATAATACTATAAGTATTTTTACTCATGCCATTTCCATAGTAGTATGTGATATTCTTTTTTGTCATGTTCTTTTTAATAGAAAAAAATCTAAATTATGATGAAAATAAAATATTTTCATTAATTAATTGTAAGATGAGAGGACTAGGATGGTACCAAAAAAAAAGTGTTTTGCTGGCCAAAGATTGGCCACAAAGCCAGAGAGATGATTTGAATTTTAGGGCCTCATTTACTTGTGATATGAGGCTATATAACGAGAACTACTCATAGTCCTCTGGGGTCTCAAGGGAAAAATGAACAAATGAGGGTGAAGATGTTTTATAGACACTGATCATTAAACAATAATCCACACTTAGTCAAAGCAGTCTTACTTTTTGTTCATGTGGGGTAAAAGGGCATGTTTTATTTCCCCTAAAATTCCTCTCTGGCCTGAAAGTGCTAAATAGGTAAAGACTAGAGGCAGTCTCCCTTGAGGAGGCTTCTGCTAGCAAGTTGCTGTGGAAAATGTGTGGGCTTTCAAGTGAAACAGACCTGACAATTTGGGGAAACATCTGATGTCTCTTAATCTGTTTCTTCAAATTTTAGGTAAAATGAGCATCATTCTTCTCAGTGTTGCTCTGGAGATTAATTTGGATAACATCTGAGAAACAACCTTAAGGCATGGTCTGTAACAGGGGATCAAAACTGCCAACCAGTGGGGCAGTCTTTCTGCTCTGTTTCCATTGGAGAAAGGGATTAAGGGATATGCAGTTATATGAACACAACTGAGCTGAAATGGTAAACGAGGAATCAGGTCATGAGGTGGTAAATCATAACACCGAAAAAAGAAACAAAAATAATAATAAGAAGAATCACTTCCAATATCAACTGCTTCTCACACTACTAGAAGTAATACCATTTTTAGTTGACAATCACAATTTGTCACAACTAGCTTTCAAAAGGCTAGAAAGACACAATTACAAATTATAAACCCAATGTTGACAGAAAAGCACATAAGAACCATGTGGGAGGCACAAAGATATTCCTTGCAGAAGTGTTTTAGGTGAAACTGGAAACAAATAAAATGCCTATCAAAAGAGGAATAGGGGGCCGAGCGCGGTGGCTCACACCTGTAATCCTAGCACTCTGGGAGGCCGAGGCAGGTGGATAGCTCAAGGTCAGGAGTTTGAAACCAGCCTGAGCAAGAGCGAGTCCCTGTCTCTACTCAAAATAGAAAGAAATTAATTGGCCAACTAAAAATATATAGAAAAAATAACCCAGGCATGGTGGCACATGCCTGTAGTCCCAGCTACCCAGGAGGCTGAGGCAGAAAGATTGTTTGAGCTCAGGAGTTTGAAGTTGCTGTGAGCTAGGCTGATGCCACAGACTTTAACCCAGGCAACAGAGTGAGACTCTGTCTCAAAAAAAAAAAAAAAAGAGAAATAGAACAAATTTGCTATATTGCTATAATAGACAACCACAAACCACATGGTAGGCAAAAGGAATGGATTATATCTATAGAGCAACAGAGATAGGTGAGTAATAACATATACTGTATGAACAAAATATTTAAAATCTCTAGAAATTGTGTTTACATCAGAAAAAAACACCATAAAGAGGGACATTGATTTAAAGTTCTGTAAGGCTCTTGCACTATCTGGGTTATTGAAAAATAACAAATAATAATAATGTCTAATAAAGAATGTTGTTTATAATCTCTCTGATAACCATAGCACCAACAGCAACCACAATACTAACAGTATTAATAGTAATATAACTTACAAGCTAATGGGGGAATCAAATAATAGAAAAGTAATAGCATATAACTGTTAGCATAGTTAGTGCATGCACAAGATCTAAGGCACAGGATAGGAGCCTCTTTCTTCAGTTATTTAGAAACATGGTCAATATAGATAGCTTGATATTCTCGCCTAGAGGGCCCTGTGTACTCACTATACAGGATTGTTGACGTTTTAGGAAAAGTCAAGGACTACTTATAGATCTGAGTAACCAAGAAAACTACAACGTTGAGAAAAAAATATGGTGAAAAAAGCCATAGACCATTCACTTCCCACTATGTATTATTTCTCAGTACCTTGTCAGCAACCTGCGCCCCCTTGATTTCCTTTCAGCTGATCTCAGAATCTCAGATTGTTCTGGTAGCTGCCTCCTCCTTTTCTATCTTTGCTATCTCCCTAATTACCACCCTGGATATAAGTCTTCATATTTTCCCAAAAGAGAAGAATAGGAAGTGAGAGTATTTGTTTTGTAAAAGTAATAGATATATCCAAAAGTGGAAGGAAGAGAAAATAAACAGAAACAAAGAATAAATGACATCAATAAAAACAAATATTGTTAAAGTAGGTTTAACTCAAATATCATTAATTACATTAAATACTTGTAGATTAAGTTTTATATATGTATCGGTATTTTTGACATATTGACATATCAATTACTCTTGTTTATAGTTTGGATGTAGTATGTTATACTTAAAATTTCACACATTTTGACATTAAATATTGACTGTATTGTCATTTCTTTTCTTTCTAAATTTATGGTTTTGGTTAATTTTCTTAAATACTCTGACACAGTTTCTTCCTCTTTATAATGGTTCTATTAACACCTAATTTACAGATTTTTGTATAGGTCTGTCAGCTAACCTGCAGTTATATAAAGTAGAAATGACTTTCACTACAACTGCTGACTGCAGTTCTTAACTGTGGCTACTGAAATAGACTATGTATTAATAATATCTAAGTCCCTTCAGTAATAATCATTTGATGAAAATTAATCTCTGTACCAAAATCATTCACTTGAACTGTAGCAATCCCTTCCCCAATTCTTATATTCCTACATATATGCTGATATCCTTACGTATTTTCTTACAAGTTATTATCATAAGAATTCAATGGTAAAAAAAAATGGTCTGGCTAGCAAAATTGAGGATGATTAACACTACTAAAAAAGAAAAAAAGAAAAAAAAGAAAACTCACAATGAGAGAGCTGAAAATACTCTCAGTTAACTTTAGTCCAAACTCATTGCATAGATGGAAAATCTGTGACCTAATGCTACCCAGTAATAAGTATGGAAGATGATTCGATTTGATGGTGGTGAAGAGAAAGTGAGTCTTCTTCTTTTGTATCATTTATGAATTATCATTTATTTTATTGCTTTCATACATTTTTAATATATCTAGAAATACTCACTATCAGGATGGTACAATGGAAAAATACATGGTGAATTATATTCTCTTGATAATAATAGTTGTCATAATTGGGGTTTTATGTAATTATTTCTTTGTCTAGACTTTATTTTTAGAGCATTTTTTAATTTTTTTTCCTTTTATTTCATCATATAATGGGGGTACAAATATTGT
>VBSM01000949.1:5886716-5904495 GCA_008086735.1 Cheirogaleus medius
ACGAAGGGTTAGAGGTTTGCCCTTCCCCCCCACAATGCTCGCCACATCCCTATGTTTTGCAGGAAACTACAAAACTGTCTTTCAAAGTGACTCTACCATTTTTCATTCCAAACACCAATGAGTAAAAATTTCTGTTGCTCTGCATACTTACTAGAAGTTGGTGTTGTCAGTGTTTTAGGTTTTAGCTATTTTAATAGGTGGGTGGTTGTATCTAACTGATGTTTTAATTTAAAAATCTCTCAAGGATGTATATGATTTTGAGCATTTCTTCATTTGTTTATTTGCTACTTGTATATCTTCTATGATGAGGTGTTTGTTCAGATACTAATATTTTTGCCCATTTTAAAATCAGATTTTTTGTTTTCTCATTTTTTTTTTTAGTTTTAAGAGTTCTTTTATATTTTGTATAATAGTCCTTTATTAGATAAGTCTTTTGCAAGTATTTTTTCTCAGTCTGTGGCATGTCTATACTTTTCTTGGCAGTATATTTTGCAGAACAGAAGTTTTGCTTGTTTTTGCTTAATTTTTAATAAAATCAAATTTATCAATTCTTTATTTCATGGATAGTGCCTTTGGCGTTGTATCTAAAAACACATTGCCAAGTCCAAGATGATCTGGGTTTTATTCTGTGTTACCATGTACAGGTTTCACTGTTTTTTATTTTACATTTAAGTTTATGATCCATTTTGAGGATTTTATTTTATTTTTTTGGTCTGAGTTTTTCCAGAGGAGGGGGCTCAAAGTTTAAGACCCCAAGCACTCTGAAATATTAGGAATATTCACAGTGAAGACTAGGGAGGAAGTAATGTCTTCTACTGAACATCCCAATGGAGTCTGGTACATACTGACATATGAGAGAATAGTCAAAATATCTTAGAATACATCATCTGGAAAGAGGGCTGGCAAATTGTTCCTCTTTGATGGTAATGCATTTAATGGGTCACTAACAGGTATTATAGGAAGCAGACAAAAATGGATATCTTTGTCAAATAAATTTTAAAAAATTTAACTAATATGCAACATATATCTTTACCTTCAGGATTTTTAGACACTTTAATTTATTAATGATTCTCATGGCCCTTCAAATGGGCAATATATAAAGCAGAGTTTCCCAAGTTCATTTTACTGAATACAGTAAATTTTTTCTTGGGAAACTAGTGTTTTGAGTGGAAAGAAACCATTATTTAATGGATGAGAAAATAAGCTCAAGAGATGATGTTCAACATTATGCCAAACATTATCTGGCTAGTTATTGAAATGTCTGGGATTGGCACAAACTGGCTAAATAAAAGCCACTGTTGATTTTATTTCCATATCCTTCTCCTTAGAATAAGTGAATACTCATAAGTGTTCATGGAGCATCTATTAGGATGTGCTGGACATGCAGCAATGGCATTGTCCATGCCGTGAAATTGAGTCCTAATGTCCTAATAGAAACAATTTTTATCATGATATAAGTAATGTATTATGACTTACTGAGTGTTTTAATATTTGGGGAGTTTATGTTTTAATGCATGCATTTCTAACTTTATTTAGCCTTTAATAATTAGTGTGGCATCAAGACTTAGTGTACCTATGTTGTTTGGGAACTTTCATGACTTACCTTAGTGACCTCATTAACGATAACTATATTAAGACTTCTATATTTGCCCTCTGACGTTGTATTATGGTATCGTTGTGTGGTTGGTGACTCTGCAGTCCTAGAAATTGTGCACATTGATTGTGAGTTTATCTTCTGCCTCAAAAACACCATTAATTAAATACTTCTGCAATCCTATTTCAGTCCTTGCAGAGTCAGATCAACCCGAAGTGTAGGGACATTTTCTTCACAGGATCAAAAAAGACAGGAGATGGTAGCCCTTTGTGAGAATTCTGAGCAAGGATTAGTATTATGAAAGAGCTCATCCATCTGTTGGAACAAAAGCTAAATCTAATTCAGCTTGAGCAGAACACATGGATTTTCAAAGCAATGCATTCATTCGACGTATCTAACAGTCCAGGTAGTACAGTGTGCATTATTAATGTTACACCATGAACAGAAAACTCATTTTATTTTTTTCCTGTCTTAGAGAATGACAAATGAACTTTAGTAATAAGACTGTGTCTAATAATATATCTAGGTATAAAACAATAACACTAGTTATATTTATACAGTTCGTTTGTGCAGTGTCTGTCTGCCAAGGCTCTCCATGTGTACTATATAATGAAACAAAGACATTTTCAAAATTTTGCAGAAATTTTTTTTAGCAAAATCTTATACTTATTACTTAAATGAGAAAAGATTTAAAACACATTTCTTAAAACAAGTTTTGATCCTTTATAGCAAAAACAAGCAAATAAACAAATATTTTTAAACATTCCATTAGGCATGCTAACATGAAAGAAAACAACAGCTTCTTCCAAAGTGATGACACTATCTTGATTACTATTGAGAAAAGACCAAGAGCCTATAAAAGCAGGCAGGTAAATGGTATGAATCTTAGTTCTTTTAGTCACCAGCCATTTGGCCATGGATGATTTAAGTGTCTCATTTCATTTTGGTTTCCACATTCAGTAAATGCTCACAGTGACAGTTACAGTGCCGTGTTTATGTGTCTATTAAAAAGTGAATAATATAGCATAACTTGTATAGCACTTAGGATTCAGTAGTTATACAGTAAATGGTTTCCTCTTTTCATTTCATAGAAAAAGTATTCATTTACAAAATGTACAACAGTTATTTTAGAGTTCAGTGCTAGAGAAAGGAAGAAAAGCTACTTGCTCTTATCTCACTAATTTACTGAAACAAGGCTATATTGTGTAATAAAATAGGATATTGTGAATCATTCAAATAAAGAAGATTGAACTAGATCCAATTTATATCACACAATTCAATAGTTACACTTGCGTTTCCTGAAATATTTCATCTAAATGGGATTTAGGTGATATGCAGAATACATAGCTTTTTAAATATAATTTAAATTTTATTTGGCCATTTATAATACTATTAAGATCCTTTTATTTCTGGAAAGGATGGAGTAATGAAAATCTGACTTATCTTGTGTATTAATTCGTTAGAGTTGCCATAACAAAATACCACAGACTAGATGACTTAGAAAACAAATTTAATTTTTTTCACAATTTTAAAAACTAGAAGTCCAGGAGTAAGGTGTCAGCAGGTTTGGTTTCTTCTGAGGCCTCTCCCCTTGGTTTACAGATGACCTCCTTCTCTGTATGCACTTACATAATTGTCCCTAAATCTGTGTGTATCTTTGTTCTAATTTCCTCTTCTTATGAGGACATCAGTCATATTGGATTAGGGTCCGTCCATTTGAGTTCTTTTTAACTTAATTGCATTTTCAAAAGTCCTGTGTCTAAATAGAGTGACATTCTGTTGTACTAGACATTGG
This sequence comes from Cheirogaleus medius, assembly GCA_008086735.1. Classification (NCBI taxonomy): domain Eukaryota; kingdom Metazoa; phylum Chordata; class Mammalia; order Primates; family Cheirogaleidae; genus Cheirogaleus; species Cheirogaleus medius. The sequence continues at coordinate 5,890,106 of VBSM01000949.1, forward strand.
GATTTCAACATATGAATTTTGGAGGTACAAAATTCAGCCCATGATACCTTACCACAAGCAGAACCCGGGATAAAATACATGAAGTAGTTATTTTCAGACATTGTATACCGGGCAGCACAGAATGCTACCTCTGAGAAAAGAGAAATGAATGAGGTGAACCCTACTATTGCCTCAGTTTTTTGTCTAGAGGCCCATTCCAGGCTCTGAAGCAGGGGGGATCCCCAAGCAGAACACAGTGGTCACACCAAGTTGAGGAGACAGAGATTAGACTTCAGGGTGGCGGAACTATGTGAGAAGGCAAAATTTTGGAGTGGATAATAGATCTATGTACAGAAAGAACATCAAAAACCTGAATAGGAATCTTTTGTCTCTCCAAAATATTAAGCCATGTATTTGTAGGCAAAATTCCTTCCTTGCAAAGGATTAACAGAGTGATGTAAACCAAATAATCTTCAGAAACAACATTGTGTGGACAGACTTTCAAGCTCTGACTATTCATAGCAGTTTTTATCTTTTGGTGTTTCAGGAAAATCTTGGGACTGTATAGAAAAACTGCCCCCCAAATTGAGAGGTTGCCAAGAGACCAAAAAATGACCCAGACACATCTGGCTTTGGGGTTAGATAAGTTTATTAGAAGTTACTAACACAGGGTTTTCACTACTGAGTGGCACTAGGAGTTTTCTAGAGAGTAAAATCTGCACTGCCTGCCTGTTTGTGGAGCCTTAAATATCTTTCTGAGCAAGTGACACAGACCTCTCTCCATGACATTGCATGTTTATGGAAGAATATTCTTTGTTTTTTGTATTTATTTTAGCTACCTTGTGTTGCTCTATAGCTACCTTGTTTTTGATCTATATCTATAAAGACATCTACACAAGTTCTTTTAAACATTAAAAACCAGTGGTGGGGAACTTGTTTTCTTCCCTCACTTGGACATTCAGGAGAAACTCTAGAAGGTCCACAGCTTAGTAGTATTAATAGAAGTAAACAATTCCTAGAGTAATAGCTAACTACTCTTGAAAATGATTAAAATTAATCTCAACAGATTAAAGCTGACACATAAGTGACTTTTTTCTGCCATAACAAAGTTCATGACTCTTTAACGTAGGACAGAAAATGCACACATTCACCAATCACAATGTTCAGTTTTCAATCAAAATTTGTGAGGCATGGCAATAAACAGGAAAATGGGAATTAACACAAAAAGAACACTTGATAAACAAAAACAGACATAGAAATGATAGAGATGGTTAAATTAGCAGACAAAGATACCTTGTTTCATTGCACTCAAGGATGAAAGGAAAACATATACATAATGAGGGAAATGGAAAATATAAAAGAATCAAGTGAAATACCTACAAAAGAAAAACATACTATCAGTTATGCAATTATTCACTGAATAGGATTCTCATCCATCTGAAAGACACTTTAGGAGAAAAGATCAGGAAACTTAAAGCTATAGGAATAGAAACAATGTACACTGAAGCACAGTGAAAAGAAAAGATGGAATATTTTAAAAATAATAGATTTAGTAACCCATGAAATAGTATTTAGTAGTCATGAAATAGCAGATGGAATTTTACTTGAATGGAAGAAAGCTATGCATCCAAAGATTCAGTAAGGTAAACAAGATCCAAGAAAATAAAAACAATAAAACCACATCTAGACATACTCCAATCAAGCTACTGACAAGCAGTAATGAAGAGAAGATTTTCCAAGTAGAGTAAGGAAAAAGGGTACATTAGAGACAGAAGAGCAAAGATAAGAATGACTGCAGTTTTACTGTGTGAAATTACATAAGCCAGAGAATAATATATTATGTCTTCAAGGTGCTGAGAGAGAAAAAAAAAACTAAAGTCAAACTAGAGTTATCTCACAGAATATATTTATCAAATATGAAATAAATATACTCAGAAAAATTTGAGAAAACTTCTGGCCAACAGATTTCACGAGAGTAAATATTGATGTTTTTCAGACAAAATTAAAGAAATTCTTTAGACATAAGTAAAATTCCTCAGACATAAGTAAAATAAAACAGGTCAAGATGGAGATTTAAATCGACACAAAGTACTTCATAGTAAAAAAATATAGTAATTATATGGGTAAATATAAATACATTTAAATCTCCTTATACTTAAAGTAAAAATAGTAATCATATATCAAAATTGTAACATATGTAGAAATAAAACATAGATCAAAACTAGTACAAGAGTTGAGATGGGGAAAACAAAATTATAGTGTTACAAGATTCTTACATTATATGTTAAGCTGTATAATGTAGTTGAAGGAAAACTGTTGCCAAAGTTAATAAATGGGGAGCAATTAATATTTTAAACAAGTTAAACTGAAACATCTGAGTATAAAATTAGGAATAAACACAATTTTTACCTTATTCCATATACAACAGTTACCTTAAAATTAAACAAAGACCTACACATAAAGGCTAAAACTATACAATTTCTAGAAGATGCCACAGATATTATATTTGTGGATTTGAAATAAACTAAGTTTTTTAATATAGGATACCAAAAGCAGATATATTAAACAAGACTGAATCAATAGAAATTCATCAAAATTAAATCTTTTGCTCTTAAAATTTCATCAGTAAAAAAAGTTAAAAGATAAGTACTGACATATTGAAGAAAATATTTGTAACACACTTAACTAACAATGACTTATATTCAGAACACCAAGAATTATTGTGATAAAAAATAAGGGGAAAATAATAAAAATGGGCAAATGATTTGAACAGAAACTTCACAAAAGAAGATATTGAAATGGCCAAAAATACATAAAAAGATGTTTAATATAGTTAGCAATCAGATAAATACAAATTAACATCATAATGAGATTTAACTACACACACTTGAATGAATATAATTTTAAAAACTGACACCACCATGGATTCGCAATGATACGTGGAGAAATTGAAATATATATAAATGCTCATGGGGATGCAAAATGGTACAACAAATGTTTAGATTCTTTTTATCCACTAGACCGTATATTAAATGCTTCCCTTATAACTGAGTAATTCCACTTTTAGATATTTATACAAGATAAATAAATACATATGTCCTCATGAACTTTTTCTGAATGTTCACAGCAGAACAGACAATCAACAGGTGAAGGACTAAGTAAAAATTGTAGTACATCTTAACAATGGAATACTACTCAGCAAGAAAAACGTACAAACTACTAAATGGTAATTAGTGAAGAAACAGGTGATGCTGGTTAAGTAGAAAAAACCTTTTAGGCTATGGTCAATAATTTGTATTTTAGTCTGGATTCAGTGGAAACTCACAGAATGTTTTAAGTCCAGAAGTGACATAAAATTATATTTTTTAAAACTAAGTCATTTTGGGTCTGGATTGAAAATGGATTTTAGGGATATGTATGAGAATCAAAAAAGTGAACAGACAGTAAGGGACCTTTTGCTGTTACTCTAGTGAGATAAAATGTAGGTCTTTACTTTGGTGGTAACAGGAAACATTTAGTGACATGGTCATATTTTGAATATATAACTGAAGTTTAATATATATGTATATCTATATTGATGTAGACATAGATGTAGCTATAGGTACAAATATAGATATATAATGTAAATATGAAAGTTTATGTGGATATAGTTATATATTTATGTGGAACTGATAAGCCTTTCTGATGAATTGAATGTAGGAAATGAAGGACAAGGTAAAATCAGATATGGCTAATAGATTTCTGTCTTGAGAATTTAGGGGATGTAGTTCAATTTCAAAATTGTGTATTGCTGGGAAATAGAGTAGAATAATTAAGAACTTTGTTATCTTAGGGCTACAACACCACTAAGTAAATAAGAATAAAACACCAAAGCCAGAAGCTATCTCTGAACAGCAACTGAATGTATTGCAGGCGTCCTGGGAGTAGTAACTCTATCTCTATAGAGATCACTGGCGATGCATGTCAATTTGAGTCTCATTTCAAAGCTAACAATTGATCAATCAAATTAAAGATACAGATGAGTAGTATAAAATTTACTTCTATATGTTTAGGAATGTCAAATGAACCTGAAATGTAATAAAAACAAATCCATCTATGACATGGAGTTCTAGAAATACCAGTGTAATTGGAAACTACTTTTCTAATAATCTGTGTAAAAACAAATAATCAGAATATCCATAGCTAGATATCAAGAAGAATATTTGCTTTATCATAAAATAGAAATGAACTCAGACTCGTACACTGTCTCTAACTTGGGAAATCCTAGACATCTACACGTATTTCTGGAATCTGCGTAGTCACAAGGTGAAATTGAACAATATTAAGGAGTATTTTCCACGATCCTCAATTTTCACATAAAGATGGAAACATTTTCTCTCTTGTTACTTGATGTAAACTTCAAACCTACTCCAGAGGTATTGGAATGCATTGGTTTTGCCATTCCTGGGATAGTTTGCTGTCTGCTTAGGAAATTATGAGAATCTTCCTTAAACTCAGTTGAGGGTGAGGGACATAAAGACCTGGAGGCAAGCACCTCAGCAGAGAAGACAACAGAAGACATTATGGACCACAGACTCTGGAATCTTGATCTAGCATTTTCACCCAACTAACAAGTGTACATTTCTTCAGAACCTTGCCCCTCAGTTTCATCATTTATAAAACAGAAATAGCAAGTTGATTTTGCATGGGTTATTATAAAGATTAAATATATTCTCAATCTAAAAATTGTTTTGAGTATTAAGATAATAAATATTAGTTTCTCTATTTATTAATTTATTCAACAAACACTTACAAAGTCCTTACTATGCACGGGCCATATTTTATGGTGATGATCTAGATACAAAGGTCCCCATCCATGAAGAGATTACATACAAATAGGAAAAAATAGACAATAATCAGCTATTAGTTCATTAATTAACTCAATAAAATATAATGGAGAAATATAAAGAGTAGTTAAATAAAGAGTTTTAAAAGTGAATGGGATAATTTAGATAAGCTGATCATAATCATCCTCTACAAATTAATCCTGAATAAAATAAAGGACTTCCTTCCTCTTCCAGAACAAGAATATACCAGGTGGAGAGAAGTGATAAAGCAAAAGTCTTGAAATATACTATGTTGCGGTGTTCAAGAATAGCTAATCCCTCAGACTAGTGTGTGACAAAGAAATCATAGGGGATGAGAAAGGGAAGAACGGGATCTGTTAGTTTTTGACTGTAGTCATTCAGAGTAGACATGATAAACGTAGAGGTATGAGGACAGTAGTGCTCATATTTTGAATACTTTTTCTGGAAATAGAAATTTCTGATGGTTTGAGTTATGTATATGAGAAAATAGAAGAATCAAAATTGCTTAACAGAGATTTGGACTTAGCCAAATTGCAAGTCATTTAAAAGGAGGAAGACTAGAAAACTGACCCCACAAAGCAATATTAAGGGTTAAATTTTGTGCCATCTACATGCTTCTGGGGAATTAAAACATTTAGTACACATTAGATGTTGTTATATAAAAATTAAATGTGTAAATACCCATAGTGCACTATAATTAAAAACAATAGTTAATTATGCAATGAATATATGCTAATTATAAAATAACTGGAAGAAATTTAAAGAAAAGATAATTATAAATCTACCTTCAAGATACAACTATTATTCATAGAGATAGTGATAGGTAGATAGATAACTTGTAGATAGAAAGAAATATACGCTAACACTGTCAGGCACTTCCTTTGAGCAAAATAGAAATACATGTAGACACATATACTTGTTTAAAAATGGAATAATAATATCCATCACATCAGTACATTTATCCATATATCCTTCTAGCCATCAGCATTTCTAATTGAATTTATGTAAGTTAATTATTAATAATAGTATGACAATTTTTATTGTCAGTGTATTCAAAAACAAGACTTATGAAGCATCCAGATGACCTAACAGTTCCTAACTCTTATAGCCCCCATTCCCCACCATATATGGAAATTAGTAATGCTTCACAGAACAGAATGATCTTAATAAGGACATAGAATAACTGATGAATAGAGGCAACTTTGACTCTAGTAGAAGATTAGAAAAAAATTTTATCATAGCCATTTTTTTACTACCATGGACTTGATCTGAGAAATTCATTGGAAAATGAAAATTTAAAAAACCCTGCAGACCTAGAGAGAAGAATTTCATCAAATGCTTCTGTTTGAGTAATAGCACATACAAATAGAATACATGCATTTGTGAAATATTAAATATCAATGCAATGTATAGTTATTCCAAAGTCATTCATTTTATATAAGATGTTAGATCTTGATCCTCCTTCCAATTTAACTTTGCTACTTGGCTCCTGATAGAATTTTGTTTTCAAGCAATGGCTATGCATGTGGATGTAACAGCAGTATAGGTTTTAGCTTCACACTGCATGCATTACCCAAGCCAGCCTCACAATGTGTTAGAAAGAAAACAGTATGTATAAAATCTATTTTTGGTATTTTAGTTAAGTATTCAGTTTTTGTATTTGTTATGTGTGTATGTGTGACTATTCATTACAAAGAAAGAGAAACAAAACAGCAATTATTTAACAGTCTAATTAAGGCAAAATTAACATCACAGAACATGAAGACTCAGTATTAATCAGACCCAATCCTCTGTTGTACAGTAAGGCTGGATGGACACTTACACGTCGGAGAGTTTTGAGAACTAGTTTTAAATCCTAGTTTCATTTTGTGATATTTACCAACTTAAACTCAGAGAACCGCAAATTCTTTACCTGTAACGTGAGAGAAGTAATTAGCTCAGATACATTAAAAAGAAATTAACTGCATTAACACTGCCAATTCATTTAACAAACATTATATGTATTAAAACATTAATACATTCAAACAGAGGAAAGGTTTCCTGAAGGAGATGAAAGGAGTTATGACCTTAATTTTGTTAAGATTTGGCTTGGTCAATAAAAACAATGGAAAGAGAAATACATATTTTAAAAATGAACAAAAGAATGAAGATACTAGAGTATAATGCATTATGATATGCCATTAGTTTGAGAGCATTGTGCACAGAGTTAAGGGTACTGGAGAGATTGTAGGTCTAGGTGGGAGTCTTGCTTAGAATGGTGCCTGGCCTATAGTGGACAACATATAACTAGACATATTAGATTTATAAGCTAAAGTTATATAGCTATGTCATATAAATGCTAAAACTAAAAGATTAAATGTCTCTGTGTATCTTGAAGTATGATTGCCTTTAGTAATAACCTTGGGCCTGATATTCGAGTCCCAATATTTAAAAATTAATGGGACAGAAGCTTGATGTTTTTTATATATTTTTATTGTTAATATGCTTAGTGTTCTTGGCAAGGTGTCTTAATATCTATAGATTCTAAGTGATGAGTAATTCTTGCTTTACATCACTTCTTCTGGTTGGATATGTACCTCTTACTCTCTGTGAATCCAAATTACCCTCTGTCAGATTACATAAAACAATTACCCCCAAGTTAAATTGAATCCTTCCACTAATTCTTTATTTAATTTTCTTATCTTCATCAAGATTTCTTTATTTCCTTCATTTTCTCCTTTTGGACAATAACAGAGGCTAGAATTTAAAGTAGAGGAATAGAATCCCTCAACAATAATTCTGTTCACAGTCCCTTATTTGTAGAGCCATGGTTCAAGTGCTATGTTAATACTTTGAAGCCAACTTACCAACTTTTTCACTGAGAAAGAAAAAACTCCAAAAAAGTAATGGGCATATCAAAATAAATATAATAAATTTTGAATAATGATTTTAGGAATTCTCATTTCCTAAGTTGCTTGTTCCACTACGTGATAGGGAAATTTCTCTGTAATGAAGTGAAACACATCATCAACAAACCAATATTGTTGAGTTTAAAGACCACAGGAAGGACTAGAGAAAGCTGCAGATTGGATGTTCCCCATTTTTATTGGCTTAAAAATCAGTCACAATTTATACCACAAATAAAAGAGTATCTATGCATGTGTTTGCAAATTTTACAAAGGCAAAGATTTAGCATACTGACCATTGTGGTGTATTCACTGACTCATTTATTCACTGAGTTATTCAGTGCTTTAGGGGCAATAAAGATGAGGCCACAGAACCAGATTTTGATCCAACTGAGAGATTTTTCCTTATATGTTTAGAACTCAAACTTTTTGGTTTCCTGTAGCTTGTGAGACAAAGATGGTTGTAACAAGAAAATGAACTGGTCATTTTTTGTTTGTTTGTTCCTTAATTAATCCACCCTAGAGAAGGATGGAAAGTGGAGTAGAGAACCTGGATGTGGGGATGAGGAATGAAACTGATAAAAGCAACATAGCTTAAGAGATTATTATATTTGTTTAATGGTGAAATAATGAAATCTTAAAATAGGATAGTAACAGAATCGTCAGAATGGAGTGGTAGGATTCAACTAACTTATGTTGTAGAATTTATTTAATTCGGAGCTACAAAATGATAGAAAAGGGTGAAGCAATAAACTTTCTGTGATGTTTCCCCTCCAAATACCAGATGACATTATTTACAGACCTATGAAACCATACTGCTTATTTATTCTATGAGACTGTGAAGAAGGGCTTAGTTGTGGAATAAAATATCTTGATGTTTAATGAAGAATGACTTAAAAATCTTGAATTCTTAGGATATGAAAGAAAAATATTTCATTTGATCATGTACAAATAAAATCATGGTTAGAATAAGTAGGGAAGGTCAGGAAGCAATGCCATTACACCCTTGAAGAACTTGCTTCTTAAAACTGCAACATTATTTCATTACAGTGATGGTTTTGTAAATTCAATCACACTTTAATGTGGTTTGAATTTTAAGGAGAGTATGTCACCCAGTTTGGTGGTGTCAATTCTTTAGGGAACACAAGATGAGAATGTTGATGCAAATGTATTAAGAACTGAAATTATTTAAGAGAAAAGGAGGTACCAAAGGAGAAAGAATATCAGAATAGGCCAGGACCCTGTCTGTTTCTAATGTAAGTTTAAATCCCATACCTTACACTTATGTAGATAATGTAGATGGTCTTAAATTTTCAAAGAACCAGAATCCACTAGGTGGTGGGAGGTACAGAGACACACACACACATACACACACACACACACACACACACACACACACACACACAGATGCTCCTGTACTTATGATGGGGTTATGTTCCAATAAACCCATCATGAGTTGAAAATATCTTAAGTTGAAAATGCAAATGAGAGCATAGATGGCTAACTAGAGATGTCACTTGTTGGATGATCCTGGTTGGGAGGTAGGATATTTGACTGAGAAGAGTAGAAATGAGTCACAGCTCAGGCTTGGATCACAGAGAGAGATGACAAAGAAGACTGGTGACCACACAGAGAAAAACTGCAAAGCTGGGAAAGAAGAACATAGCAAAGAAAAGAGAGCAGCATGAATCAATCCCGGAGAGCCTTAGAGCCCAGGGAAAGGGTAAGGGGGTTTCCACCTCCCGCACATATGAGCCTTCAGTGAACAGCAGGACATTGAGTTTATTGAAGTCTTCTCCACCCTCCATGAGCCTAGGCATTGTGGCTAGTTAGGCATAGTGGGTAAATCGGCATGCCCGGAGGGTTTGGACATCCATAAGGGGCATCCCACAGGAGAGTGCCACTAAAGACTGGAGTGCCTACTGTCTCTGCCCCTGCACCTCCCAAAACCACAGCATCTGAGAAAGTCTGAGCTCTGACTGACCAGGAGCAGCAGCCCCTTCCACACCCATCACCACTGTGAGAGAGTAGTTTGAGAGGAGAAGACCAGGAACAGATGCTTATCTACAGCAGGTTTATGTGCCAGGCTGCAGTCTCCATGGAGAGTGAGGCCCACCCCTCTTCCCTCAGGGTTGTGTGCTGGAACAGGGGGGCACAATTTGGGAGCTCACTGCCCACCAGCATTTTGAGGGATCATGTGCTAGTGACTCAGATAGGTGGGATGGTCCTGGTGCCATGCAGACACAAGAGCAGTGCAGAGATATGTGGGAGAGAGGTCTCAGAGATGGTCTTGGATGGCAAGGAAGCCCTCAGGGGGAAATATTCAATGGGAGAGTCTGGTGGGTGCTGAGGAATAGGAAACAGGGTGTGCCCCCCCACCTGCTGGAGAACCACCATATTGGATAGGGGTAGGGTATTCAGAGAGAAATAGCCAAGCCCCTGGTTCCATGTCACCCAAATGCCTCAGGTAAGCCAGCCGAACAGGAGCTAGAGCCTCTTCCCACACTCATTACAATGGGGAATACAGCTTAAACCAAGACATTCAGGAGCAGCTGCTTGGGAGCATGCCTCTGGCTGAGGTCCCTACATATAGAAGGCCCCACTTCTCTTCCTTTGGAACTTGTAGTGGAACAGGCGGTACACAGTTGGGTGGGGAATGACTTGCTGCCAGCGTTTCTTGGAGAAGCAGGTTAGTGGGTCAGACTCACAGACTGGGGGGGGGGAGTTTGAGAGCTGGACTTGGGTGGTAAGAGAGCACAGGTGCACTGATCTGACAGGTGTGTGCTTTGGGATTACAGGGAGCGGCAATTTGGGAGGGTGTCCACCCCTCCCCACAGAGATACTGTGCTACTGGACAAGGATGGAATGAGCCTGGCCTGGGGCCTTAGCACTCATGCATTTAGGACCCTTCCCCAGAAACAGCCCACTTTGGAGAGCTTGTCCTGAACCTCCTACCAGAAGATCCCACTAGTGGCTGGAAAAGCAACTTCTGAGACCCACTGAGTCTTTGCAAAGCCATTCATGCTCTGCAATCTAGCCATGTTCTGCCTTGCTTTGCCACCCACCTCAGTGGGAGTAGAGATTAAGCAACCGCCTGGGAGCCACATGGTCCCTCTTGAAGCTTAGGGCACTCAAATGCCACATCCTGGGAGACCAGAGGTTACCATGGGCACAAAAAGACATCTTAGCACTGGCTCATCCACACAAATATGAACCAAAGACTGGGGGAACTACTGTATAGCCCAGCACAATGCCTTCCAACTCTAGCAAACAGAGTGTCTGATGCATACTCAAAAGTACTAGCCACCATCTCAGAGATTAAGCTGGGACACCCAACACAATTCACACTGTTGGGAAGAAATGAAGACAGTAGGCTGGGGCAACCAAAGAGATTCATCAAACCTGCTTGAACACCCTATAGATAACTCAGGACCAGTACTTGTCTCTCTGACATGGTCAAAGATTGATCTTCGAGAACCTGGGGACAGGTCTGTAAGCCAGACCTACTACCCTCAGGAATCCATTGAGAGGCCAGATGAGAAGGAATCAGCAAAAGAACTCCAGAAATACAAAAAATCGGAGTTAAAGGACACCCCCAAAAGTAAACAATAACTCCTTACCAATGGCTACCAACCAAAATGAAAATACTGAAATGACAGTAAAGAATTCCAAATATGGCTTATAACAAAGCTCAATGAAATACATGAGAAAATGGAAAACCAACACAAAGAAACCACAAAAACAATACAGGTAAAGAATGAAAAATTCACTAAAGAAATCAAGCAATCTGAAAAAAAACAACAAATAGAACTTCTGGAATTGAAAAAATTCATTCAAGGAAATACAAAACACAGTGGAAAGTTTTAAGAATAGACTAGATAAGGTGGAAAAAGAATCTCAGAGCTTGAAGATAACACCTTCAAATTAATCAAGTCAGTCAATGATAAAAAACAGAGAAATAAGAGGAATGAACAAATACTATAAGAAATATGGGATTCTATAAAGAGGCCAAACAAAATAATCATAGGCATCCCTGAGGGTGAAGAAGAAAACACAAGGGTTGGAAAGCCTATTTAAGGGAATAAAGAAAACTTCTCTGGTCTTGCTAGAAATTTAGATATCCAGTTACAAGAAGCTCAACAAACACTCAGGAGATTTATCACAAAAAGGGAATCTTGGTGACACATAGTCATCAGACTGACCAAAGTTAACATGAAGAAGGAACTCCTGCTAGTCTTAAGGTGAAAACATCAGGTAATTTACAAAGGAAAACCTACCATGCTAACTACAGACTTCTCAATTGAGACCTTACAGGGCAAAGGGATTAGAACCCCATTCTCAGTCTTCTTAAAGAGAATAATGACCACCCTATTATTTTGTATTCTGCAAAACTAAGTTTTTTATATGAGGGGGAAATAAAGACTTTCTCAGACAAGCAAACACTGAGGAAATTTGTCAAGACCAGACCTGCCCTGCAAGAAGTATTCAAACTACAATATACATGGATCAGCACAATAGGCAACCACTAGTGTAAAATCACCCAAAAGCTAAAGCTCAAACCCATGTACCATAATGGCTCAAGAGGTAAAACAAAACAATAAATGCCTACATTATAAACAAAACAAAACAAAAAACCCCAGAAAGGCCACAAATCAATAATCTGATGAATCATCTCAAGGAATTATAAAAAGAGGAGCAAGTCAATCTCAAATCCAGCAGAAGAAAAGAAATAACTAAGGTCAGAACAGAACTAAATGAAATAATAAAAAATAATTATACAGAAGATTAATGAAACAAAAAGTTGGTTTTTAGAAAAAATAAGCAAAATTGATAAATGTCTCATTACATTAGCCAGAAATAAAAAAGAAAGGACCCAAATAAGTTCAGTCAAAAATGAAAAAGGATATATTACAATTGATAGCACAAAAATACAAAATATCATCTCTGAATACTATAAAGATTTCTATGCACATAAACTTGAAAATACCGAGGGAATCGACAAATTCTTAGAAACACACCACCTCCCAGGAAGAAATAGAACTCCTGAACAGACTAATGATGAGCAACAAAATTGAATAAAATGCCCTCCAACAATAACAACAAAATAAGTCCCAGACCATATGGTTTCATAGCCAAATTTTAGCTTATCTGCAAAGAAGTGGTACCCATAATGCAGTAATTATTTCATAACATTGCAGTAATTATTTCATAACATTGAGAAGGAAAGAATCCTCTCCAATTTGTTCTACAAAGCCAGTAACACCATGATATCAAACCAAGAAAAAGACACAACAAAAAAGAAAACCATAGGCCAATATCCCTTATGACTATAGATGTAAAAATTCTCAATAAACTTACAGCAACCCAAATTCAGCAGCACATCAAAAAATGATAACAATAATAATAATCCACCATGACCAAGTGGCCTTAATCCCAGGGATGCAAGGATATTTGAACATATATAAATCAATAAATGTGATTAGCCACATAAACAGAAGCAAAAGCAGCAATCATATTATACTCTCGATAGATGCAGAAAAAGCATTTGACAAAATTCAGCACTCCTTTATGATAAGAACTCTGAAGAGAATAGGAATGGATGGAACATATCTCAATATTATAAAGGCCACATATGACAGACTCATAACCAACATAATATTGAACAGGGAAAAGTTGAAAGCATTCCCATTTAGAACTGGAACAAAAAAAATTGTCCACTTTCACCACTTTTATTCAACAGAGTGCTGGAAGTCCTAGCCAGAGCAATCAGGCAAGAGAAGGAAATTATTAGTATCCAAATGGCAAAAGAGGAGGTAAAACTATCGTTCTTTGCTGTTGATATGATTTTATATCTAGAAAACCCCAAAGATTCTGCCAAGACACTCCTGGAATTCATAAACAAATTCAGCAAAATTTCAGGTTATAAAATCAATGTACACAAATCAGTAGCATTTCTATATACAGAAATACAACAGACAAGCTAAGAATCAAATCAAAGACTCAATACCTTTCACAATAGCAAAAATAAAATAAAATACCTAGGAATATATGTAACCACAGAGGTGATAGATCTCTATAAGGAGAACTGCGGATCTCTAAGGAAGGAAATCACAGAGGATGTAAAGAAATGAAAAACTCATATTGTGCTTGTGGATCGGCAGAATCAACATTGCTAAATGTCCACACTACCCAGGGTGATTTACAAATTCAATACAATCTAAATCAAAACACCAATGTCATTTTTCACAGATCTAGTAATAATAATTCTACACTTTGTATGGAACCAGAAAAAAGCCCAAATAGCCAAAGCAACCTTAAGCAAAAGGAACAAATCAGGAGGCACCACTTTACCAGACTTCAAGCTATACTACAAGCCTATAGTAACCAAAGCAGCATAGTACTGGAACAAAAATAGAGAAATAGACCAATAGAACAGAGAACCCTGACATAAAACCATCCACATATTGCCAACTGATATTTAACAAAGCCAACAACAATATACACTGGGGAAAATAATCCCTATTCAGTGAATGGTGGTAGGAAAATGGGTTAGCTACATGTAGAAGATAGAAATACGATCCTTACCTCTCACCACTCACAAAAATTAATTGAAGTTGGATAAAACACTTAAACCTAAGGCACGAAACTATAAGAATTCTAGAAGAAAATGTTGGAAAAA
>VBSM01000949.1:5904595-5935391 GCA_008086735.1 Cheirogaleus medius
AATTAAAAAGCTTCTGCACAGCCAAGGAAACTGTCACAAGAGCAAACAGACAACTTACAGAATGGCAGAAAATACTCACATGCTACATATCCAATAAAGGGCTGATAACTAGAATCTATATAGAACTCAGGAAAATCAGTTAGAAAAAATCAAACAATCCCATTAAAAAGTGGGCAAAGGACATGAACAGAAATTTTTCAAAAGAAGACAGACTAATGACCAACAAACATGAAAAACTTCTCAATATCTCTAATAATCATGGAAATGCAAATCAAAACCACAATGAGATATCACTTAACCCCAGTGAAAATGGCTTTTATCAAAAAGTCCAAAAACAATAAATGTTGGCATGGATGCGGAGAGATATGAACATTCATACACTGCTGGTGGGACTGCAAACTAGTACGACCTCTGTGGAAAGCAATATGGAGATACTTCAAAGAGCTACAAGTAGATGTACCATTTGATCCAGCAATCCCATTACTGGGCATCTGCCCAAAGGAAAAAAAAAAAAAAAAAAGACATTCTATATAAAAGACATCTGCACTCCAATGTTTATAGCAGCACAATTCACACTTGCTAAGATGTGGAAACAACCCAAGTGCCCATAAATACATGAGTGGATTAAGAAAATGTGGTATATGTACAACATGGAGTTCTACTTAGCCACAAAAAAACAATGGTGATCTAGCATCTCTTGTATTATCCTGGATAGAGCTGGAGCCCGTCCTATTAAGTGAAGTATCACAAGAATGGAAAAACAAGCACCATATGCACTCACCATCAAATTGCTATTAACTGATCAACACTTGTGTGCACACTTAGTAGTAATATCCATCAGATGTCAAGTAGATGGGAGAGGGGAGGATGAGATGGGTATATTCACACCTAATGGGTGTGGTGCGTACCATATGGGGGATGGACATGCTTGAAGCTCTGATTTGGGTGGGGCAAAGGTAATATATGTAACCTAAACATTTGTACCCCTATAATATGCTGAAATAAAAAATAAACATCTGCCTATCTCAATCAATCAATATTGCCCTTTTAAAAATGTATTTAAAGGTATTTAAAATTGGATATCTGTTAAGAATATTTAAAATTAGAGGAAAATATGTAGAATTACTCAGATGGCATAAACCAACCAACAGAGGTCAATCACTATTGTGATTCATGGGTAATTAAATTTGCTCAGAATATGAAAATAAAAATTTCTAGCTGGATTATATATGTCCTAAGGAAAAGGTCATTTTAAACCAAATGTATTCCAACACCCACACAAGCTAAATATTGCATGAGAATCATTCAAAGATGCTAAGTCAGCAGGAAGCCTGGGCAAAAGAAATGACTTCCTTAGGTAAAATGATGAGCTCATTTAATCAGCTTTCAAATCCTTGACAGGGATTAATCTCTCATTAAGAAAGCAAGAAACTCCTCCAAAGTAAACACATGGTGGGATACTGTCCATCATTTCAACAAAAAAAGTTTTCTTTTTTATTTCAGTATTCTATATTAGTACTTTACACATTAGTAGCTATTTATAGCTCAAAAAAACTAAATTATATTATTATGTATAATAACAAAAATCATGTATTGAGCACAGATTATATGTTAGGCACAAGACTTAAGCATCTTGCATGCCTAATCATATTTTAAAACAAACTGTATTTTAGATAGTCTTAATGTACTAATCTTAGAGTTAACTTGCCAAAGTTTCCAAAGCTATCTTGTGACAGCACTAGAATACAAACTCCTTTAGTTCACTCCAGAGGTTATATTCTGAATTAAGTAGCCATTTTTCTTACTTGCTGTCTTAGTCCATTCAGGTGGCTATAACAGAATACCAGAGACTAGTGGCTTATAAGGAGTATACATTTATTTGTCACAGCTCTGAAGTCTGGAAAGTCCAAGATCAAAGTACTGACAGATTTGGCCTCTGGTGAGGGCCCATTTCCTGGTCTCTTTGGTGTATCTTCACATGGTGGAAGGGGCAAGGGTGCTTACTGAGGTCTTCTTTTATAAGTGCTAAATTTTAGGTTATTAGGCTAATGACCTCATCCCTTCTCAAAGGCCTACTCCATATACAATCACATTGAGGATTAGGTTCCAACATATAAATACCCAGGGTGCATAAACATTCAGTCAGTAGCATCTGCTTTATTCTTTGTGACACCAGGCATAATGAAAGTAACTTTAGAACTGAATTTTAAAAGTTTTTGTTTTGTATACTTATTTCACCATTTTTCAATTCTATGAATTTGGTTACTTGTGTTATCACCTCAAATCTTTGCTTCTAGAATGGAACTATAGTAGCTGAAAACTCTTGTATCTGCATTGTACATATTTTTATATACTGTCAAGAGAGTAATAACATATCCACACATTGATATTGGGAAAATTACTTAACTTATCTAATAATATTTTCTCATTTGTAAAATGAGCATAAACTCTATCTCACTGCTGTGATAACATGATCAGATAAAAGAAATAAGCATATTTAACATACTGCCTAATACAGCTCTCACCAATGAAACATTAGGTTACTTTCCACTTTCTAGAAATACTAAACAGACTCTTTCCATGCAGAAACTGAGGATCTAATAATGATGGTTGATTAACATGCTTTCTAGCAAGTAACATAGACACAATCATAGAGCATGTGGTCAGAATCAAGGGGATCCCACTACTACACAGATTTATGGCCTAGATATCAAAGCAACACATTTTAGAAGGAACGGAAAACTATAGAGAAACTTATGTAACTTGAGCTTCAACATACTAGCCAGTATTCAAGTCAGAGTTTTTGAAGACTTATCTTCCTGGGGTCCACTGAAGCTGCAAAGTACAGCAGGAGTGTTTTGGATTTTGCCAAAGGCATATTGCATGGGAGAAACATTCCTGATAAAGCTCAATATGGATTCATTTTCCTGAATGGTGCAGGAGGGGAAGATCATAACAATGACATCTACAGATAAATAATGCATGTACTTTACTTACGCTTAGCTAATGAGGGTTGCACAGTTCCTCTAATCCCTATACTTCAACACTACCAACACTTCTCTCTCTCTCTCTCTCTCTCTCTCTCTCTCTCTCTCACAAACACACACACACACACACACACACACACACACAGGTAAGCACATATGCACATCTGTTCAGCTCCTTTTAGCATGAATTAGGGAAACACAACCACCTAGCAAAGAAATTCTCAGAATGCTCAGAAGGAAAAGTTGCTTAATACATTCAACTTTCAATTTGTTTACTAGTTATACATTTCAGAGCCCCTCTGTTGATAAGTTTTAGTTTTGTTCTGTAACTACACAGAAATTTAGGTGAAATCTATGAAAAAAATATTAAAGTGTGAACAATGCACCGTAGAATAAATTTTCCAAGTGAAACTTTCCCTTTTGGGTCACGGATTTCACATTCTCCATTCCCAGCCAAAGTTTTTTAGTAGATAAATGCAGTTAGAAGCCCTAATGTAAGGCAGAGCCTTGCAAAAAAAATGTCTTCTCAAAGAGTGAGGAGATCGAGGTGAAGAGGTGTTAATTTGTGACTTAGTTGGTGTATTCAGTGTCATATCTCACAAAGACCCAGTAGATATAATATAATTCACTAATAGCTCCTAGGGGAAAGTTAGTGTCATGAGAAACTTTGGGTTACGGTGTTAGAAAACAGGTATCAAGGTATTCACTTTTGGGATAAGTAAGACAACTGCAGAAATATAATATACTTAAAAGGCCTGATGATAGCATGGTATGCATTGGGCAAAGAGGGTATCATGTTATACCTACTTAGTCCTGACACAGCCTCTGCAGTAATCATCAGGGAAGAAGGGACCAGTGAAAAAATGGTGGCTTCCCACTGGCCAGAGAGGATAACCTCTCTATGTTCAGGGAAGTGTTTTGGATGCTAACCCCAGACTATGTTAGGTCCCTGTGTTATGCTCCATAGACCCCTGCAGTTTGACTTCTGAGCTTCCATTGATATACTCATTAATATAACTACCATTCTATCCATTAATTAATTTGATCTGGATTTATTAAATGCCTACTCTATTCCAGGCACCATGCTAACCACATTGCTCTGCCTGGACTCAATGTTGAACAAAATAAGCATACCCTTTATACTCTCAAAATCTGTGAATATAAGGGAACATTTATTCTATGAGTCCCTTAAGGCCAAAGACTATTCATTTTTCATATATAAGTCACCAGAGCCAAGCCCATTATCTAATGTGCGGCAAATAATCTTTGTAAGATGATAGAATTTAACTAAATAATCCCCCAGGACTACTTAAGCTCTACTATTCTAAAATAATGAGGAAAATGATAGTGATGATAATGACAACAATGACAAAGCCAATTTGATGATAATAACTAATACATTTTAATGTTCAACAAATGCTAGGCTATCTGCTAATTACATTACATGAATTAACTGATACAATACTTCATAAGCATATGAACTGGTCATTATTACATATGAGGAAAGTAAGTCCTAGGTTAGTCAAGGTGGACAAAATCTTAAGAACAGAAAATTGTAGAACTAGGATTCAAACCCAGGAGGACTGATTCTAAAACCATCATATGATACTATCTTCTTTCTGCAGAAACATTTACCAGGGATAGATCAATATTGCTGTGGGTAACAACAGCACTGGAGTACAAATATATACTTTGTAAATAAATATTTTAAAGACAGAAAAAATGCCTGCTAAATACAATTTGGAATTTTCCTTCCATCCATCACACTTGATACAGTTAAAAATTCAGGCAACTTTTTATAGCCTTCCTTGCCATTTAACTTATCTCCCCATTTGGGAGAGATAAGGAGAATTGGGAGAATTTTACTTTGGCAAAATTATCACCATGGCAACCTGTGTTTTCCAAATATAGTATGTTTACACTAATGTTTCCATTTGAACTACTATGAGAGTACTCTCTAACTTTGTCTTTGCTGTAAGTTAGGAAAACACAGTTGTAAATGGTAAAAATGTACAACCAAAAGGGGCTTCTAGCCAAGTCCCTAAGCTAGAGTCATTCACAGAGAAACAAGAGTAGTAGTGATAATAATAGTGATAACAATAGCTACTATTTATTACATTTATGTGATATTCCAGGACATTCATGAAGCCTTTTACATATGTTATTTCATTTCTCCAAGTAGTCTCGTGTGATATATATTACAGATGAGGAAACCGAGGCACAGTGAGATTAAGTAACTTTCCCAAGGTCAAATAGTAGTTGATAAAGCATGTCTGATCAAATTTGTCAGACTCTACAGATCACTATTTTTTTGAATCATAGTGGCCTTTGCAGTGTGATTTTAAAGACACCTACATCTGCTTTTAGCTGGTTAATCTCTGGCAAGTAATTTCCATGTCTGTTGATTTACGTTGACTTTTCTAGAAGCAGAGGCTGAGACTAAGATTCTTGGGAAAGTGATTTATTGAAGAAATGCTCCCAGGAAAAGGTATTAATGGGATGCTTGGAGTCCATTCTTTCTTTTTCCTCTCTCTCTCTCTCTCTCTCTCTCTCTCTCTCTCTCTAAGACACACACACACACACTATATAAGCACACAAAGCTTTGTCCCAAATCTAAATTCTGGTAAAGAAAATTCTGCATCATTCAATTTAGATCATATATCTACTTCTGGGGCCATGAAATCCAGTCAAGAGGACAGGATCATATACTAAACACACTGATGCCAATAGAGTACTTCAGATAAAGGTCCATTTTCAATAAAGAGGAATAGACACATATCCCAAAAAATATCCTTCACATTTATCCTAAAATAAATGTCTGTAATACACAGCAGATTATAGCCACTAGCATAATAGATCTATAAACTCTGTTAATAGCTTTAATGTAGTTTGTATTATATAACCCACTAGAATAGCCCTGAAGGTAGATGATATTTTCCTCATTTTGCAAATGAGGACAGAGCTCAGAGAACTAAATAATGTGCCTGGGGTCACAGAGCAACAGCAGCACAGTCTAAATTCAAATGCTTTTTTTTTTTTTTAACCACACCATGCATCCTCACATCCCAGCTGCCTTAAGAGATCCAGTATTTCCAGGGGAACTGCTATAGGAATGTGAGAGTGTCTGTTCCTTTTATGATTCTCTACATCTTTCCTCCTATATTAAAACAGGGTCAAGAAGGCCAGCTCTGGTCTCAGCAGGCTCCTTTTAAAGAGCAGCACCAGGGGCCCCTGGAAACCATTCATCTTCCCTCTCTTACCAGGAGACCATCCATAGCCTGCCACTCTCACTGCCAGACTGTTTAGATAAATATCTCACAGATAATCTTTTTTACTCCCTTCTTTTCTACTTGCAACTTCCCCCATCTTTCTTCCCTCTGCAATTTCCAAGGACTTAATCTTAGATAAGGGCAAGAATTTTTAGACTAGAAAGAATTTCCACAGATTCATTTGAAGTATAAACAACTGTGAGAAATTCAATTTCACTACTGCATACAGAACACCTTCCAAATACCAGAGGAAGATTTGAAGATGAAACAGAAATGAGATGCTTAATGTTGATGAGTTTCTCAACATTAAGGACATATCATTAAAAATAAAACTTTGTAAATAAGAACAATATAACTTTTTAAAAAATATTAATAGCTAGGAGTTACTGAGGGTTTGCTATCTTGCTAGTACTGTATTCTCTTCTTTATAAATATTTTCTTATTTAAAGAATTTAGCAGCTTTATTAGGTATGTATTATCTCTAGTTTACTGGTGAAATATTAAAACTCATGGTAATATATGGATAAATAACAGTCCCATGTGGAATTCAAATGTGCATTTTGGTTATTCATTTCATTACAGTAGTCCCCCTTTATCTGTGGCTTCATTTTCCACAATTTAAGTTACCTATATTCAATCATGGTCTGAAAATATTACAAACAACAAGATATTTATAGAGAGCGAGAACAAGAAAGAGAGCCCATATTCACATAATTTTTATTATAGTATATTGTTATAATTATTTTCTTGTTAGTTATTGTTGTTAATCTTATGCCTAATTTATAAATTAAACTTTATCATAGGTATGTATGTATAGGAAAAAACATGATATATATAGGTTTCAGGCATCCGCTGGGAGTCATGAAACATATTCCCCTGTAGATAAGGGCGTGGGAGGCTACTCTCACCATTTTTATCTACTCTATAATATAATAAAATATAGAAGAGGAGGGTATAGTAAAACATACTAAAATGCCCCTTAAGACAAGGTGATGCATAAAACGTCACATCTGAAAGTGGAATTATGGATTCTATCTTGCACTGTATTCCTCAAAATGGGATTATCAGGGGTTAGTGTCCTCAGGCAAGACTTCAATACAAGTCACAGGTCGCATGCTTTCATCATCTATTTGTAGTACACTATGATTCTATACTCTGGGGGAGGTGGGAAACAGGTGTTCAGAGTCTAATTAGAAATTATTGGTGGGACAGGAGTCATTGCCTAAAATCAGTCCAACAGACATGGAAGATCATGGGATCATAATATCTACAGAGAATGGGAAAAGGGAATGGGGGGATAAGAAAAGCAGGCCGGTTGCACAAGACATCAGAAGGTGACGTAGCAGACCAAGAGCCTAAATTCTGAGTTTAATTTGTTCCACATCTTGCTCCCTATATGGCTTTATCTAAATATTTAAGATATCTACTACTTAAAGCTTCAGTTACTTTAGCTTTAAATTTATTGTGAATGATCACATGTAAGTCAAAGTATCTAGCATTAGATAAGTGTTCAAAACATATTTGAAGTTCTTGGAATAAATCTGGAAAGTTAGCTCATATCTTGTCTCTATTTTACTTAGATTTGAGTGCTACCTACCTACCACCATCTGTTGAAAGGGCTTGGATTAGTTTCTTGTACATGCCAGCAGCCCTGGAGAATGGAAATGACAAAGAGCTCAATTTCCAGGAGTAGGAAGTAAGGACACATATATAGAATATGATGTATTAATTTCCCCTTTTAATCTACTAAAATATGCCGAGATAAATTAGTGCAGTCACTTGGGAAATGGGATCATTTGCTTTGACTTCCTCTTTTCAATAGCACTATTTTCTTGATGCAAGACATCTGTCCCTCCCAAAGATAGAGACCCTCATTCTTTGCAAAGCCTTTAGAGGGGTGAAAGTTGTTACAGAGCTGTAAATTATGCTGCAGCATAAGTCAGTTGGATCTCATCACAACAGCCGCAGATGGACGTTGATGGATTTGACAATTAGATCATCCTAGCATCTAATATGTAAAAAGGGGCTTTTTTCTATCTCTCTTAAAGACTTCATCGGACGCTGACCGTTGTTTCGCTTGCTTGAGTTGGCTTCCTGATAGGACTAATTTAAAGGACAGCAGTAAACTTTTTATTAAAACTTCCTCCCGATGGCCTCTTCTTCCCACACATTCTCCAGAGGCAGCTGATGAAGAATTTCTAGTGTGATGATAGAGCTATGGTGGTCTGCTTAAAGGAACCACATTGCCTAACATTAACATCCTCCGTGAAATCTAGTCTTGTTCTTCTGGGCTCCCTGAGTTAGTGATGGAAGATGTGGAATGAAAGAATAAATAATTTTAAAAGATTTTAAATAATTTTTACAGACGAAATCTGATGTTTGGATTCCTTATTAGAGGCAAAGAAGATATATTTTTTACTATTTCAACAAGTGATAGCAGAGGTAGAACTTTAGCTCAGACTATGAACACACTGGTTAAAATGTTAAATGCCGGTTCTATTGGCTGGAGTTATGTCACCTCATTGTGGACACAGTGGTTATCTCTTGCTGAATCAGCTCTGACAGGCCGTGATGAATGTCTTTGATTAATAAAACATTGAGAATCAAATGAAATATTACTGAATGCATGTAGTGTCTTTGGTAGACAAGATCTTTCAATATATACAGCCTTTTCATGGATGTAAAATAGTGACAGCTAATACTAAAAGTTAAATTTTACTGGGCACCTGTCATGCAGTAGGCACTGTTCTAAGTGTTTTTCAAGTATTGTCTTTTTAATTCTTATAACAAGCCTGTAAGATAGGTTCATTTTTTATTTTCATTTTAAAGATGAGAAAAGTTTAGTACATGTTCCCCAAATTTGCAAGAATTCTGGCTTAAGATCCTGTCCTCTTATCCACTATATTAAAAAATATAATAATGATGATATCTTTAGTAGTATGGTAAGATGAAAAATGGCCACCCAAAGTTATTGGGTTCTAATCTACAGGTTTTAGAACCTGTAAAAATGTTTTGATGTGATGAGATTTTCCTCAGTTATCTATAAGGGCCCTAGATCTGATTACAATTTATAAGAAAAGGGCAGAGGAGGATTATAACACAGAAGTAAAGAAGGCTATGTGAAGACAGAGTCAGAGATTGGACTGATGTGGCCACAAGCAAAAAAATGCCATCAACCACCAGAAACTATTAGAGAAGAGGCAAGGAATGGATTCTCTCTAGAACTTCCAGAGGAAGTATGGCCTTGACTAACCTTGATACCTCAGTTTCATCCCAGTGAAACTAGTCCTGGACTTCCGGCCTCCAGAACTGTGAAAGAATACATTTCTGTTGCTTTGAACTACAAAGTTTGTGGCAATTTGTTATGGCAGCCACAGAAATCTAATATAGGTTGTGAAAAAAAGTTAACACAGAATTCATCAAATACTTTATTGTATTTATAAATTAGGGGAACATTTGGACTAGGGCCAGTTAGTGATAACTCCTAGAAGTAGAAACCATATTTGCTGTCTTCTTGACTAACATTTTTAGCTTATTTGGAGCATCTCCTGTTTTCCAACTATAATCTCTTCTCAAGTAATCACATCAAAGCCCCCTCTTCCTCCAAGGAGCACTTTTTGATTTAAAGTCATCTCGATAACAGTGTTCTTTCCTTGTTACATCTCAGTTGAGACCCTAACAGAATATCTTGTTTAGACATCTATACTGCTTTTGAAAGAAAATAGAATTTTAATCAGCTAGATACAGTTCTTTCATATTGAAAAAATGTGCATAATTACTTACCTTCCACAGTTTCTGTATTAAAAGGTATAATATATGTAAAGGGTCATCATTATGTAAGGCCCACTTGATTTTTGAAATTCTATTGACTTCTTTATCAAATTATTATCATTCTTAAGCGAGATAAAACAAGTAAATTTTTATGAAGAACTTTGTCTTTCCATTTCACTGTTTGTATTTAAATGTGTCAAAGATTCATGGAAAAACAGCTTGTTTCACACACAAAATATATATAAGAAGGTTTTAAGTGGAAAATTCTTTGAATTTTAGGATCTGAAGCTTGCATGATGATAATAGACAAGGTCTTATACTCCTAAATCCTTGGTTTCCTCATCTCTAGACTAGAAATAATTGTTACTGATTCATCTCCTCCAACAAGGTTTTGGGAGAAGAAGCTGGGAGAGGGAGATGGTGCCAACAAATTATAATGGATCTTGCTGTGCTTTTTTTTAAACTGGAGAATTCTATATGCATATGAAGGATTATAATTAAGGTGACTAAATCCAGAGTTTTAAGGACATACTTTATTTGTACCAATCCTCCATGTGTTGAGGAATTACACATGAAAGCTTTAAGCCATTTAATAAGCACTTATGGGTACTACATTGTGGTTGTAGAGAGAATCTTCGAGATCTTGGGGATAAATCCTCATTATATAGCATCACTTTCTTACTTCCCTTTTATTCATTTATTTTTTGTTTAAATATGTTTATCTCTTATTTATTCTTTGTGACCTTCATTCAATTGTTGCCTCTTTGGTGAAAC
The DNA here is from genome assembly GCA_008086735.1 of Cheirogaleus medius. Lineage (NCBI taxonomy): Eukaryota > Metazoa > Chordata > Mammalia > Primates > Cheirogaleidae > Cheirogaleus > Cheirogaleus medius. The sequence goes on from VBSM01000949.1 coordinate 5,915,397, forward strand.
CTTCCCCATCTTTCAAAGTAGAGTAAGTCTCTTTTTAATCTATGTCCCATTGTTATTTCATGCCCCTGTAACAGCATTTATAATTTATTGCCCTGCCTCAGACCTCCTTTCCAAGACCGTTTCTTCTGCAAGTTCCATGAGATGTATAGGTTATTTAAACCAGTCTACAGCATCCTACTCTTAACCATGTAACCAGACTATTAATGTACGCCAAACTGTTTTCAATGATGACATCTGGAGATAGCTGTAAAAGCCAAACTCTAACATCTTTCAATCTATGTGCTCTGTTAAATTGCATTTAGAGCTGATTTCTGACTCTGAATTAATTTCTTTTAATATTTCTTTACCTGATTTTACTTGATACCAATTCCCCAATTTTGACCAGGTTTTTCTCCTTAACTGTGATTTGAATTCTCCTAACCAGGCGCACGTTGGTTCAAAAATAAATTTTAGAGGAGCCCTTCAAAGGAAACTCACACATAGGCATAAAACTAGGGAGCCTGTGTATAATCTCCTCATGGTTAGGGGTGTATCTCCCTATACTCCTTTAGCAATTTAGCCAATAATTCTGGCATATTTCCTACACAGTCACTAAATTCTTGATGAGATTAAATCTTAGAAACAGCAAAGAACAATATAATGATCTCATTAAGATCTCACCCTGCTATGAAATTCTATAGTCAGCTCATTTTGATAAAAATGTAATGAGTATCAATTGTGTGCTAGGCATTGGAAATGCAGTTATAAAGACATTCTTACGATATAGTCCTGACAACAAGCACAAGAGGAAATAGGTTGTTACAACCCACTGGGAAAAGTATTTTGATGGAGAAAGTCCCATATGCCATGGAAATGGGAAAAGTGAACCTAATCCAGATCAGGAAGAATATAAGTGCAGATTTTAAAAGGAACTGGCTCATGAAAGAAGGCAGGGCTTAGCCAGGTGAAGAAGGAGTGAGAAACCAATTCTCAGTCCTCCTTCTTTCAATTCTTTTTACTTTCAACACTCTTAAAAGCATATTGGACATCCTGCAGTGTTTTAAATGATTTCTTTATAATATTTTCACTTCCCTCCACCTTCTTCTGGCTTATTTGTCTTCATTTTTCAAAACCCTCTCTGTAGTTAGTCAGGTAGGGTAAGTAATGAAGCAACTATATCTCAATAATTCTGGTTGTAAAATCAAATGGATTTTATAGCAGGCCTATAACAAAAGCTATGGGTTACTGTTAAAAGCTGTTTAAAGTGTGATCTCTGGGCTTGTGTAACCACCACTCCCTTAATTTTATTCAAAAGACAAAATTGGGTGGTTCCTATGATAATTGGGATCATACTGTTCAGTGACTACAAAAGCTTGGTTCCTTAGTATTTAAACTCAAGTTCCGACTAATTTGTGACATTACGTTTCATGCTCTGCTCTTATGAATGATGGTAGAGTGTTTTAAGAGGCTTATTAAAGGTTTCAAAATACAAGTCATGTTAACACTTAGTAACAAAGCTATTTAAAAGAACTAAGGGTTGTCATCCATAGAGATTGAAACAGACTAAGAGGTCCAGAATAACTACTGAGTTCATTTATATGCAAATACTTTCATAGAAGTGTTATTCTTCAGCTTTGATTTTTGGCAAGGCCAGCTGGAGGAGACTCTCCAATATTACCCACTGCAATCTATCTACAGGAATATTATTAATACATAAACTTCAAATTAGAGGTTACCTATAATAAAAGCAAACTCTCCCAATATTAATGGGCTTTTCAGTTCATCCACTCTTAGGCATCTATTATAAAGGCTCTTCCTTCCCTATTGAAGTTGATCTATCCCTTTCCCATCACATAGGTATTGATTTTTACAGGACAGTCATTCTCCACCTCTAAGTATGACTTTTGTCTTCACTCTCTGACTTTTCTTGTTCTCAGAATCTAAGGTACAGAATATCAGCATCTCCTTTTGTCTAGACCCCAACACACAGCTGATCAGTCAACCTCTGCTTCCATTCAGCTAGGCACCTTTTGGCCACTAAAAGTGCTCAGTGTAGGAGACAATAATGAAAATAACAGTAGTCATGACTACTTCTTTTACAGTGTCCCAGGTCTTGCCTTAAGCTCAGTTTAACCAGACGGGATTATTAATATTATATCTATTGCCTAGATCAGGAAACTAAACATCTAAAAACATAGTTTGTCATTGGCTTAGTTTGGATTCAGAATCAATTTTGTATGACTGAAAATAGCAAACTCTACATACTGGCAGAAATCATTCTCTGAACCTTTATTTGTATATGTACATAATTAAAACAAAACCCCTACCTTGTGCTATTGTTACCACAAATAAATTAGATTATCACAGCAAAAAAAATAAAACACAGTAAGTGCTCAATAAATAACATTCTTCTTCTTTTTTAACATTTTGTTCTATTAGACTCCTTGGTAACAAGTGATTTGATCATCTAGTACAATGATTGGCATAAAGTAAATGTTTAAGAATACTTACTGAGAGAAGAAATAAATAAGATAATGAATAAATAATAAACCAAAAAGCATATGGATGGATGGTTTGAAATTTTCTGATTGTCTTTTTTATTTTCTTTGAGTTCTTCTATAGTATAATCCTTTCAGTTTTCCTCAAACCATATAAGAGAAATTTAGTAGGAAGAGGCTAAGCAACATCCTTTACTCCCTGAGTAAGGTGTTGTAATAACACTTCTTAATCTTTCAATTATTTTCCTTTTCTCATGTTCATCATTGATCATGACTTTATGGCTCCATCTAGTAATAGAGTAAAAGATAAAAAGTATTGGAAAGGTTTAATTCCACTACTATAAATATAAGTCTATTGTTATTTTAACATATAACAGTATCTTTTCATAAATTATTCATCAGGTATATGTTGAATGAACCTCTACTCATGTGCCATAAGACTCTTACAAATAAAAAATTTTAAAAATCCCAGTTGACAACGAAAATTAAAAAAAAAAATTCTCCAGTATTTTTGTCATTATAAAATTTAAAAAATTAAAAATCTAAATGTATATCAACAAATGAAGGATGAAAATATACTTAATTACCGTGCATCCATAAAGAGAGTGATTGAGACTCTATAATACTGATGTGGAGAGCCCTGCAAAGTATATTGACAAATGAGATCAAAAGGAATTTATAAAATAATACACAAAGTACAACCCCATTAATGTAAAACAAGGTAAATGCAGACACATGCGTGTAAACATTTGTATACACATTTACATATACAATTACACCTACAAACTTGCTTTTGAAGGTGGTTACCCCTAGAGAGAAGTAGGAAACTTTAAGATATTTTTGTGGGACTTTCATATCTTATGCTGCATATTTATGCAGCTTATGATTAAATAAATAAAATAGTGTTAAACCTTATTTCAAGATTTCACATTTTATAGGAATAATATGGTAAAATTTTATAGAAATAATATGAGCATAAAATCATACTATTGGTATATATTCTCTCTGGAAAAATCCCTTTGTTTCTATAGATAATATACTATTCTTATTTATAAATTTTACTTGTGGGATAAAAACAATTATGATAACACAAAGTTAATTTGGTGTAGTACTTGTGTAGAAAATCTAGGTCTTTAACCTGCTAATGAAAATGTCAAAAATGATCAAGTCCATATTATTTCATTTTGCATATGTGACAACTTAGGCCCAGATAACGAAGGCTATCTGTTCAAATCACACAGCAAATTACCAACAAAGCCACGGGATATATGTATTGGAAGACACATTTGGATTGATTATTTGGGGGTTTATTTTGATTCTCAAAAAGAGTACATAGAATTGATGTAAATAGAACTTGAGGGATGTAGTTATCTTAGTGTTCCAGGGTGTGTTTATTCCACAATACAAAGCAGGCAGAGGTGATATTTAACAATTAGAAAACACTGAGATATAATCATGCTTTGCTCTCAGCATCAGGCTGTGAAATACCACTCCTCTCCCTTTCCTTTGATCTCAGCCTTGCAATCTGAAAGCCAGAGGAATGATAAATGGCCATGAAATACAGACAAAGATTCCTTTTGTTTGTCCCATGGAATAGGAAGACGGTCAAATTGATCAGTCATCAAGCTATAATGATCTAAAATAAATACCAGTCTCTTTGATGTGGCTTGAGATGCCAGCATCAGGGAAAGAGATCATTCTTCTGACTTTCACATAATTGAATGATTATGTTTGTTTGTGAATGAGCTTACTTAATTGCTAACTGGTAATTTGGCATCATGGCATGAGTGTATGTGAACTGTGGTTCCCCATCATGCACAAGAGAGAAAAAGATTGATCTGAGAGGGATGGATGGAATGAGAGGCCTCCAGATTAGGAATAATTGAAGCAGAGAGCAGGTAATGAGAAAAAGATGCAGAAATTACTCCACCTTCCCTGAAAGAAATGACATTGATTCATCTGAGTGAGTCCCCACCCAGGTATATATTTGTTTTTAGAAAACACCAAGCAAAGACTATAGTTAGGGGGTTGTTTCCATTTATAAAAAGGACAAAACCTGAAAGGGCTTAACCATCCTGATGTTGGGGAAGCATTGAAAGGAAAATATGGAGCAATTTGAGCTGGTAGCTGAAGGACATCTGAAAAGGTCAGAAAATATAAGAGAGATGGGCCAGGAGTGGTGGCTCACCCCTATAATCCTAGCACTTTGGGAGGCCAAGGCAAGAGGATAGCTTGAGGTCAGAAGTTCAAGACTAGCCTGGGCAACATAGCAAGACCCTATCTCTAGAAAAAGTACAAAAATTAGCCAGGCAGAGTGGCACATGCCTGTAGTTCTAGCTACTCAGAAGGTTGAGGCAGGAGGATTGCTTGAGCCGGGAGTTTGAGGTTGTAGTGAGATATGATGACACCACTTCGTGCTAGCCCAGGCACCAGAGTCAGATTCTGCCCCCTCCCCTGAAAAAAAGAAAGAAAATATGTGAGAGATGTTAAAAAATTTGCAAATTGTCTTATTGGAAGTATAGGGGCCAAGGGGACCCTTAGTCCTCTGAAGGTTTCCTGAAAAATCACTGATGTGAGAGAGATTGATTAATAGGAAAAAAGGCATACAGATACATTCAGCATGTATACACAGGAGCCTTCAGAATTAAGGTCCAAATTTACAGGGGAAATTATCTATTCTTAGGTTTAGGTTTAACAAAATATCAACAACCATGTAGAAACACGATAGGATAAAAATTGTATGATCTAATGGTGATAGACTGAGTGGAGAAACCCAGCAAGTTGTGTCTGTCTAGATCCTTCTTGGCCTGAGTGTGCATTTATTCCTTCTGGGTGTGGGGCAGGAGCCCCTTTGCAATGGGGATCTTATGACTCACAGTCAAACAAAATAGATCAGATCATTTATTGATGGTCAGTTTTTCCACAGGAGAATTTTAGGTTTTACCAGTGGACTTTCCACAAAAAGGACTCTGTTTTCTATGACCCTCTCCACCCTGGAAAAGAGGGATTTTAGTTTCTATGGCTAGCCTGAAAGGAGAAGAGTGTCAACAGAAAAAAGCCAAACTCTGTAAAATAATTTTAAAGATATTTATTCTGAGCCAAATTTGAGAACCATGACCTGGAGCCACTCCCAAGAAGCCTTCAGCAAGTGAACTCGATGTGGTTGGCTTATAGTTTGGTTTTATATGTTTCAGGGAGACAGGGGTTACAGGTAAAGTCATAAATCAATATGTGGGAGGCATACATTGGCTTGGCCCAAAAAGGTGGGCCATCTCGAAGCAGGGGCTTACAGGTTATAGGTGGGTTTAAAGATTCTTTGTTATAAGTGGGTTTAAAGATTCTTTGGCTTGTAATTGGTTAAAGACATGAAGCTTTGTCTAAAGGCTTGGAATATCCCTCATGAATATAGATGCAAAAATCCTCATCAAAATTTTAGCAAACAGAATTCAGCAGCACATCAAAAAAATAATTCACCATGACCAGGAGGGCTTTATTCCAGGGATGCAAGGCTGGTTCAACATACACAAATCTATAAATGCAATCAAGCTCATAAATAAAAACAAGAACAAAGACCATATGATTCTTTCAATAGATGCAGAAAAAGCATTTTACAAAGTCCAACATACCTTTAGATAAAAACTCTTAACAAAATAGGCATAGGCAGCTCATACCTTAAAATTATCAAATCCATTTATGACAAACCCATGGCCAATATCATACTCAATAGGGAAAAACTGAAACCATTCCCACTTTGATCTGGAACTAGACAAGGATGCCCACTATCTCCTTTTCTATTCAACATAGTACTCGAAGTCCTAGCTATATCAATCAGGCAAGAGAGGACTATTAAGGGCATCCAAGCGGGTGCAGATGAGATCAAACTCTCGCTCTTCACCGATGATATGATATTATACCTAAAAAACCCCATGGATTCATCCACGAGACTCCTAGACTTGATACGTGAATTCGGTAAAGTCTCAGGTTACAAAATCAATATACACAAATCAGAAGCACTCATATATGCCAAGAACTGTCAAGCTGAAACTCAAATAAAAAATGCAATACCTTTTACTATAGCCCCAAAGAAAATTAAATATCTAGGAATATATTTAACAAAAGATACAAAAGACTTATACAAGGAGAACTATGAAACACTAAAAAAAGAAATTGTAGAAGATGTAAACAGATGGAAATATCTACCTTGTTCATGGATTGGTAGAATCAATATTGTTAAAATGTCAATATTACCTAAAGTCATTTACAGAATTAATGCAGTCCCCATCAAAGTACCACCATCAATTTACAGATCTAGAAAAAATTATTCTACACTTTGTATGGAACCAGAAAAAACCTCGTATAGCCAAAGCAGTCTTAAGTAAAAAGAACAAACTGAGAGGCATTAGTCTTCCTGACTTCAAGCTGTACTATAAAGCAATAATAATTAAATCAGCCTCTGACTGGCACAAGAAGAGAAGCATTGATATTTGGAGTAGGACTGAGATTCCAGAGATGAAACCATCTGCATACGGTATCCTAATCTTTGATAAAGCAGACAGAAATATACAATGGGGAAAAGAATCTCTCTTCAATATATAGTGCTGGGGAAACTGGATAGCTACATGCAGAAGAATGAATCAGGATCCCTACCTCTCGCCTCTCACAAAAATCCACTCAAGATGCATAACAGATTTAAACCTAAGGCATGAAACCTTAAGAATCCTGGAAGAAGAGGTTGGTAAAACCCTCTCAGACATTGGCCTAGGCAAAGAATTCTTGAAAAAGACCCCCAAAGCAATCACTGCAGCAACAAAAATAAATAAATAAGACCTGATCAAATTAAAAAGCTTCTGCACAGCCAAGGAAACTATCATTAGAGCAAATAGGCAACCTACAGAATGGGAGAAAATATTTGCTCTCTACACTTCCGATAAAGGTCTGATAACACCAATCTATCTAGAGCTCAAAAGAATTAACAAGAAAAAATCAAACAACCCCATCAGGAAATGGGCAATGGAAATGAACAGAAACTTTTCTAAAGAAGACAGAATAATGGCCAGCAAACATATTAAAAAATGCTCAACATCGCTAATATTAGAGAAATGCAAATCAAAACCACAATGAGATATCATCTAACCCCAGTGAGATTGGCCTGTATCAAGAAATCCCCAAACAACAAATGCTGGTGAGGATGTGGAGAGACAGGAACACTCTTACACTGCTGGTGGGACTGCAAATTAGTGCAACCTTTGTGGAAAAGAATTTGGAGATATCTCAAAGAGCTAAAAATAGAAATACCATTCAACCCAGAAATAGCATTATTAGGCATCTACCCAAAAGAGTATAAGACATTCTATTATAAAGACATCTGCACCCGAATGTTTATGGCAGCACAATTCACTATTGCAAGGACATGGAAATAACTCAAGTGTCCGTCAATTCATGAGTGGATTATTAAAATTTGGTCTATGTTTACAATGGAATATTACTCAATTCTAAGAAACGACAACGAGCTAGCACGGCTTATATTATCCTGGATTGAGCTTAAGCCCATTATCCAAAGTGAGGTGACACAAGATCAGAATAATGGGCTCCACATATACTTGCCATCAAATTGGTACTGACTGATTAACACTATGGTGCTCAAAGAGTGGTGGTGTTCACCAGGGATTCAGGGGTGAGAGGGGTAGTCACACATCTGAGGGATGTGGTGAACATTGTAGAGGGGAAGGGCATACCTCTAACCCTTGTGAGGGAGAAGCAAAGATATAAAATGTAACCAAAATGTTAAGAAAAAAAGAAAAACAAACATTTGTTGGGTGTGGGGCAGGTGGGAGGGGGGAGGAGGGGATGGGTATATATATACATAGTGAGTGCCATGCACACCGTCTGGGGGATGGACATGCTTCAAGCTCTGACTCGAGTGGGGAGGGGAGACAAGGGCAATGTATGTAACCTTAACGTTTGTAACCACATAATATGCTGAAATAAAAAAAAGAAAAAAAAATACATGCTTGGAATGTTTCAACATAAGGAGCTGTTATCAGAGATAAGCCACCGGGCATAGATTTTTCCTGTAAATCAAGGACCTACAGATTTGTCTTGCATACCCTCAGGCCTGTTAATGGGTTACAAAGGATGTCCCCAAGAAGGGAGGGGGTTATGATAAGGCATGTCTGACCTCCTTCCCCCTGGCAGACAATTTAGTTTTAGGATATTCCTTTGGCCAAGAGGGGGTCCATTTAATCAGCGGGTGGGAGGGTGAGCCTTACAATTTTGTTTTAGTTCATACCATCATCTAATCACTATTAATTGATGTTTTCAAATGTGGATATCTTATGCCAAGAATCGGCCAAGGCACAAGAACAGATATATTTTTTACTTTCATGAAGCTTTCTATCTAGAGGAAAATATAAAAACATAAATATTCAAATTACCATAAAAGAAAAAACATGTTAAAATATCTGAAATAAGCCATCAAGAGGCCTTTTGACAGAGAAAACTCATCCAGTGGAAATTAGGGACAACTTCCTGGAGAAAAGGACATGTGATATATAACATATATATATATAGATATAGATATAGATATGTGTGTACCTGTCATTGATGATGACAATTATGATGATGTTACCCTAGGCAGGATAGATTTGTGCAAAGCTTCTATATCTTGAGATAACATGGCATATTCAAGTGAAAGTTGGATCAACAGTTTGTTTGGTTAGAAAACAAACTGCTGAAGAGATCATGGCGGGAGATGGGTTGTAGACATGATCCATGTTCTCTTCTCTGAGACCCATTTTTCTCCTCAAACTAAGATAGAATTTTGGCAAGCCTAGTCTACCACTTTCTCTCCCATATCCTCTAGACCCTGTTACCAAGATCATGAGCTTCTGATGAGCTTTTCAGATCTTCCAGCTTTCTTCACCCATCGGGCACCTTGCTGTTTCCTCAAAATCTTGTTTCATAAGTAACCTTAGTTGATCTCTTTCTCTTCAATCTCACTTGTCTTTATGCATCCAAATAGTGGAGTCATGTTTTTTAAAAAAATAAATAAATAAAACAAAGCACATGAATAAACCAAAAATGCTAATCCTATCATTGTGTTGCCTCAGCCAAAATTCTCCATTGCTTTAAAGTTGCGAATCTACACAAGAACATAGGACATTTTACAGCACAGTGTATGTCTTCAAGCAAAATAACTAAATACATGTGCAGTAGATGAATGAATAAGTTATCTCCAACTATGTTTTCTCTCTCTTCCTTTCTAACTACACATTGCCAGTGGTCCTCAGATTATGATGTGCTTCAGAATATGCCTGAAAAATGTCTTAACATTCAGATGTGCAAGCCCTATGTCTTCTAATTTTTATGCATAATGTTGGGTTTAGGCCAAGAATATGCACATTTAACAAGAAAATTATCAGTTTACAAACTAAAATTTGAGAACTAATGTCTTATGTAGGTTAACAAGCCCTGTCCCTTCGTGAAAGAAGTTAGGACCCTTGGTTAACATTCTCTGCTCCTCTAGAAATTTGAAAAAGGTAGATTCTCAAGTGCATTGTTAAGTAGCATTGCTTATGGTAAAAACAATCCCTGATTATTAAATTGTGTCTGGCATGGCATTTCTTTGTATGAATGATAAAAATTTGATATGGAGCCATAACTTTGAAATGCTATAAGCTGGAGACTCTTGTAACTATTATATCCTATGTGAAAACCCTGGAAGCTTTCCTCTGGAGTAGTTAACAGATACTAGCTCATGTTAGAGATGAGGCTTTTAAACTAGGCTGGATCACACATCTGCAAGATACGAATTTTCTTCCATTACTTGAGCTTTCACCTGGTGGAGTTAAGGGAAGCTGGCATGTGAATGGTGGACTTCTATAAGGGCATACTGATTGGCTGACATGCTTTGTGGTTCCTTGCCTAAACTCTTCTGAATAGCTGGAATTATGCAAAGCTTGTGATAGTCTTGTGAATCTTAATATGTATTTGAATCTAAGGAAAGTCCCTGATGGATACTGTCTCTAACATTAATACATATACTTTCTCAAACTCTGTGTAATTTCATACATTCACATCTTTGTTCATACTGTCTCTTCCTCTTGGAAATAGTTTCCTACCTTTATCCACCAGATAAACGATAACTCATGCTTCATGTTTCATCTTAAATGCTTCTTTAACTTTTTAGTTCTTCCTGGAGGAAGACTAAATTGTTGCCTCTTCTGTGCTTGCATGATACCCATGTTCACATTCTTATTTTAGTACTTACTATCTGGCTGTTGCAGTTATCTTTGAAATGTCTCTCTCCTCTTGAGGGCACAGTGTGACTTTGCATTTTGCATATCCAGTGTATTGCACAATTTAAAAAACAGAACAAACGATCAGCTATTTGTTAATCTCCATTAAATCCGTGTGATGGACTGAATGCCTTATGAACAAGTTAAAATTTTATCACTTCTTCAAGATTTAGGCAATAGTTATTTCCTTAAGGGATTCTTCCTTAAAACTCTTTATGTGTCTCACCTGTGGGATTTAGTTTCTGTCTTTTAATGATTCATATTACTTTCAATTTTTGTGTGGTTGTGTTATTAAAATGACTGTAGTTAAAGAAATTATCATGGACCTCATTTTGTCCTCACAGAATATTGCACCCTTGAAAGAAGGAGTCATATCTTAAGTAAGCATGGTTTAAAATAACAAAATTGAAAAGTGAATGCAAAGGACATGCAATAGAAGGTTTGTTAAAATACATTAAGCTGCAGTTTTAGAATTTAATGATTTAGTTTATGGTTGGATAAGAATCTGCTTGTGTAAGTTATTAAAATGGGTCTTACTTTGCTAACTTTAAAGAAACATATTTGACTTCGTACTGTAATCATTATTTCCATTTAAGTAGTAGTTGGTAGTTCAAAAACCTTTTTTATTATACATGCATTATGTCATCTGATCCAGGTTATAGTATTTTATATACATGGATAAGGTGTGAAATAAAGAAAAGAGTGGTGAGTTAGAGCCATATGGAACTAACTGTTCCACTCTATCTCTAACACTTGGACAAGCCATGTAAATTCCTTCATGCAGTTTAATATGTAAAATGAACATGTTGAAACTTGCTATTATTGATAAAATTGCAAATTTCTGTAAATTATTATTTTGTTTTGTAAAGTAAGCAAATAAGAACTTATTTCAGCCTAGTTAAAATTGCAATTATTTAGATAAAAAAGGAAAAGTAACTATAAGTTTCCTCTGATCACAAGAATGTTTGGGTCCCTGGAATAAAACAATGCTGTTGTTCTGAGCAACATCAAGGAGTTTTAACAAATAGGAGGTAGAGTCATGTTTCTATTATGCAAATTTTAAGAGATTTTAAGTAAATAAAATAAATCTTTTTGTGAGGTAACAGTATTGGAAGAGAGTGCATAGTGAAGAGTAGGATCATCTTTCTATTGAGAAGAATCAGAGCTTACACTGTAGTAACACCTAGCCCCAGGGTCCTGGGAAGAGCTGTTACTTGTAGTGATATTTTGAGATGGAGCTTGACCCTAGACTTTCCCTTTTCCTTTCAGCTAAAAATGGAAGACAAATACTCTATCTTTTACTCCTTTCACTTACATAATGGAATTTGCCTAGAAAATTTAAGTATCATGTCTAAATTCCAAGAGTGAGTGATTAGTTGGCCTGGGTGGTAAAGATCAATTCTATTTTCTATATTCAAATCACCACGCATAAACAAATGCACATCTATTTCAATTTCAGAATCTAGTGTGAAAAATACATAATTAGAGAAAATACCTAATTTGATTAGCTCTTATGGGTAGATAATGAATGATTATGATGCCTATTTTTCCAGATAGAGAGAGAGATACAGAGGTAGATAGATTGATTGATTAATTGATAGAAAAGGCTGGAGGTATTTAATTTTTCTACCTGATGGCCTTCAAGTTGCTCATTGCTATGGTTTGAGTGTAACCACCAAAACTCATGCTAGAACCTTAATTCCCAGTGCAGCAATGTTGAGGTTGGAACTTTTAAGAGGTGGGACTTGATGGGAGGCATTTGGGTCATGGAGGATCTGCCCTCAGGGGTGGCTTGGTGCCATTCTCCCAGTAGTATGTTTTTGTGAGAATGGGTTTTTATAAATCGAGGACACCCCTAGTGTTTTGACCCTTCGCAAATAGTAGCTTCCACCGTGACTTTCTGCTGCATTACTGGATGACATAGCATGAGGCCTTTGCCAGAAGTTGAGCAGATGCAGGCACCATTCTTATTGGATGTTCCAGTCTCCAGAATTGTGAGCCATGCAAATTCTCTTCTTTATGAATTACTCAGTTTTAGGTATTTTGTCATAGCAACCCAAAACAAACTGAGACACTCATGCAATAGTACCTCTCTGCCCAGTCTCTCACACAGACAGCCCACACACAGCCTCAATTTGCTTGCTTCATCTCTGTTACTGCTGCAACCATACAAACACCTCCTTCTTTAGTGGATATGTTATAAAGGGAGGTCTATCTATTTGTTTATTTATAACTTTAAATAAATTATATATTAATATATATTAGTGTTCAACAGTTTAACAAATCTCATGAGACAGATAGGAGGGAGATGATTTTAGCATGTTTTGCATCCACTGTCCTGAAACAACTATGCTATTTCCACAATCAATACATTTATAATTAATTAATGCAAAAAATAACAACCTCTTCTTATCATCCTTTGCAGGTTTCTCTGAAGCTATATTTATTTTCATTGTTTGGTTTTCTATTTGTGTTTTAATTAAAAATTTCCCTTTGCAGTTCCCCAGCAATGCAGAAGGTAAACTCTTTGGATAGCCTTCCAGCTGAGAAGTACACAATAGCTTTTTATAAACATCGAACTAATCAATTAGGATTCAGGGTTCTCATTTTAATTTGCGTAGCCAGTTGCTTAGATCTGAGTGAATCTAAAGATTAAAGTTTGATTAAATGCATTAAACTAGTGTGTAAGATGTTCCACCAGCACTTTAGTGTTTACAAAAAAATGATACACTTCACAAAATGGTAAAGAAGCAATGTTAATGAGTGTATTATCTATTACTTGCATTAATTACAACAGTTCTTTTTTCTTTTGAACTTCAAAGTACTTTGTATCAATAATAGTTAATTGGAAAGGCCATTGCAATTCTTCTTGACAGAAATCTGGAAAGGAGATTTGATTTTAGGTTTACCTCTTCATTGGAATTCATGTCAACTGTTTAGGTGTCACAATAAACCTTGTTGCTTTGGATAAGTATGTCCAGTTTTTGCACTCTCTTAAATGTACTCACAATATAATGAATTAGCCATATTTGAAACATTTGAATTGAGTTTCAAAGGAAAAAATAAAAGCAAAGAAAGTAAAACTTTCAACATGCTTCTTCTGACCTCATAAATACTGACAGTAAAACAACTCTCAATGTTATTTTATTCATGAAAGACATAGGGTTCTCTGTGACATCTCTTAAGATCAGAGTATTTAAAAAAACTACTACATAGAAGACTGTGTAATGGATGCAAGTTAGCTTGTGTAAATATTTCCTTACTAATGTAAACATTTAGTTCAGCTCCATTTTGCTGTGAAAAATTTCAATAAAACCCATGCTTACCTTTTTGTCATAAATGGACAAGATTTTAGTTGGTTTTATTTTTGTTTTTGTTTTTATGGTTTTTGTCATGGTTTCTTCCTTGGATAAATACATGTAAATATAAATACTAAACAAATACCTTTGCATATTTAAATTTCCTACATATGATCTAAGAAGGATGGCTCCTGCCTATAATCCCAGCTTCTCAGGAGGCTGAGATGAGAGGATTCCTTGAGCCTAGGAATCCAAGGCTGCAGTGAGCTATGGTTGGGCCACTGCACTCCAGCCTAGGTGACAGAGCAAGACCCCCATCTCTAAAAATTAATTAATTAATTAATTAAATTTCTTCAGATGCTGACAAATTTTGGTATAAAAATGCAGAGCCGTTTTAGATTTCCACTAAGAATTTATGAGGCTATCTTTTGCCCCACAATGTTCCTACTGCTGGATATTAGTAATTCTTCCTCCTTTAAAAATTTTTCTGAAAAAAAATTGCCAACACACTGTTGTTATAATGCATTTCTTTAATTACTATTGAAGTTGAATATCTCAATGTATGTGCATTTTGTATTTCCTTGTCACTAAATAGACTATTCATACAAATGTTTTCAATTCTTATATGTTTGTTAATCATCTTTGATTCTTTAATCTGACCTTTAAAATTAAATTAGCTTGTACATTAATGTTGTATATGATATATATGTTTGAAATATTCCCAAGTGAATCCCTGTATACTAACATTTGCTAGCCAGTGTCTACTTTTCTCTGTTTTCTATACAATAAAGTCTCATATCTTTAATCAGCCTTTTTAGCCCCTTTATAATGTGACTTTTTTTCCCCTTAGGTTTTAGCTTTCTGTTTTGTTAACTTTTTAAACAAATCTTGTAGTATTTCTAAACTCACTTTTATATTCTACCTGGTATGAACCTAGGATAACATTAGTGTGCAAGAAATATTTGCTAAATTAATCAACTCAAGCTGACCACCTGCTCCTTGAGTCACAGGCAGGTTACTCACAGAGATAGTACTTGGCTCTCAGAGTTCACACCTTTGCCATATGTCCCTGTCTCTAATGTCTCTAGGAATTTTAGGACAGGGCCTGAAATAATTCAGTTGTTCTAATATTAGACTAGTCTGAGCCACCTATAAAAACAGTTTAATAACATGAATGTATTTCTTACAGTAGAAAAAGTTAAACGCGGTCCTTATTAGATGGTGGTAACAGTGATGGTGATTTTTCATTGTCTTACCTTTAAATAAAAATTTATATGAAGTGCTTAGCACAGTACCTGTCAAAATGTAGTCTCACAATAAATGTTAAGAAGCATCATTGTTATTACATGAGATCATAATGATTATAGTTTTTGATAATTTGTATTATTTTTAAATATATTTTCACTCCTCCTGCCCCTAATCTCATGTTCATGAACTCTACTTTCCCTCTAAAGTGATATGAACTTGACTGTATGACTGATTTTGACCAATAGGATTCTGGCAAAAGTAGCCCATGCAGAAGCCATATACAGTATGGGCTTGTATAGGTCAACTTGGCTTTTGTACTTTAGTGACCTACCCTAAGAAAAGTATGCCCAGGTATTTGTGGCCCTGGATTTTGGGATCCAAAATAAATGTACAAATGTTCAGGGAGCATATCTGAACTCAACCAAGAGCCTAGAGTCATGTTTAACCGAATCTGTATCCAAAAATAAATGAGACCCAGACAGCCTCAGCAAAACCACAGTTGACCTATACCTCCTTTAGTGTAAGAAAACATGCTTATTGTTGCAAGCCAATAAGTTTTGGGATTATTTATTTAATTTGTGCAGTAGTTTATAGGTCTGTCACTGGTGGCCAATAGCATGTGTACTAATAGTAATAGATTGCCAAATGCTTACTATAGCTTATCTCTTTAGATCTGCCCACATTTATAGGATGTTTTATTTTCCTCAGACACAGGGAGTTTAAGTGCCATGTTCAAATAAAAAAAAATAACAAATGATAATCCTAGGACTAGAACCCAGGGATTCTAAATTTAATACCCATGTTCTTAGTGGTCATAATATACAACTTCACTACATGTCCAAAATTTGACTCCCCAGAAAGATAACATAATGTGTTTTAAGGACTTTGAAGCATGTCTGACATTCTTTCCTTGTGAGCAGGAATCTGGCTTAATCTGACATGAAAATTACAGAGTAAAGCAGTAAGTTCCAATCCCAGTTACTCAGTGTAATCACCCAATGGTGGTAGTGAGGAGGTATGCTTAAAATACTACAGAAATCATAGGTAAGAATGATGGATTTTTTTTAAGTCCTGAAGCAGTACTCATTTTACTAAAACCTGCTGATACTTGGGGAAAATTATGTCCTTTTGGAAATTAGTATGCATATCAAGGTACAAAACTTTAATATCTCATTTATTTTCTAAATTAACACACCTCTCAGTTACTAGGAGACTATTCATTTATATTATACTCACCAAAGTAGACCAGCTCTTTCTGTGTATTCTGGTTTCAGTGTGTCCAGAAAAGAGATCTACATATTGCTATAGAGAGATATTACTAAGTAGATACCTCAGATAATATATTGCTATATAGATACCTTGGATGAGGTATCCAGAGACAAACTCTTTGAAGCAGGAGTGAGTGAGAAACCAAAGCTGGTTATTGGGAGGTGAAATTTATGATGACTATAGTTTCAGAAGGAAAGTAACAAACAAAAGAACTGAGTTCAGGTTGGTTCAGGAGCATGTCAAGGTGTCATGGTCATTAAGTGGCAGAGTATAAAATTACCTTGTTGCTTACTATGATCAGATATACTAACAGTTCTTATGATATGTAGAGGCTTGAATGTGTGGGTAAGATGCCTACATGAAAGTGAGAATACATTTTTAGTTCATAACCTATAATGTTCTCAAAATCATTAGACATAAAAGAGCAATGGCAACAGTTGGGAAAAAGGTATGTGATTCTAAAAAGTACTTTCTCTTTTTATAAACATTATTTAAAAAGAAAAATAAGTAAAATGCTGTAGCAAGGTTCTTGTAAATTACTATGTTTGGTTTCTGAACGTCTTTTTTTTTTTTTTTTTTGAGACCGAGTCTAACTCTGTTGCCCTGGCTAGAATGCAGTGGGGTCATCATAGCTCACTGCAGCCTCAAACTCCTAGGCTTAAGCGATCCTCCTGCCTCAGTCTCCTGAGTAGCTGGAACTACAAGCACATGCCTTCTACACCCAGCTATATTTTTCTATTTTTAGTAGAGGCAGGGTCTTGCTCTTGCTCAAGCTGGTCTTGAACTCCTGACCTTAAGCCATCCCCAGAGTGCTAGGATTACTGGTGCAAGCCATTGTGCCCTGCCTCTGAATGTCCTTACCTCAGCAAAGAAGTAAACTTAAATTGATAGTGCAAGCAAGGAAGAGCTCTTTTCCTTAGAGAATTTGAACAGAATGACTGCATTTTATCTAATCTAGTGAAAGGGAAAGTCTAACATTCAGAATGCATCTTTTATTCTGGTCTTCTTGAATCCTTCTTGTCTTTCCAAAAATTATACACTATCACCACTCCTGGGACTCAGTTTTCCTTAATAGTAAAGAAAAAGGCTCATTCAGTGAGTTTTGAGATCATAAGCTCAGTTTACCCTAGGCTCTGTTCTTGTCAAAAGAAGCCCAGGACTATATGCATCTCTTATAGAATTATTTTTGCTCTGAGATGTCATGACTTCAGTTTTGGCCTGAAAATATTTCTCTTGCTGTGTGTAATCACATTCAACAACTATTTTAATTTTTTTTTCTTTGCATGCCTGCTGTTCTATGTCCTTCATTTTTCTCTGTACCTAATTTGATGGCAAACTAAGGCCAGGAATATAGAGAGATTCATTCGCTATCCATTGCATTAATTGATATCTGGGAGTAAGGTAATGCTATCTAATGAGACTGCATCAAGTGATCAGTGCAAAATGCTGATCTTCAAATACATTTTATCTAATCATTTGAGCTGCTTTGAAAATTGGCATAATTATACAGTCTGAGCCTGTAGGATATGGTAATTCTTGATTCAGATATTTCATTTCACAGGAGAGGGAGTGAGAAGGCAAGGTTTGATGTGAGTGACTTCAGTACCTATTGACTATAACAGAGTATACTTTTCAAACACACTTGAAAGAAATGTAAATTATTAAATTACCTGAAGTGGTTCTTAATAAGTGTTCCCACCCTAACAACTACTACCAATAAATCTTTCTTTTTTCTTAAAAAATCTTCATAATCAAAAGAGTATGAATATTCAGAAGAAAAGTGGGATTAGAAAATTTATGGCACTTATACAATGAGAGAAAAGAAATGAGATTTTAATTCACTGGGTCACATCATAACCATTCCAGATTCCATGGTTTGGCACATCTTCCTCACTACAGAGGATTCATTATGAACTAAAAGCAATTTTAGAAATACATTTTACTGAATTATGGCAAGAAAATTGCTATATAATTGCTGGGAGTTAAAAACTATAATAACATGTGTGTATATGTGTGCATACTTCCACACATTTTACGCATGGATGTAAGAATAAGCATAGAAGAGAGGCAGAGTAATTTTTATGAACCCTGTTTCCATATAGTAAACCAAATTGTATGCGACTATATAAATCCTATAAAAACAGGTTATCTTTCTGTCAAAAATGAAAATCATTATTGACTGCCTACTATGTTCCAGCAATTAGATAGTGCTGTAAAACACTATAAAGCTGACTAGGCCAAGGTCTCTGTCCAAAGAAATGGAATAATCAAGTAGAAGATACGCACATGTAAGAGATGAAGTCAATATACTATAAAAGATACTGCATGTATTTGTCCCATCCAGACTTTTTTAAACATATCCTGATAGTCTGCTTAAGTCAAGGTTCACTACTTCCCTACCTACTTCCAGTTCCCCATTTTCTAATCTGTCTTCTATTGTCCTACCAACCTTAATTCTGTTTTTTTTTTTCCTTTTTTTCTGTAATGTGAAAAGCTGATCACATCACTCCCTCAACACTTCTTTTGGAAAAACAAATCTGATTATGGAATTTTCTGAAACTCTGTAGACATTGCTGATAAATCACAAAGAAACAAATTACAATTTCTGAAAGAAATAACTTTTCTCCTTGCTTTTCAATATTAGGAAAATACTTTTCTGTGAGGTAATTGCTGTAGTGATATATGAACCAAGCCATGATTTTTATCCTCACAAGCACAACAATATTTATATGATAACATAAAGAGGGAGAAAGCTGATTGCTCATGAAAAAAACACCATAAAGTCATGGAAAAAGACTATGGGAGAGAATTTTTTTTCTCTTCTCCCCAGAATGGGGAATTTATATATGTAAAAAGTACTTTTGAATAACTCTATGTTTAGAACTTTATAACAGCAAAAACTGGATTATATTATTAAATTAAGGCAATCTTTGCTTCCTATTACATCAACAGGTATATATTATAAGAACTGCATTGTAATACATATTGTATCCAAAACAGGAAAACTAGAACTAAAATTAAAAAAAAAAAAAAACTTACATTATTTAGTATGCCAGGATTTCAAACCATGCCTAGAGACTCTAAACCCACCTCTATCCCAGCTTGTTTGCCAGTTATATGCTACTGCTTGCTAATAGTATCTTAACTATAATAGGAATAAAAAGAATATGTGTGTGGCTTCTATTCTATTTATCATTAAACACCTACATTTAAGTGGAAATGAGTGCCCAAAATTTCTCTCTTTCTATGTCTTACCAATCTTTTTTCCCTTTTTTTCAATTATGTTCCTAAAATTTTCATTCTACGTGGATCTGCTGTGCTTATATCTTCTTTTTTTTTTTAAGTTGAATGCCAGGTTGCATTTTAAATTTTTGTTTAAATTATTATTATTTTTTTTTTATTTTT
>VBSM01000949.1:5935491-5972078 GCA_008086735.1 Cheirogaleus medius
ATTTCTTGATACAGGCCATTCTCGCAGGGGTTAGGTGGTATCTCATTGTGGTTTATGCAAATCAAAACCACAATGCTTATATCTTCTGATGTTCAAATCATTGCAAAATTCCTCACCATTTTTGAAATGCATCAGTTCAAATCAACAGTGAAAATTTCATAAGCATCACAACAAACACCACAGAAGTCTTAGTGGCTGCTTCATTGAGAACATATGGAAGGAAAGGGGCTTATTTTAATGCCTGTCACAAAAATGGAAATATAACAGTAAGAGGATAAAGACAGAGAGCCCTTATCCTTCCCTTGAGTTTCACTAATTTATATGATATTTAAAGATCTAACCTTCAACTTTGACCTGTCTGCTTCTGACTCACATTATGTCAGGGAAGAGAAGAAACAATTCACAAATATTCCATTACCTTATTCCCCTTCTCTTATTTTCTATAGTAAATATGTATAATGCAAATTCATGTTGAAAGCCATTCCAACAGCAATTCTGATTATAATTTCTCACAAGATAAATATACAGTCATTAGTTTATGCTAAATCACACAAAGAATTAAAGGACAATAGAATTTCCCTGTGAGGAAAGGGTCAGACCGAGAGGAAAAGGTAAATGGGTTACAATTATTTTGCGTGGATCGAAGATTATTCAAGGTCATTTAAGACTCATCTTTTACTCTAGCAAAGGTTATAGCATAGATGAAGTGAAACAGGGATCTGTTTCATTCAGAACATCCAAAATGAAATGATAATATTTCACATGAACAACTTAGTTTAGGCTTAACGGCTAATATTCTGAGAGGTTTTATAGTTTGAAATGAATATCCAAGAAAGCTATGGGATTCATTGCCGCAGTGTCATCTGCATTATATAGACTCCCACCAATTCGAATGCCATTGCATTAAATGATTCATTCCTTCTCTACACATATAGTTATTAAGCATCTACTGTCTACCAGTGTGTGGCACATAGACAAATAGAAATTCAATAATTCATTGGATCACTCAATCAGGGTTTCCAATATATTGAATAAGTTCCCGTCTTCCTCATGGTAGTCATTATATTAGGCAGTAGGATACAAAAAGCTCTGTTTAAACAACAAAAAAAGTTCTATATATGATAAATTTAGATATTTATAAGGAAGATATATAAAACTTTTTTTAGTACAAGGCAATACATGATAAAATAGGGCTATGTCTGTGGTAGTATAAACAATTAATTGTTAGAAGGAGCATAGACAACTTCACAAAAGCAATGGCACTTGAGTTAGATCATGATGAATAAATAGAATATATTAGGTAGGCAAGGCAGGTGTAAATCATTTTGGATATTTGAGGATCTACATGAATTCCTTGAAACTCAGATCAGTGATTTTCAGTAAGGGGCAATTCCGCTCCATGGGACCTTTGGCCATGACTGGAAACATTTTCAATCTCTGTGATTTGGGGGCAAAGCTATGGGAATTTAGTGAATACGGGCCAGGGATGATTCTAAACATCCTACGATGAACAGAACAGCTCCTTCACTCAGCAACAAACACCATTCAGCACCAAATGTCAGAAGTTATTTAAAGAATGCTGTCAAAGGACCAATAGGAAAAGAAGTTCAAAATGAAGTCAACAAGTCCAAATATGGAGCTTTGACATTTTCTGAGGAGTGGTGGAGAGGAAGTGATATAGTTTCAATGGAATAATTATATTTTCATATTTATTAATATTTCTGGGATAACTATTTAAGTTGAAGTATGGAAGATATATTTATTGGCACTGAAATTGAATATCATGATAACTATAATTATTTTTTTCCTTTTTTTAAATTTAAGAATATTATGGTGGTACAGATATTTTTAGTTACATAGATAACTTTTGTTATGCTTGATTCAGGGTTATAAGTGCGCCCATTGCCCAGATCAAGGGTAGGGAAACTTTTTATGTTGGAAGGCCACATTAATTTAATTCATTATTGGTCTGTTCAGGAGTTCTATTTCTTCCTACTTCAGTCTTGGGAGGTTGTGTGTTTCCAGAAATTTGTCCATTTCCTCTATGTTTTCGAGTTTATATACATAGAGATTTTCATCATATTCACAGATGATATTTTGTATTTCTGCAGTATCAGTCACACTATCTCCTTTTTCATTTCTGATTGAGCTTGTTTGGGTCATTTCTCCTTTATTCCTGGTTAATCTAGCAAGAAGTCTATCAATTATGTTTATCTTTTCAAAGAACCAAAGTTTTGCTTCTTTCTTTCTTTTCTTTTCTTTCTTCCACTTCCTTCCTTCCTTACTTTCGTTCTCTTTTCCTTTCCTTTTCTTTTCATTTCTTTTCTTTCTGTTGTTGTTTTCCATTTCATTTAGTTCTGCTCTGATCTTAGTTTTATTTGCTCACTTCACTCTTCAGAGGAGCAGAAAAGATTTCTCCAAAATTTGGAGAAATGCTAAATGCTCTGCTGGCAACCTCCAGAAGAAGACTTTCAAAATCTGTCCTGGGCCACTCAGCAAATGGGCCGGCTGCTTGCAGGTCTCTGCCAGGGTGGTCTGGGCCCAGCTCAAACTTCAGTGGTACTGGGGAAGAAAATAAGACACAAGAATTTGTTGTACAACTTTTCTTTTTGACAGTGCATCAGCCGGTGACTCTGAATGCTGTAATAACTATAATTATACTATTACAGTAATTATTGTATTAATTCTGGTAATTGTAAGAGTATGAAAAAAGATGAAAGGTAGAGAATGATATAGAATGTTAAGCCATGTTAAAATACACACAATAACATTTATCAAGGAAAAAAATTTAAGATAGCTCATTACTTCACTCTATACGTTGTATCTAAAGGATCTACATTTGATGTAAGATATAAAGAAATATATATATATATATATACTTAAAGCAGTAATATACCTCAGTTTGAATTTCTCTACGTGTTATTTTTTTCTTATTATTCTTTAAAAAATGTTTTTTTTTTTCTTTTGAAGACTCTGGATCCTTGACTGTGTTAAGCTAGATCATCACTCATGGTACTGGAATTAAGAACATTTGCTCATTCATGTTACGGATTTCAAACTAGACTTGTTTGGTTAATGTTTTTAAGGGCATTTTTCTACAATTCAATGCTTAATATTCAGAGTATAGCACATTCAAATAGACACAAATCTTACAGAGACAAAAATATATGCATAGGTTTTCCTGTCAATTTTTAATATTTTGTGTTTTTTAAAAATCTATTTTAGTATGTAATTTGGAAACCCTCCCTTATTCTTTCATGTGCTTAAGCAAAATAAGTACCTATGACTCTTTTAGAAGATGCTTTGCAGATGGACAAAGCCTCTGTTTTTGCATTAAATAGAACCAAATTCTGTGTTTCATTGGTAAAGCAATGAGCATCTATGCAAATCTGAAGAGTAGGCAGGTGCAAGAGCAAATTTCTTAATGCCATTTGCTCTGAAAATTATATAAAGCTGTTAAAGCTATGCTTTTTATAGTAGTTAAAGATTTTTGTTTGGTATTTTTAAACAATAACACCTGCTCTAGGCAGAAAAGTAAGTGCCCGTACAGCAGGAAGTAGGCTGCTTTTGGTGGGGAGAGGAGTTCCAGAGCTTGTCTCCAGTAAATAATGAGACAATGAAGTGAGATATACTTTGAAAATGCTGGGGTTGGTGGTAGAGATAGAAGTAGGAGTGTGAGAGGAAAGCAATTTTGCCTTTTTCACTGACAGATGCAGGCAAATGGCAGGAATTCAGCTCAGCCAAGGAGATGGCAGAACTCCACAGGACTCCATCTGGGGCCTATTTCTTTGGCCTGTGAAGCCTGGCAGAGGTTTCCTTTGGTAGGCCTCTATTTTCCTTTTCTTTCCACACTGGCCTAAAATGACAAGGCCTTTGTGTTAATTATCTTATTGACTCTCACGAGCTAATGACTGCCATTTCCTTTTTGCCTGATGAACTTACCTGCATACTTTCAACACATGGTTATACACTCAACAATGATAAATGAAGATCAGTGATTTATTTATTCAAATCTCTTTAATCAAAGCTGAATTTTCCTTGATGATATAGTTTAGTCACCTCCTTATTTCCAAACAGAGGTAGAATATCTGTTTTTGTTTTCTTTTGTTTTAGTTACATGATTCTATGATATATTTGTCTCTTCTTGTGGTTACTAAGAGTTCATTCATATATTCATCATTCCTTTAAAGAGATCTTATGTGTTATCAAGAAATAGTGTGTCTGGAAATGAAGAACCTCATTTTCATCCTAGCTTTATGATTAACTTCATTGACCCACACAGTCATTTTGTATATTTTTTATTTATTTTCCTGAATATAATGGCATTGTGGATATGACAGCCATCCTTCCATTCATCTTCAAGGTTGGGCGGCTGTTCTGACTTTCTGTACTGATGTCCCATTGGCTTTAACACCTTCATGTACATTTCGTAGGGAACTATAATACAAGGTAAAGAATAAAAACTTTTTAGAGACAGATTATTTTTTGGCAAAGGATAAACAAGACATATGCACTCGCTTTGTACCCAGCATTGTGCTAGGTGTTAGAAATACTGAAATGAGCAACAATTAACCCCAGGTGTTAGAAAGCTCAAAACCTTCCTCAGATATAAATGTAGATATATGCCATGATAATAAAATACTATATGTTTATTTATTATATCAAGTGATGAAATACATACTTGAATGGAGTGGTTCTGTAGTGACATTACTACCTATTAACTGTGTGGCTTTAAGCAGACCCCTATTGTCCTTGGACATTGTCTCTTCCATTTTCCCCTCCAGATCTACCCATCACACCCTTGTTCTCTTGATATATTTATTTCCCCAGACCCTTCCCTTCCAGGTACAGTTGAACTGTTTCCCTCAACTAGCAGCCTCAGCTCTTCCCAATGTGGTTCTCTCTGCAGGCATTTCTTCAATATTCTTTCCTTTCCTTTGTCCCTTTGGGGTCATAATATGTCAATAACAGGCACTCTGCTGTTATTAGCCCCATAGGTCAATAAGGAATATCTCTGGCACTTTTTAAAACATTTACATTAATAAAATATCCTAAAATTATAATAACAAGATTATATCATCCAGTTCTTGCTAGTGCCCTAATGCACAATTTACATTGAAATTGGTGCAGAGCTGTCTGTGGAAAGATATTATCCCTAAAGGTGGCATTTCACAGCCATCAATGTACAGGAAATTAAAGTACCTTAAAAGGATCACTGATAATCTGATGTCTTAAGTCTGGTTCCTAGGATAGCTGGCCCTGAGTTGGAGGTTTAAATATTAAGAGTGTTCTCAAGATCGACATTTATAAAAGAGAGAAGGCAATGGGGTTTTTCAGAAAGAAGAATTGAATTGGGATTGAGTTGCAGTAAAAGACACTGACAATGGATGGGGAGCACTGCAGATGGGTTGTCCCTTCAGAGTTCTCTTGCCTTCAGGTAAGGCAGCTAGGTCGTGACATTGATCAATCAGAGGGTGCAGGCTGCTATGGAAGAGGCATCATCTTGGATGAGACTGGTCTTTTGAGAAAATTCCCAAGAAAGACTTTCAGCTGACATTGGGAGAAAGAGTGCCTTGGTCTAAAAGGGAAAATCTGAGTGTCAAGCACACCACAAAATCTGCTCCATTTGGTATGGAGGGATTTCAGGCTGTGTTTTGGGGCATATCAGAGGAAAAGGGGAGATATCATACAAAAAAATGTTGCTAGCAAAACTGAGTAATTATGACTTTTAACAAGTCACTTATCCTTTCTGAGACTCACTTGATAATAAAAAGCAAGAGCTGGCTACATTTCTAAGATTTTATGGCTTTAACTTTCTCTGAATGTACCTGGTTCCTGCTATTTCATGTATGTCAACACAGAAATAATAATTATGAAGTCAAACAGGTTTATCATAACCACTGATCTTCTTGAACGAGCCCTTAATTAAATTCAAAGAAAGAAAACAGAAAGTAAGTGACTTCTACTGAATGCCTACCCAACTTAAGACATTGTGCTATTTTCTAACCCGTGTAAAGTATGTTGTACCAATATTATGGAGTTCTTTTTTGTCTTATTTGCATTATAATGACATGAGTACACATTATTAAGTCTGCTTTGCTGTCAAGGTAAGACCATTGATTTTTTTCTTTTTTTTTTTAAGAGAGACGAATCAGATTCATATACCGCTACTTAATAGTTATGGGAACTCTGACTGATTCATTGAGTTACCTCAACCTTAGTTTCCTTGTCAACAAAATGAAGATTTATTTTCTTTTCCCTAAAATCCATAATGTGTATAAAATGTCCTACAGAATACATAGAAGTAAATGATATTTAATATTTTATGTTATCTCTCCCCTCTCTTGTCACGTACTTTCTTTTTACAGTTCCTTTTATGCTTTCTTTCTTCCCTGGCTTTTTCCTTTCTCCCTGGAGTTCTCCTTGAGAACTTGAGTATATGCATAGCATATCTTATTTTTGCAATGACTAAAGAATGCCTTATGTGTTAACAACTGTTTCTCAAAGTGCAGTCTATGGTCCACCAATGTCAGAATCGCCAGGTTTTATCTATAAAATGTAAGATCATAGTCCTTACTTCAAACAATATGATTCAGAGTATCTGAGGTTATGCCTATACACCTTTTCAAAATTCTCAAGTTAGTCTTATACACGTGGAATTTGGAACCACTGCTCTAGGAGATTCACAAAAAATATTTGCCAAATAAATATGTGTGTTGTGGTTGTTCTCAATGTTCTTTTCTTAAGGAAATGAGAATAATTAGCAAAAATAAGAGAGAAAGATGAACCTTTTTTTGAATAGATTGACCATTTTATTGTCTAAGGATGAAATAATGAGTAAACATGCTGTAGTTAGATTGGGTTAACTATGCCCTATGATATGACAAATTAGGAACAATTTTGGGTCCAATTAGAGTCCCCACAGCTTCATGCCTCAACTAGACAATCAAAGGAAACAATAATTGCTTTTTCAAAATGTGTTTATCAAAAAGAAATAAGCTAAAACTTTCTCAGGTTTGTGGCACTATTGCAGATGACATAGATTATTCTGCTATAGAGAAATACAACATAAGTAAGACTTGTTGGCTAGAAACTAAAGAATTACAGATGTCCGTATAATTAAACATCTTTGTTAATAGACATTTCTGTCATACCACTTAACCATTCTCTGCTTTGAGAATCAAGGAGTAGCAATGTTAATGTTTCTGTGTAATATTTCTAATGTATAATATTTCTAAAATTTTAATCCATTTTGCTTCTGCCTTCTCTGTTTTTTTCAGCTTTGAATCTAGGAGAGTTGCAATGAGCATAATAACATTCCTTTGATATGCCTATTGATTTAATTATAAGTTTTGATGTTTTAGATATATATATATATATATATACATACTTCGGCTTATCTTCAATAAGGAACTATTTTATTTCTTAATTTTTGACATGGGATGGGTCAGGTTCTACCATATCATTTTTATATGATCTCTAGGTCTATGATTCTGTTCCTTTTGGGATTGGGTTGGTGTTGCTTCCCAGCAAAATGTGCTCTAATCCTCATCAAAAATAATAAACTACCATTCTTTCCAATATTATATGAAATTTTTAAAACCAGGAAAGCCCTAGGAACTGGAATTTGGAACAATGTCTGCTAAGCATTAAAAATAAACTATGAATAGTCCTTACCAAAATGTATAAACACCAAAAGAATAAATAAAAAACAAATGCATATTTTGTTTCTGGATTCAGGAATCTTCACCATTACAAAACGAGCTAATGACTGATACTTATCTCCAGTTTCTTATATGTTTTGATCATTTACAACACTTGAATACACCTATACGTAAGAATTTTTCATTCAAATTTGGAAGCATTCCCTAGCCAAACTTATCCCTAACCTATCTTAATTTGACTTCATTAAGAGTGTTTTATCTCTATTCCCAAACTTGACATTTACTTGCTTGGTTCTTATTTGTGTCTTCTCTAGTCTATAATTCATCTTTCCTCTTTAGGTTATGCAATTCCTAAGATTTTCTCCATTCACTAAACTCAACTCTATAGAATGCAGCCCACATTATGGTAAATCACTTAGCATTCAGCCAGAATTGCTCCAGCCTTCTAAATAAGAGAGATTGTAATACCGTGGCCTAATGATCGTCCTATTCATCTCTCAATAAGTGAACCACATTGCTAGATAATAACAATATCTAAGCTGATACCTGTAGTACATTAGTCCTTTCTGAAATAAGAGAAAGTTGAAAGAACTAGAACAGGGAGACTAGAAGTACCCAAATTTCCCAATTGAAATATGCATTCCCTAATGCATTGTTATCATAAAGGAGCTCTTTTGTGTTTTATTGTTTGCTGATGTCTTGAAATAAAACTTGGGGTTTCATGCAAGCTAGATATATTCACCATCACCCTTATTTTTTTAATATTTCTTTTATTTCTAGCCTAACATTAATATCATGCCAAGTTCCTATGATTTCTCTGACAATATTGAAATGAAAATATGTCATAGGGACAAAAGACTGTGAGTTAAATCCCAGGGAATTAAGGTGATTTTGCTATGAAATCTCCTTCATTGTTACATTAGTACTTCCATGTCTTTGAAAATTTATATTGAAATGGTTTCTTATAAAAAAAAAGATTCAGTTCTAAGGGATAATACTATGATCAGGGAATTAATTAAGTATAATTTAGAGGGAATTAGGGTGATGTTTGTTATATTCTTCTCATCCAAGATTGTATGACTATTTTGATTTTATTATTAAAACTTGTATAGTAATTTTTGGAATGTTTACTTCATAGTTTAAAATTCTCAGGCAGACTAGTTTAGAATTATGCCTAAAGCAAATCCATCCCCTTGAATACACTTAAAAAAAAAACTGTATGAAGAAGTAACCTTTTCTTCATTTTACAAATCAGAATATTATGTATATTTTTCTGACAATGAATTAATTCTATGCTCATTTATTAATGATTTGGGGGTTCAAAAAATTTAAAGTAGCAAATAATACCACTGATGACTTCCAACTTGGATGCAATCCCCAAACTCTTTTAGGTTAATGTCCTAGCAGGGGAAAGAGGGAGCTAGAGCATTCAGACTTGGTTAATAAAGTCACTGTTTATCAAGATGTGAGCAGGGTATAGGGCAACCAGCAAGGGATGGTGAAATACCCTAGGGCTAACAATTGAGGAGTAATATTATCAATACCAGGACTGAGGAAACAAAAGAGAATGGTTATTGGGACATGGAGAAGTGAGCTCGGTGGACAGGTGAACTGACATGAGCTTTGTCCTTTGTTAAGGGATGATGTGGCCCACAGTGAGATGGCATGAATAGATTTGTAAGAAATGAGCACTCTGATTTGAGTCTCCCTCCACCCTCTGGCCTCATTTTGGTGTCTCCCATTGGCCAAACCTATGTGTCCAGCAGAGAGGCAAAGGAAGCACCCATAGAGATGAGTTTCCTGGGACAGAGCAGGATAGAGAAGAGTCAAGAGGGGATCTCGTTTAGCAAATAAAAGCACACTCCTCCTTAAAGGATTCTAAGACAAATCCTTGAGGTTGGAGCAGATATTGTTTTGTGAACAAATAATCACTCTGTGTATTCTTTGCTTTGTAAATAGGGATAGAACTCTATATTATAAAGCAAAATAGAAAAAAAATACTTATGTGAAAAAATGCCTTGTTGAACTTCAGCTCTAGGGGTAATATAACTGCTAATATATAGCCTTTGCAATTAATTTGTTTTTATTTATGCATGTAGTTAGTTCGTTCTTGCTATATGTCAGACATGGTGCTGAGTACCAGGCATGCTCTCTCTCATTTGATCCCCCTTACAGATTAGAAGGTTTAAGTGGCTTGTCCACAGATACACAAGCTAAGGAAAGGTGGAGCCAAATTTTAGCATAAGCAGTCTCTAGTGTTAGCACAATTAAATATTGTTCTCTATGTGAAGTGGATATCATCCTTCCATTAGGGAAGATACCCTCACTATGTTTTATTATAGCCCTTTCCACTCCCTTTTATCCTCCCAAAAGCAATGATCATATTTTGTTTTTTTCTGTTGTTTTTTACTTGTCTATATCTCCCTCATTTCATCCAATCCTTCCTTCCGGGCCTTTTTTTCAGGTACTGTTCCCTAGAAAGATAATTCTCACATGCAGATAACCATGCAGGATATTTTAGTAGGGAGTGTTCTCAAGGATCAACATCTGAAAAATGGAGGCATCTAAAAATGGAGAGCTAGATACCTATTTATATTTGAGGACTGAGCCTTTGTACCCTTGTGGTGATCGATCCTCAGATGTGGGGTGCCTCAGGAAAAAGACATCACTCTGGATGATGTTTCCATCATCTGAAACAACCCACAAGGAAAACTGACAACTGACAGCTAAAGGTCATTTTGGCAGCATCCCCATCAGGTAGAAGAATAAGTCTTTAATTCCTGAAAGGGGATCTGTATGGTGCATTACGGGATGCACCATAGTAATTATGAATCTCTTCTTTAATTCATAAGTGAAATAGTATAAATTATGGATGTATATACATGTACATGTGTACTCTATTGTATGCATAAATATATAGTTATAAATATCAAATAAGGAGGTTACAGCATAGTCAATTAAACAGTTACTACAGTAACACTGTATAAAATATTTAATGTACACACTTACATATGCAAAAATATATATGTACCTTTCTATTCAATCTGTGCTATTCCTAGATAGAAGAGGCTCATAAAAAAAAAAGGCTTGTAAATTCTTCAACTGCATAAATCAATGTGTTCATACATTAAATTTGTTTTAGATCCTGGAATTAAGGCAATTGATTGCTGTCCATTATTGGCACAATTTCTGAATTTCTGAGTCTGGATGATTGATGATACTGTAAATTCCATATGCTTATCATTATTAAAGAAAAATAAATAGAGCCTTTTGTGAGTGGCCCTGATTTTATGTTCACAATTGCACAAATTGTTTATTTTTATATTCAGGGCTATAAACTGTAATTCATGATTTGACTTCTTGCTTAACCCCAAACTGTTTCTTCTATAGTCTAATAAATTGATATAAAGAAATCAAGCTGCCCCTCTGGGATGAGTTCTGCAGCCCCTCTAGGATGCAGAACCGGAGCATAGCAGAGATTTCAGAGAAAGGAAAAGAAAATAGCTGTAGTATATATATTTTATTTCATTTAGTATTCACAATACACCCTAATCAAGAGTTATTTCCACATAAAAAATCTAAGTTAAAGACTTAAAATTAAGTTGTCTGAGGTCACCTGAAATATGTTTTGCAGAGCCAGGATTTAAACCTAGTTCTATTGACCAAAGTCCCAAGTTTTCATACACTATTCTGTTTCACTTGCTAGGAATTTTTTTCAAAGGTATACTTGCATTTGAGATGTCTAATTGAAAGCACATATAAGATGAGTACCCTGGCGTGACACCAGGTACTTTCTTTTCCCATTTTTCCTATTTGCAATTCTTCACACAGTTTTGTAACTATTCCTCTTTGGAAGAGAATGGGTACAGATGTATTAAAAATTGAACTCTTAAAAAATGTTAAAATCTTAAAGCAAATGAAGCAGTAAAGTGCTCAGATAGAAGTTAAATGAAGCTTCTTGGGATTCACTTGGAGATTTGGTTTAAGATTCTTCAAGTCTTGGACAAGCCTGCACCTGTCCACAAATCCTGCTTTTCCTTTTCTAATAATTCAGCTGCTGACAGTTGGAGCTTTGCTTCTGCTTCATTACTCTGCTCCTGGGAAGTAGTATTTTCTCAAAATTTTGGTGACATTTTCATTTCTCATGTTTAAAGCATCCCTCTCCACCTCTTCTAAGGGTCACACATTTCTACCATCTCAGACAGATGGATTCTCTCATTCTTATTCATCCTGGTAGTGTTCAAATTCAGGTGCTCTTTTTTTTTTTCCTTTGATCTACCACTGCTCATTTACATCTCTGCCCATTACATAGAGGTGTCAGTGTTCTTCCTTTTTATTTTTTTGCCTCCAAATCACAATTCAGTGAGTTTATATCAGTGGAGATATTTTATATTTTTCTGAGTATATAATGGGCTTTTTATAGTATCAGTGAAAAGATGAAATGAAAGTAGAATTAGTATAAAATGGTGATTCCTCAAAAACATGTGCAATGAAAAAATATCATGCCATATTTTAAATGTGCATTTATTTTTCAGGTTATTAGGATAATTTGTGTATATACATGTGGGTCTTCCCCTCCATTTCTGATGGTTTAATTTTCAATATTTTTAAGGCCCTGCTTGGATGTCAATACCTTCAAGTAAGCTCCTATGTTTTTATTCTAAATTCCCAAGCATACCCATATTGAGTCATATCTTATCAAATCAAATATTATAACACATGCTGATCTGTTTTTCATGAGTCAGAATACTTGAACCTAGCAAGTTCCAGAAAAGCAGGAATGAGTTTAGAGCAAAATAAAATTTTTAGAACAAGGCTGCCAACTCTTAATGATTACGAGACATTGATTTGGTTGTTTAATCTTTCTAATCCTCCTTTTATCTCATCTCTAAAATGATGCAAATACCAGTGCCTACCTTATAGTACTGTTGTGAGAACCAAATGGATATATGTAAAATTCTTAAATTCTTAACATAGAGTGTGAAATATGCTAACTTTTAGAAAATGTTTTGTATTATTATTGATATGAAGAATGTTGGTGATTAAAAGCCTTGGGTCTCAGATGGCAAGGTGATTATCCACGCTTGAGTTTTGGAGCTTTCATCTATGAAATGAGGAAAACAAAATAAAAAGCAAGCAGCAGAAAAAGGAGAATTCTCTTTGGTTTTGGTACAAGACAGGTTTTGTTTGTTTGATTTTGTTGTGTCATGGCGATCAACTCTGGATATTGTTCTAGATGTGTCCTTAAATGAATTCATCATTCCTGTGGCCTAGGACAGTGTTGGAAAGCATGAAAGCATGTTGGACTCTGACAAAATTTTTTTTTGCAACTATAGGTATGATCATGTAGTATATTTTTTTATTCTCTTGATATAGGATATTATATCAGTTGATTTCTAGATGTTAAGCCAACATTGAATTCCAGGAATAAATCCCACTTGGTTATGGTGTATAGAATTATTACACATTCTTAGATTGCTGTTGGTAATATTTTATTAGAGAATTTTGTCTTTTGAGGTAGTTTTTTGAATACTAATTTAATATCTTTACTAGTTTCATGCAAATGTTCTATTCCTTCCTGAGTTTTGGCAATATGTGTCTTTCTAGGAAATTGTCCATTTCATCTAAATTGCCTAATTTATTGATATGCTAACATTCATAATATTTTTTATAATCCTTTTTATAAAACAATTCTTTAAGGTAGGTAGTAATATCCCATCTTTAATTTCTAAATTTCATAATTTGAGTCTTGCATCTCTTTTTCTTGGTCAATCTACCTGAAAATGTGTCAGTTTTGTTGATCTTTACAAAGAATAACTTTTGGCTTTGTTGATTTTCTCTGTTGTTTTTCTGTTTTCAATATTCACTCAAATCTTTACTGTTTCCTTCCTTTTGCTGGCTTTGGATTTTTTCAATTTTTTTCTAGTCTACTAGGGTAGACGTTTTAGTTCATTGTTTTTTAGATTTCCCTTCTCTCTTAAATATAGGTATTTACAGATCTAAAAGTCCCTCTAAGGACAGATTTAGCTGCATTCCATAAATTTAGATATATATGCTTTGATTTTCATTTGTCTAAAATATTTGTCAGTTTTTCTTTTGATTTTTTCTTTGACTCATCAGTTGTTGAATAGTTTGTTAAATTCTACATGATTGTGAGTTAACGAATTTCTTGTTATTGTTCTTTTCCTCTAATTCAAACATCAGAGTTATCTCAGGGGCTGTTTCATTGACTTGTTTTATTTTTATTATGGCTCATGTTTTCCTTTTTAACCTTGGTTTACATTTTACTGCATTATTATTTGCTGGACATTGGGAGTAATAAGTGTGGGGAATCTGGATTCTGTCATTTTTCCTTAAAGGGTGTTGAATTTTATTTTGTTGGTAATTAATTAACTGATAGCTCCTGTTTAGCCATTTAGTCTTAGTTCTGCACTATGTTATTTCTATTTATTTTTTGCATGAAGTATGGCTCTAACTCTGGTGTGTGATTCCTGCTTGCCAGGTTTTTCAAGGGTTTTAGTGGAATACCTAAGATGCTCAGTAGGGTCTCTTCACTTTGCACCCTGTCAGGGCCAGAATTTCCATGTTTCAATGCTAACATAAATTCTGATATCTCTATTTATCTCTCAGCTCTTTGTTAATATCTCTGTCAGGCCCTTATCTGATTCACCTATGCAAACACAACAAAGCTCTGAGCCTAGGACCTACAATAAATGCTTATACAGTAATCTGTCTCTTCTCTCCTTAGTTTCAAAGTCTCCGGTAACTTGCTCAAAAATTATAATAGCTCTGAGCACTGACCTCAGCCTCCTCAGCTTTCGCACAATCTGCTCAGTCTCTGTCTCCTTGATCTGCAGCCTGTCATGCGCTCACAGTCAAAAAAGGCAGAAAACATGTTGTACTCACCTTATCTGCTTCCTATAAAATTTCACAGGCATGTTCTACTTGTTGCTTATGCCTGAAAATAGAGGATTTATATATTTTTTTAGTTCTATAATTTCTTCCACTGTGAGGGCAAGTCTTGTAACAATTACACTCATGTGACTGGAAACAGATGGCTATATATATTTCTTCCTTAAGGTAATAGAAATTATTATTTGTACCCACAGACTTTTCAGGGAGTGATTATTCCTAGAGTCCATGGAAATATTTGATGATCAGGTCCCCCCAAAGACTGAGCTTTCTGACAATATGAGTTAGTATGAACAAAAAGTCATTGTAATTTGTTTAAAATAAATAAATATATCTTCATTATTTACTACAACCTTAAAATCCAAGACATTTGTATTATAACAACTTGGATGATTTTGTGCACAGGGTTTCCATTCACTGAGATAAGGGCTACTCTCTATAAAGCTGGTTTTGGGGAAAGTATCTTGAATTCAAGTTTGGGGAATATAGAATTTGTAGTGTCTGTTGAATAGCAACAACAACAAAAAATGGCTGTTAGTTGTAGGTATGCTGTAGTAAAGCATTATAGTTAACAAAGAGGAAGCCTATGACCAAAGTTTAATCAGATACCTGTGTCTTCATACTTAAATCTTATCAGACTGTAAGATATATGATTACAAAACTATTTTGATTCTTCACTGGATAGCAGAATAAATGTATAGTTTTTAATATTGTCCTGGCTAAGTTTGTCAAAGAAATTGAGTAGAGATAATTTTGAGAAATCGGGGCATGGTGATGTTGGATGAAGTGAAATACTACCTGGGCTAGGGACTGATACTCTCACTTAATTTCTATTTAACTGGGCAGGGTCAAGAAGAAAGTAGTCAATGCAGAGTTTTAAGTTATGGCTTGGTAAAAAATGTTGATGCCACTGGCATCAACAGGGCCTTCACAGGGTCTTCTGTGAAAGTCAATATGCATGGGCAGTATACTCCAAGTTAAATAGAGGTGTTCAGTTTTTGTTGGAGGAGCAATGTAACTATAGATACCTATGATTTTTATCTCCTGAGGGCAGATGTTTCTGATGAACAGGCAATAATATTTCTTTCACAAGGTACTTTTAAAAATATAAATTAAAGTCTTAGCACTGTGGCTTCTGTAGCAGTCTCTTGTGTTTTAGAATAGCATGAATCAATTCACCATGTCTAGAGCCCTCTCACATTATAAACCAGTGAAATTAAGTTTGTGAATCTGAAAAGCTGAAAAATCACCTTTGGGACTGAGGAAAATGTGAGAATAAGGCTGAGAAGCCATGATTCCCTATCCATCTTCCCACACACTTATATAGCCTCAGTCAACTGGGGAAAAAAGAAAGGTTTT
This sequence comes from Cheirogaleus medius, assembly GCA_008086735.1. Taxonomy (NCBI): domain Eukaryota; kingdom Metazoa; phylum Chordata; class Mammalia; order Primates; family Cheirogaleidae; genus Cheirogaleus; species Cheirogaleus medius. The sequence goes on from VBSM01000949.1 coordinate 5,951,427, forward strand.
CAACACACTAGTTAAAGGTTGTGAATGTGACCTAGAAAATTCCTGGAGAATTTAAGTTGAAACACTTTCTTTAATGTCTTCTGAAAGGAAAAGCTAAACCTTTATTTCTCAGAATGAAAACTGTGGCCAAAGCAAGTGTATAAAAATGGCTAGAGTGAGATGAATAAAGATTGTACTTCCAGGTAAGCTGTCTGAATTTATCTAGTCATTTTCTAAAATAGTCTCATCATATTCAAATCACTGGAAACACTGTGTGTTGTGCATGTGTGCGTATATGTGTGCATGTATGATGATTTATATAATAACCAAACATTATTCTCAGCCATAGAAATATATGGCTTCTCCATAGAAATCAGAAAAACTTGACATTCAAGAAATATATAATTTAGGATTATAATGCTATAGTTTTCTCCCTAAAAATATGATATTTTCCCCTTTAGAAGAGTTTTCCTTTGCTTCTTATCTCAACACAAGTAATACTGGACTAAGTTTTAACAGTCTTAGCTTCCTGTTTAAATAAAACAAAAATAAAGGAGGATAAGCAGTTTGATTTCTTGGCTTGATTTTTAGATGTTTTACAGATGTCCAATAATATTTTGTTGAATGATTAACAACTGGCATTGAGACAATATCAGAGGTATGAAAGTTAAAGAAACTGGAGTTGTTCAGTGTACAAAGATAAAGTTTCCATGTCAGCATTCCAAGGATTTGAAATTTAATGGGTAAAGGACATTAGGAATGATTTGTCCTGCATCCAAGGGGAATATATTTAAATGAAGGAGGTTGACTCATTATAAAAGAAAACAATAAGACGTATCCCACAGTAGTTTAATTTGTTGGCCTTGATTAAGTAATGTGGTTCACTGACTAAAGGGAATGAGGAAAATACTATTTCTTCTTTGGAGATTAGCTGAACTGGTTGCCCTAAAATGATCTCCTCCAGCATCAAGTCTATAAAAATTTAAATATCTCAAGATTTCAATTAATTTGTCCATTCATCCATTAATTCATTCACATTTAATCTTGAATACCTATTTTATTTCTCTAATTGTGTTAGTTACTAATAATTAGAATTGTGAAAGATATGCATTTCTCTTGACCCTTCATAGCTTGCAGTAGAATAGGGAAGACAATACGTAAACGATGCCGGCACCATCTGATAACAACTATAACCGAGGAAGAAAATGCAAGCAGAGAGCCAGGGCCGTTAGGCACTAATACTTTTCATCATAGTATGGAGTGTTCAGGCATAACAACCATGGAAATGTCACAGTCCTCAAAATACTCATGTCAAATATTCTGGGACCAAAATAAAATTTGTACCATCGTCGTGTTTAGAGAGTGATAAGAGGCGGAGCAGAACACTCTTTTGCCATTAAATTATTTTCCCTGCATGTTACCCTAGTATAGTCATATATTTTTTTCATAAATCTCATACTGTCCATCATTATCTTCATTAATAAATTCCTGTGAAATATATTGATATTAGATCATGAGAAGTTTGGGGCTTAGGTAGGCAGATGTTTTATGAGATTCAATTGACTTTTGGGATATATACATAAAATAAGTACATATACCAGTTAGAAACCCCAAAAGTTTGATAAAAGTAGCTTTGGAATCTTCTTGTCAAAGAACGAAGAGAGCCCATTTAGCTATTCTGCAACTATTTTCCTGGAAAAAAATGCTGCCGAATATAACATAATCATTCTTTCCAAGTAGTAGAATGCTATATAATAAGGTAAAAGATGATTTTGCTCCAAATAGTAACTAGAAATAGCAAAGTTGAATAACCATAAGTTTTTTTGTTCTGTGCACACTCCTTATATAATTTTCTTCTTATTGGTTTTGGGCTCCATTTCAAAAAATGGAGCTATGTTATACATTTTTATGAAGTATAGACAGAAGGCTGTATTTACTGCTGTAGGTTGATGTTTTGGTAGCAATCTGTATATTACCTTCTTTTAAAAAATAATAACCCAATTTTCTTTTGAATATTTGTTCATTCTGTACTCTTCATTCATGGACGTTGTATGAGGTAGAGTTCACCTGTTATAATAATGTAGTATATTTATTTAGAACACCTTTGTACAGGTGTATAAGGCAGTTTCCATGAGCCAGGAACATAAACTTTACTGAAAAATATGACTTAGGTATTTCTATTCGCCTTTTATATATGCAAACTGGAAGCAAAAAATCAAGTAACTTGCTCAAAGCAATATAGTTTTAATAAGTAAGGAAGCTTGGACTCAAATCAGGCAGCAGGATCCTAAGGACTAAAGTATGGTATGATCAATCAGAACCTTTCTTTTTCTTAAAGGTTAGGAATAAGCTTACGTCCAAATCAAACCAAAGGGATTAATAAGTATTTGGTTTTCAGAAAAAAAGATTCATTCTTTCCATATGGACTTGAACCTCTGAATGTGTAAGGGTTTTTGTTTCCATCCAGGTACTATGTGGCTTAAGAAATTAAAACTATGGAAGGGTAGGTAACAAAAGTTTAGAACTTAATAGAGAATTGTTGCCACCATTTGGACCATGAATCCAGCTGTGCTTTAATCACTGAATGACCCAGCAATTGAAAAGTATATAAGCCAATGCATTTATGCCAGATTTCTCTGTTTCTTGTAAGAGTGTCTTAACCAACATGGTCACCAGGTTCACAGATTTCAAAGTTTATTGAAATGCCTCCAAAAACAGAATCTTGGTGCCTTTCGCTGTCAGAGAAAACACAACTTCGAAAATTACATCTTGACAACATGGTCATTTCTTTCCCTCTTTGAGAAAAAAAAATGCATGTGCAATGTTTGTTTTTACACAAACATAATTCATTCAGAGTTTTAAGTGTTTTCTGTCGTCTTAGTAAAAACAACTATGTATGTGTGTATTTTGTGTGTGTATGTATGTGTTTATACACAAGCTTATATTTTATACTATGGTTCGTGTTTGTTTTCTGTCATACTGGGGAAAATAATAAGGGTCAGGCTCATGCTATTGCTTGTGAACACCAATACTCCTCCCATGCAACCAGGAAATACATCTTTTCTGAATGATTTACAAAATTAGTGCAATTCATTAATATGACTTAAAAGACTAATAATCTGTGTTTTGTTATGTAAAAAAGTGTTACATAAAATATAGTTCATAACCACCATTTTTTTTTCTTATTTATACAACACCAGAAAAACAGGACCAGCAAAGTTGGAATATGCTCTGAAGTTATTTGTTTATTCTGTCATGGAACATTTAATTTAAAGGTCTGTATAACTCAGAGAGAGACGTCCATGTTTGCTCTCTTTGACTTCTGATATGTCACTGCTAATTTTGGCAACAACAGAAAGATTGTGGGCAGATAAAAATAAAATATATCATTCATCATGCTACTTGCTAGGAACCACAAAAAAGAATAATCAATTATGGTTTCTGATTCCCCTACCTCAGCCCCCTTTTTCCATCTATGAAGTCTAGTAAAAACACAGTGTGTTTGCAACAATACAATGAACTCTTTAATGGACACATGAGCAAGATATTTCATCTTTGCATACCCTACACTGCCTCCTCCAGGCCTTGTAAAGGAGAAGCTCATGAAATGCTATTTGAATTAATATTTGTAAAAATGCATTGGGTTGTTTCACAATTCAGGTTAACAACCCATCACAATGATCGATCTTTGTCTAGGTCTAAAGATTTCGTGTGGGATAAGATCTATATATCTATCTGTTATCTATCTGTGCGTGTGTGTGTGTACACATCTATTTAATATATCTATATATCTTAACTTAGAAAAGCAATTTTCAACGTGAAAAAATCCTATAAAACAGTTTCTCTTTTGGTTATTTTATATTTCAATTAAAATCTCTAATGGAATCATCACAACAACTGTTCACCATTTGCTTTTCTCTAGCAAGTAAACTACCTTATACAAGTGGAGGTGATCTCATTATTCCGTTATACTTACATTTCTATATTTTGTTACCTAGTCACAAGAAAATTCTACCTAGTTCTTATATTTTTTCTATTTTGCCAAAGGAAGTCTAATTATTTAACAGATATTTAATGACAATCCATAGTTTTTTTTTTTATTATGATTCAGGCTGCTCCCCTGATGGCTTCACCCAGGGATAACACAGACATCCAGACACAACATTTCCGTCTCTACCACTCTTAACCGTTTGTGAGGGTATTAACTACCCACTGGGGACACAGTACAGGAGACCTTTGACCATAATTTAGAGTTAAATTTCCAAACATGAAATCAAGGAAAAAGGGCTTTTTATCAGCTTCACATAGAAAGGAGCATCAGCTATTGGAAACACACATGATTGTACGTCAGTTGATATGAATTCTAGTCTTAATTCTAGCACTGACTGAGTAGTGACCTCATACAAATCCCTGTGTTTGTTAAGCAACGGACATAAGACCAGTGGTTAGTGATTCTGCTGTATGAATCCTGCATTCATTCATAGGATGGGAAAAATAACTTCAGAGATCCTTTCCCCACAATATTTCAAAATTCAAATCCTGAATCCTTTCAGCTGTAAAATTCTGATAATATTTTCTTATTGCTTGTGCATGGATTTGTTTCAAGATTCAAATAAGATGATGGATATGAAATTACTCTAAGAACTATAAAATACAGGTTTTGTTTTTCTGACTATAAATTGACAACAAAAATAATTGTTAAAAGAATGAATGAAGATATCACAATACTCTGTTTCTGATTTTTGTGACAGTCAAATATTTTCAAGATAATACGATTAAGTATTAACTGTATAGCACTTAACAACTGCATTAAACCAAGTTACTTAGTCAAGTGGAACTATGCTTGAGTCTGCTTGTTTGTGCAATCAGGCTTGGGCTAATGTCTGTAGGAATTTCCACCCATATGTTAGGCAACGGCCTGGAGTAAAACATGCTTAGGATCAGTGTTCTTTGGCAGGTTCTTTGCCGTAATGCTTTCTAGAACAGCTGGAATGTGTTTTCCAAGTGTATATAATAGCACCTTAATAGCTGTCTTGCCGTGATTTAGAGATTTTAAATTCATTCCCATGTTTAATTCATCATCAAACTCTCTTCTGACATTTTAATATGCATTTTTTTAAAATGATGCCTATTAAAAGTTGCCTCTTTTGCTATATCTTTTGATGGCTTTCAATAACAAAGCCAGTGTTGGAGATTTTTTTAAATATTTTATATGTGAGGAAGATACAGCAAAATGAGAGATATAGACAGCAGGAATAACTATGGGACACCAGTGGCCATGAGGGAAGATGAGACTACTAGGAGGTGAAAATCCAAATTTGAAATCCAGTTTCTCTAAATTATGGACTGCCTATGTAAGTTGAGATAGAAAGTAACTGAGTAGTATTCCATGTATACATACACCACATTTTATTAATCCACTCTACTTAACTACAAAAAACAATGGTAAACTAGCACCTCTCATATTATCTTGGGAAAAACTTGAACCTATCCTTCAAAGTGAGGTATCTCAAGAATGGAAAAACAAACACCACATGTAGTAGCCATCAAATTGGTACTAACCGATCAACACTAAAGTGCTCACATGGTAGTAATATTCACTGGGTGCTAGTCAGGTGGGAGGGGGAACAGGGGGTGGGTAAACTCACAACTAATGGATGAAGAGCACACTGCATGGGGGAAGGGCATGCTTGTAGCTCTGGCTGGGGTGAGCCAAAGGCATTATATATAACCAAAATGTTTGTACCCCCATAATATTCTGAAATTTTAAAAAAGCATGAAAATATTTATATACAAATTAGGTTTATTATCTGTAAAGATGTAAATGATTTCTTAAAATAGTATGGATTAATGATTCTTTGAGTGCGGAGGCCCAGAAATCTATTTTTTAACCAGTTCTGCAAGTGATTCTGAGCTTGAAAAAGTTGGAGAACCAAGCATCTAATATCTATCTTTCCTAGGTCAAGGACACATTTCTCATGATCTAAATAAGCTGGAGATGTGACAATAAGAAAGAAACTGTGTGTTTGGGGGGATGACTATTGGGAACCCAATTCCAAAGCACTCTTAGAAATGCACCTAAACTCTTTAAAATGTTTGGTTTTCTCTTATTTATTATGGGATTAATTCTACCTGCATGTCTGCCACATTAAAAGAGCAAATAGGAATAATATAATAGAAGAATAGTCAGTATTAACATGGACTGATGAAACAGGAAACAACAAACAAACAAGCAAAGAAAAGAACATGATTTGCTACTTCAGTAGGGATGTGAAATTGGAATTGAGAGAGGAAGATGAGAAAATAAGGGTGGGTAGTCAGATGTTAAAGGTATATAGGAAATGTAATTTTTGTTGTTGTTGACTAAGGAGTACATCCTTCGGCCTGCACAACATTCAGAATATGACTCTGCTCTACGATACATTGGTACAATAAATATTGTGAATCAACCCAGAATCAGGAGAAAGCAATTAAATTATAGAGAGAAACATTTTCCTGAATGAACAGCTAGAGCAAAGCACTTTGCTAAATTAATTGAAGAAGCAAACATCCACAGAAATTAGTTGATTGAATATTACATTGAAAAGGGACATTTATAAATTGCAGTGGAGACTAAAAATAAATTTCTGGTAGTAATAAAGGCTTTTAAAAATGACCAATGAAGACACAGATGGTATGGGGAAAACAAAATCATAGGGCATAAAAAGATGACAGAAGAAAACAGACAAAGGAAATCAGACCACATTGAACCTGTATAGGCCATATTGTCTAAAAATTTCCATTAGTCCTTTAGCGAGAAGGAATTAACATTTAATATCATAACATATTAGATAATAGTAAAATGTTTAGTTTTTAGAATTAAGCAATATCTGGGGCATAATGAACTTTGTCTCATTATCATTCTGAAGTGCAAGTTAAGACATTCTCAATTAATGATTTTGTTATTTATAATACCTTGTATTCCATTCCCCAGACAGCATAGGTCCTAATAGTGAAAGAAGCATATGTGAATATTAAGTCAAAGCGCAAGTGTCCAAAAGGGTTAAACAAATAAGAACGCCATCCCTTTACCCAAAACAGAATGTTCCTTTAACAAGAATTGTTTCTGAGTAGATTTGCCATAAGTACAGAAGTACTTAGTGAATTTTTAAAAAGTACATAAGAGATAAATGATTAATATTATTTTCAAACACCATGAAGGGCTAGTGTAGAGAGCAAAGGGAATGCATATATGATCTTTTGTGACTTATGTAACGCTATATATATATATATATATATATATATCTCCTCATGGATAAGTGTATTTCTAATTCTCTTAGTCAGAAAAGAAGGTTTATACCTGATCAGCTTAGTAACCAGCAGGAAAAGAAATTCGCAGACACTGTGATACTGGGTTTATTTTGTGCCTGACTAGACTAATTTGTCACAGAAAATCAGTTTGGTCACTGGAGAGAAACAGGGCATGTCTAAGAATAACTCAAAATATATTTGTTCTTCAGAGCGTATACCTGTCAAGTGGGATATTCTTTGTAGTCAACCCATTGTTCCTCTGACTTAAATTCTTTCCACAGTGTAACAAAAACGCAGTAATTTTGAAAATGGCATTTTAAGTGAAGCTATTTATTTAAACTTTACACTATATTATTATGTTTCAAAACCAAAATGAATCATGTGATATAAAATATAGTATGTTTCTGTGAAAAAAGATGCATTGAATATAATACAATTTTATGGCTAGAAAGGTACAGAATTCTGTATTGTATAAATATGTGCAATTCATAGGAGCAAGTTACAGTAGAAAAAGCATCAACCTTCCCTCTGTCTATATATATATATATATATACACACACACACATATATATATATGTAAATTTTCTTTACTCATCAGTTGATGGGTACATAAGGTAATTCTATATCATTGCAATTGTGAATTGTGCTGCAATAAATATTTGGGTGCAAGTGTCTTTTTGATATGATAACTTCTTTTCCTTTGGGAAGATATCCAGTAGTGGGATTGCTGGTTCAAATTGTAGGTCTACGTTTAGTTCTTTGAGGAATCTACGTACTGTTTTCCAGAGAGATTATAGTAATTTACATTCCCACCAACAGTGTGTAAGTGTTCCCTTTTCACTACATCCGTACCAACATCTGTTGTTTTTTGACATTATAAGAGTAGCCATTCTTGCATGGGGAAATTGCTTTCTCATTGTGGTTTTAATATACATTTCGCTGACGATTAGTAATGCTGAACATTTTTTTTCATGTATTTGTTGGATATCTATCTTCTTTTGAAGAAAAAAAACTGTTCTTTTGCCCACTTTTTGATTGGGTTATTTATTTTTTTTTTCCATGCTGATTTGCTTGAGTTCTTTGAAGATTTTGAATATTAGTCTTTTTTCAGATATGTGGTTGGTGAATATTTTCTCCCATTCTATAGGTTGTTTCTTTACTCTGTTATTTCCTTTGCTGTGCAGAAATTTTTTAGTTTAAGTTCCATTTATTTATTTACGTTGTTGCTGCATTTGCTTCTGTGGTCTTAGTCATAAATTTTTTATCTTGGCCAATGTCCAAAAGAGTTTTTCCTATGTTTTCTTCTAGAGGGTTTATGGTGTCAGATTTTACATTTAATTCTTTAATCCATCTTGAATTAATATTTATACATGGTGAGAGATAAGGATCCAGTTTCATTTTTCTGCATGATTCTCTGCAATTTTCCCAGAACCATTTATTAAATACAGTGTTCTTTCCCCAGTGTATGTCTTTTATCTGTTTTGTTGAAAATCAGTTGTTAGTAGCTATATGATTTTATTACTGGGCTCTCTATTCTGTTCCATTGATCTATTTGTCTGTCTTTATACCAGTACCATGATGTTTTGGGTACTATAGCTTTGTAGCACTATTTGAAGACTGGCAATGTGATCCCTCAAGATATATTCTTTTTGGTTAGGATTTCTTTGGATATTCAGGCTCTGTTTTGATTCTACATGAAATTTGGGATTGTTTTTTCTAGTTCTATAAAATGATGTTAGTATTTTGATGGGAATTACATTGAATCTGTAAATCACTTTGGGCAGTGTGGACATTTTAATAATGTTGATTGTTGCAATCCCACAAGCATGAGGCATTTTTTCCATTTGTTGTGTCATCATTGATTTCTTTCGTTAGTGTTTTTTTTTTTTTTTTCTTCTTCTTCTTTTTGAGACAGAGTCTCACTCTCTTGCCTGGGCTAGAGTGCTGTGGTGTCAGCCTAGCTCACAGCAACCTCAAACTCCTGGGCTCAAGATCCTCCTGCCTCAGTCTCCTGGGTAGCTGGGACTACAGGCATGCACCACCGTGCCTGGCTAGGTTTTTTTCTATTTTTAGTTGTTTGGCTAATTTCTTTCTATTTATAGTAGAGATGGGGTCCCGCTCTTGCTCAGGCTGGTCTCAAACTCCTGAGCTGAAATGATCCACCCACCTCAGCCTCCCAGAGTGCTAGGATTACAGGCGTGAGCCACCATACTCGGTTCATTAGTGTTTTATAGTTCTCCTTGTACAGATCTTTCACCTCCTTGGTTAAGAATATTTCTGGCTACTTTATTTTCTTTGCAGCTATTGTAAATTGTATTGAGTTCTTGATTTGACTCTCAGTTTGACTGAGAGTGTATAGAAATACTACTCATTTGTGTACTTTAATTTTGTAATCTGAGAATTTACTGCAGTTATCAATTCTAGGAGTCTTTTGGAGAAATCTTTAGGATTTTCTAAATATAAGATGCTATCATCAGTAAACAGGGAAGTTTGACTTCCTCTTTTCTGATTTGAATGCCTTTTCTTTCTTTCTCTTGCCTGATAGCCGTGGATAGGATTTCCAGTACTATGTTGAATATTAGTAGTGACAGTAGGCATCCTTGTATTGTCGCAGTTCTTTGAATGAATGCTTTCAACATTTCCCCAATCGGTATGATGTTGGCTGTGCGTTTGTCGTATATGGTTTTATTATTTTGAGTCATGTTCTTTCTATGCCTAGTTTGTTGAGGGTTTTTTATTAAATATGGGTGTGGGATTTTCTCAAATGCTTTTTCTGCCTCTATTAAGATGATCATATGATTTTTTGTTTTTAATTCTGTTTATGTGCTGAGTCTCATTTATTGATTTGTATATATTGAATCATCCTTGTGTCCCTGTGATGCAACCCAATTTATGATGGTGAATTATCTTTTTGATGTGCTGTTGGATACAGTTTGCTAGTATTTTGTTGAGGATTGTTACATCTATGTTCATGAAGGAAATCGGTCTATGTTTATTTTATTTTTTATTTTTTTTATTTCAGCATATTATGGGGGGTACAAATGTTTAAGTTACGTATATTGCCCTTGCCCCACCCAAGTCAGAGCTTCAAGCGTGTCCATCCCCTCTGTTTATTTTTTGTTGTTGTTCTGCCCTTTCCTGGCTTTGATATCAGGGTTATATTGCCATTGTAGAATTAGTTAGGGAGCGTTCTGTCCTTCTCAATGATCTTTCAGCAGCAGAGTGTTTAATTTTCATTGTTTGTGTACTTTTGAGAGTTCCTCTTGGAATTGATTTCTAGTTTTAATCCACTGTAATCTAAGAAGTTATATGTTATTATTTCAATTTTTTAAATTTTGTTGAGATTTGTTTTGTGGCTTAACATATGATCTGTCTTGGAAAATGTTCCATGTGCTGATGAGGAGAACGTATATTCTACAGTTTTGGGGTAGAATGTTCTATAAATGTCCATTAGATCCATTTATTCTAGAGTCTCATTTATGCCCGATATTTGTTGATTTTCTGCCTGGATGATGTGTATAATTCTGTCAGTGAAGTGTTGAAGTCCCCAGCTATTATGATGTTGTTGTTTATGTCTTTAAGTCTGGTGTTATTTGTTTTACGAATTTGGGATCTCCTCTGTTGGGTACATATATATTTAGAATTTTTGTATCTTCTTGTTGAATCAATTCCTTTATAATTATAAAATGACCACTTTTTGTGTGTTTTTTTAATTATTGTTGCTTTAAAATATATTTTATCTGATATAAAAAGAGCTACTCCTGCTCGCTTGTGATTTTCATTTCTGTAGAATATTTTTTCCACCCATTTATCTTGAGTGTGTGATAATCTTTACAAGTTAAATGGGTTTTTGGAGATAGCATATATTTAGATTTTTTTTTTAATCTATTATGCCAATCTATATTGTTATGTGGGGCACTTAGATCTTTTACATTCAATGTTAATATTAATATGCAAGATACTGTACCAACAATTATGTTGATTACTAACCAGTTGCTTTGTTTTCTTCCTTGTGTTGCCATTTAAGAGCTCTGAGTTTTTACTTTTGGTTTTTACATTAGAGAATATCAATTGTTTGGTTGGATGTGTAGAACACTTTTAAGGATTTCTTATAGGGCTGATCTCTAATAGTAACAAATTCTCTTAGTGTTTGCTTGTCTGTCAAGATGGCCAAGTGGCCTAAGGCCAGACTCAAGCTTTCGCTTCCCAAAAGACACTGTTGTAAAAGATATAGAAAGATTTATGTTAAACCACAAAGGATAGCGCATTATCCTAAGGTTTTATTCACCCCTAGGTACAAAATGATAATTAAATAGAGGCAATTAAGGGGGCCTAAAAAGAAAAGTACCCTATATTAAGTGCAACCTTAAGGAGTTATCTTATTGAATTCAGGAACAACCAGTCAGAGGTAATTTTTCAGAGAGGGAATAAATGCTCTAATTTCATTTTCTTCCCCTCTCACCCAATATTCTGCCATGGCTCCCCTTTGGCTTTAGCCAATGGGAGGCAAGAGGACAAAGGAGTTCCATTGAGGAACTCCATATCTATCAGTCTCAATGTGGGTGGTGTGAGTGGAGAAACAGGAAGCACAGAGCAGATTGGAAAAGAGTAGACATTGGATCTGGTTGAGCAAAAGGAAGATATTTTGCTCTATTGGTTTTGTTTGCTTTTAAATGAAATTATTGGAACTGCATCCAAAAATATCCATGATACATCAAATTGCTACCTGCTTTTCTAAAAATCATCTTTGTGTATAGATTATTCTATTATATATTGTTTTAACTTGAGAAATACAGAATATATTTATCCTATGTAATATTATTTCAAACCCAAACCTATGAGTTCCAAATAATTTAAAACTACTATGAATGCATAAATGAAAACTTCCTGTAGATACATGGTATATCTACCCCATGCTTTGTTATGCACACACACACACATCATATATATTAATATCACACACATACACATGCACTTGAAATAACCACTTTAAATTCTGTGACTTTAATCATAATGGGTACTAATTATTATAGAATCACTTTATAGAAATCTACATAGCAAATCGCCTAAGAGCATAGGCTCTGGATTCTGATTACCTAGATCCAATTTCAGCTTTGCCACTTATTACCTCTGTGTTCAAAGTACTCACCATTCCCAAACCTCAGGTACCTTATATATGAATTGAGCATTTTTAAAATTCTAATTGATTTTGGATAGAAGATTGGGTGACATGAAATACTATAGGCAAAGAGCTTAACATGGTTCAGTCCAAGAGATGCTAGAGCATAGTAATACTCCTCTTCCTCACACTGCTCCTTCTACTTCTGCAATATTACTACTATTTTATGTGAGAAAAGGAAGTAAAAGTTTTGGACATATATGTTGATTCTAACTCTATCATTGAAAACAGTTATTTAAAAGTCAGGTGAGACAATAAATGCCATTTTCTTGTCCTATTTAATTTTAGTGAAATATGACATGCAGTTAAAATAGAATAATGTAGGAATTCCTCATATTGGTCTGCAAATGAAAATGTAGCAGCTTCAAATGGAATACATCCATTAAAATAATTTCAATTTCTCTTAAATCTTGCATGCCTTAAAAGTTGGGAAAAAGTGTATTCATGGGTCATATTGTACATTCATTTGTCTGATCCTTGAAATTCCCAAAGGTAATCTAAACATAAATATATGTTTGGGTAAAGATAAGATAAGCATCTCTTTCACCAGGGAATATTTTTGTTTCTTATCCTAGAACAGGGGTATGGAATCTGCAACCTTAATACCACATGTGGCCTTCTAGGTACTTAAGTGCAGCCTTTTGACTAAATCCAAATTTTACATAACAAATCCTTTTTTTGTATTAATACATTTTTGTTCATCTTTTATATTTTTATTTTTAAAAGAAATATATTTAAAATACCAAAGAATAAAATAAGTTTCAATGAAATAATCTTCCCAGATTGAACAGCACAATTAGCACATTAGTAAGCCATAAGGGCTAAATTGACAGCTGCTGTGCTCATGATTTAGTTGTAACTTCCCCCGCTTGACTGGTGCCACTACTGCACAAGGCTGGTTGGAGAAAGTTTGTGGGGGTCAAGTACGCCAATCTGATTACGTTATCAGATTTGACAATGGTGCACTATATTTCTCTTCGAAGTAGAATTTGTAAATACCTTCACTGCTTGACAGAATTTTTTAATTCTGTCTGCTTAACAGCCCATCATGTTAAAAAAGACCAAGAGAACTGAAGGAAGAAAACCAATTTTTTTAATGAGGATCGGAAATTGCAATATTATCTTGTTTCTGCTAAAAATAAGATGATTTGCTTGCTTTGAGATAATGCAATATCAACATTAAAGAAATTCTACACTCATCAGCATTATAACATCCATAAAACCACAAATAATTTAAATCAGAGGGAGAGACACAAAAGGCTGTATTGCAGAAATTAAAAGATGAAAAGCAAAAGCAAAAACAAAGACAATTCTTTCAAATAACAATAAGAACTGGAAATAATACCACTGAAGTGACTTGTAAAGTAGGTTATATACTTAGGGAAAAAAGGGAAGCCATTCAGTGATGAAGAATTGTGGAAGAATGCATTCTCAAAGTTGTAGGATGCTCACACCCTGATAACATTTCAAAGTACAAACAACCGCCTCCTACAAGGAGAACAATAAGTGCTTGGCAGTGTGAATTAGCCTTCAACTTAACAGAACAACTTCATGAAATACTTCAAAAGGAAAATATATATTATTCAATTGCTTTGGATGAATCAACAGATACTACTGACTTGGTGCAGGTTTTATACTTCATTCGGGTGATAATAGAAATTTTCTTGCTACAAAGAGTTACTTGCTTTTGGTACTCTTGTGTACAGAACACAGGGACTAGATATCTTCAACAGTTTTCAAGATAAATGTGGTGAAATTGGACTGAATTTGGTAAATTTAGTGAACTCATGTACAGACGGTGCACCTTCCATGACAGGAAAACAGGAAGGATTTATTGCACAGATTTTTAAAAAAGTATTAACATCTAGGTGCTCTCATTTCTTTTTATGGTATCTTGCATTGGCAAAATCTCTTTGCTAATGCTACTATTTTAAGTGACACTTTGCAACAAGTTATAAGATCTATTAGCTATATTCCTGCAAATGCAACATGGCATCATCAGTTTCATAGCATGCTAAAGTTAAACGATGATATAGGTATTCAATGTGGATTTGCCATATAATTCTAAAATGTGTTGCCTATCACAGGGACAAGTGTTAGCCAAAACTTTATCTCTATAAGAACAAATAGTTAAATTTTATGAAGAACAGCATAAGCAATGTGGATTATTGAAAGAAAATTTCTATAGGAATGCAACATTTCTATGTAATATTCTGTGAAATCAAAATGACAGAATTATTTCTTTGCAAGATAAAACAAACTCTATATATGTCAAAAAATCCAATAATGTAAAAAAGAAAAAAAGCTATCTTGTTTCAGAACACTTCTTCTTCAAAAGGAAATTTTGGATGAACATTTTCCCCAGTTAGCAAAGGTCATTGATGAACAGGATGATGCATGTGAATCATTTGAAGAATATGCAGCTGTTATAGATCTATAAATTGGAGAATACAATGAAAGCTTCACTGACTTTGAGAATCATGACATCACACTCAAATTAGCATTTCAGCCTCACCTAGTTGATATTATCAGGCACCTAAAGCACTACAGATAGAATTGATTAAGCTCTGAGTAGATCACATTTGAAAGTCATTGAAAGATCCAATTGAAATATGGAAAATTGCAGTAGAGTATCCATGCCTTTGGCAACATGCCAGAAAAAATGTTTTCTTGCTTTTCAACCACTTATTGCTATTGCTGTGAATCTATATTCTCCTACCTAACCCAAATCAAGATGCCCTGAAAGTCACAAATGACTGATATCCATCTAGAGGATCAGCTGAAACTGGGGACCTCCATGCTACAACCAAATATTCAAATACATTCCAACAAAAAGTACACACAACAAAGTCATTAAAAGGTTAGTTAGCTTTAAAATTAACAGTTTTCATTTTTTGAAATTATTAAGTACATAGTAGTTAGATCTTTATAAAATAATGTACATTTTTAAGTATATCTAATTGAAGTTTCTTGAATGTGGCCTTATTTGATTGTAGCTAAATTAACCTGGTCTTCCAGCCTGAAAATGTTTCCCACCCCAGTCCTAGAATGATGGAGAAGACCAGGAATAAGTTTGTGAGGTACAAGTGTTAAAATTTCCCATTGCGGAAATGAAGTCGAATAAAACATCTATGACAAATTTTATATCATCCTATGTGATGGAGGATATTGCCTATATAATTAGGGGGCAGAGAGGGATTTGAAGCCTGTATTTCTGTGCCAACTTAATGAACTAGTAGTTTATATTTAAGTGGAAACTGAGGCCATATTTATTTGTGGGTACATTTAAAATATTAAGATAGCCCAGTATAACAGAACTTGACATGAAAAATCCTAATTCAATTAGTGAAAGAACTATTTTTATCTCCTCACTTCCTCTGCAAAATCTATTTATCAGGAAAAGGCAATACCAATTGAGTGACTCATAAATGTCAAAGCACAATGGTAATGGCTTTACATATACAATTTTTACTTGCATGGATTTAAATGAATAGGTGAGGGAGGTATCAAAATAGATGACATCCTTAATGTGTGTCTTGGTAAATATTATGAACAATTCAACTGGAGACAATTTCTGCAATCTAGTAACTTTACTAGTTTAAGATGGTAAATAAAACAGTAATCAGTAATGCCCTTGGGAGACAGTGTAGAAATTTAGGCAAATCACATTGGTATTTCTCATCATGCCTAT
Organism: Cheirogaleus medius; assembly: GCA_008086735.1. Lineage (NCBI taxonomy): Eukaryota > Metazoa > Chordata > Mammalia > Primates > Cheirogaleidae > Cheirogaleus > Cheirogaleus medius. The sequence continues at coordinate 5,967,566 of VBSM01000949.1, forward strand.
AGCTGAAAAAAAATAAAAAGGAAAACTTAAAAATAGGAAATCTCTCTGTCCTTTTCACCTCCTTAAAAGTAGCCCTTTAAGAAATTATTTAAATAACCCACATTTCCTTCATAATTTAAACACTACTGCTTTCATTAGAAGGTCATGGAATATGTCAGACACACATGGGCTCAAATCCAAGTTCTACTATTTATTAGTTATATGAATAAGCTTGAGTAAATTAAACTCTGTGTCTTAGTTTTCTCATCTCTGAGCAGTGCTGAAACTACCTCAGGGGATATTTGAGAAATTAGACAAATAACAAGAAAAAATGCAACTCAACCATATTCAGCATTATACATTTCATATATTTCAGAACTATTTCCAAACAAAATTATGTCAAAAGATAATGTCAACTTCTGGATGCGCTAAAATGGAGTAGCTGTATCCCTTTTAAGTTTTGCCTCTGACAACCAAAGGACTGTGGAAAAGAAATAACAAACAAGCATAGACAGACTCTGAAATGTGGAGAGAAGCCTGTGGCCCACAGAGCTTGGGACTCGAACTATACTTCGGGGAATCCTCTGGGTATTTTATTACCTTCCATATATGTCATACAAGGAGTTGCAGAGGACTCCAACCCTTTGCCATTAAAAGGCATAGACAAAAAAATCTCCAAGAAAAAGCCTTTTTTCTCCTAGCCATGGAACAAGGAAAAGAATGGCTTAACAACAACAACAACAACAAGAACCCCACAACAGCAAAAAAGCTCACTTTTTTGAAAATGCGTGCTCAACTATACCCAAACCCCAAAGAAAAATATGCACTCACCTATGGTTTCAGTGAGGGTAAGTGGGGACATGATCTTTGACCCTACCTTATTCCACCCTGCAGTAAAAGGCAGCTATGCTCCCATTCACTCCCCCGGAGGTGTTAGTAGGACCAAGCAGGGATGTTATCTTCCATTTCTTGCCCACCAGAAACAGCTGGCAAGATTCCCAACTCTTTTGCTGGAATGGTGAGCGTGAGACTGAGCAGGGAGCTGTTCTTCCATTCCACACATGACAGGAGCAGATAGCATACTGATTCCATTGCCAGGGTAGTGACAGTGGGGTCCTGTGAAAAGCCACATCATCATCAATAAGTCTGAACAGTGTGATACATGAAAAGACTAGGAAGAACTCTGCTTTCCCCCATCCTTAATGTCAGCAGGCTCAGTGGTGAGCTGAGCCTCCGTCTTCATTCAGTATCAACAAGATGGAACAAAGTGATGGAAGGAATGGCTGTGTGCTACTCCTCTTCTTTCCTCCCACTTCTGGCATAAGTGGGGCCTGGCAGAGAACTGAGCTTCTGTCACCACTGTGAAATACAAGTGGTACTAGCCAGCCCTCCATGTCTACCTTTTGGGAGTGATAACTTTCTTTTATCCATTGATTAATGTAAGTATGTATAAGCACATTACATCTAGCATACATTAATAGGGAAGATTAGCAAGTTCTTAGAGAAATATAATTAAACTTTTTTTTTTAATTTCAGAGAAGAATTATTCCTGATCATTTAAAATAGGCCTATTGAGAATAGTAAAAGATGATTTATATTTTATGCACCATGGCGTCTTGTTGGCCAGTAAAGACTCTGAATGGTGGAACAGAATGTGGTTGATGATTAAAAGTTGTATCCTCAATTTCATACTTTTGTCACTGTAACAACATGTGCTTGTACATATCCTGAATTGGATCTATACCAGCCTTCAGGCATCTTTATAATAGTATGGTTGCTAAGTGGATGAGACAATGATCCATTTGTTCTTTAACTCGTTAAATCACACAATGATTGTTAATGCCTAATATATGCTGAGCACTATTTTAGGTAATTGATACACAGTAATTAGTAAAACAAAGATCACTCCTGACTTCATAGTGAATAATATCTAGTGAAGAAAGACTGTCAATGCATAGGTCAACCAGTAAGCATGCAATTAGATAGAAAGAAATAAATTCCAGGGTGTTGATAAACAAAATATGACTTTGAAGAAGATTAATTAAACAACATTACTGAGACAGATCTATTTTGAAAAGTTTTAGAAAAAGCAATTTAAAATCAGTGGAAGATTTATAGACAAGAGGAGGTTAACTATGCGCTTGAAATTCCAAGATGAACAGAGAGTATTCCCAGAGTTGGAAACCAAAATATAGTGTTATTTTGGAAATCCACAGGAAAAACAGAGAACTAAAACAGTGAAGGAAAGAGATAATGGCTCAAAAGAAAGTTTAGCTGGAGAATTTCAAGATTATACAAAGTCTTTTTAGCCTGATAAAGAGTTTGAATATTATTTTTTGTTTAACAGACATTGAAATTCTTATTATTTAAAGTCAATTAATGGCATACTCTGATTTATATTTTTAAATATGATTCTGACTTCATTAAGAAAATGACTTACAAAGAATAACAGTAACAAAATAGAGGTGACTTGTGTTGGTTAATTTTATGTGTCCACTTAAGTGGGCTAAAGGATGTCCATACTGCTGGTAAAGTGTCATTACTAGGTGTGTCTCTGAGGGTATTTCTGGGATATTAGCATTTGAGTCTTCAGACTGGGTAAAAAAGATTATCCTCACCAATGTGGGTGAGCATCATCCAATCCATTGAGGGCTTTAAAAGGCAAAGGAAGTGCAAATTTGGTCCCTGTTTGAGCAAGGATATTCATCTTCTCCTGCCTTCAGACGTTGACACTCTTGGTTCTCTGGACTTTGAACTCAAACTAAATTTCCTGTTTCTATAGCTGGCAGACAGATCATGGGAGTTCTTGGCCTCCATAATCATGTGAGCCAATTCCTATTTTTATATGTATGTGGACATACACACACACATATATAATTCTATAATTGATACTGTTTCTCTGAAAAAGTTCTGATTAATACACAGAGAACATATAAATGGAAAGGATTGGGTCTGTCCTTGGAGATTTCAAAGTCTCACTGGGGTTAGAACTTAAGATATTGCTAGACTGGAGTTCATATATTTTTGTGATGTTCCCTATTTGAGTTGGGCTCAAATCAAGGTACATCATATTCTTATTTGCTCTAAGAAAATGTACTAAGTTTTTGTAGTACAGAAGGGATCTGGACTCTTCCATATATTTCTGAAAATTTAGAGGGCGCAGTTCTTGGCTAGAAGAAACCAAACCTGGAATTCCATTATTATGTGAGGGAAGAATTGATTTATGTTTCCAGATACATTATTTATATGTATATTGATGAGCACTATTGCATATCTACTGTATCTACAATATTATATGCATTATTAGAAACTGCAGATTCGTTAAAAGAACATCTATTGTTTTCTGATGTTTTAGTAATGGCCGTTATGATAGGGCTAAGATGGTTTCTCATTGTGGTTTTAATGTGCATTTCCCCAGGGATTGGTGATTTTGAGCACTTTTTCATGTCTTTGTGGACCATTTGTATATTTTCTTTTGGAAAAAATTTTGTTATATCACCCACTTTTTGATGGGGCTATTTTTTTTCTTGATGATTTGTTTGAGTTCTTTGAAGATTCTGGGTATTACTCCTTTGTCAGATACATTGTTTAAGAATATTTTCTCCCATTCTGTAGGTCGCCTATTTACTTTGTTGATTATTTCCTTTGCTGAGCAAAAACATTTTTAGTTTAATTAAGTCCTATTATTTTTGTTGTTGCTGTATTTGCTTTTGCTGTCTTAGTCATAAATTCTTTGCCTAGGCCAATGTCCAGAGAGATTTTCCTACATTTTCTTCAAGAACTTTTTTATGTCTTATATTTAATTCTTTAATCCATCTTAAGTTAATTTTTATACATGGTGAGAGATAGGGATGCAGTTTCATTGTTCCACAAGAGGCTCTCCAATTTTCCCAGCCCATTTATTAAATAGGGTGCCCTTTCCTCAGTGTATGTTTTTGTTTGCTTTGTTGAAAATCAATTGGATGTAGCTATATGTTATTATTTCTGGGTTCTCTATTCTTTTCCATTGATCTGTGTGTCCAACTTTATGCCATTCACATGCTGTTTTGGTTACTATATCCTCATAGTATAATTTGAAATCTGGGAATGTGATGTCTCCAGATTTGTTCTTTTTGCTTAGGATTGCTTTGGCTATTTGGGCTCTTTTTTGATTCCATATGAAATTTAGAATTTTTTTTTCTAATTCTGTGAAAAATGACCTTGGTATTTTGGTGGGAATTGCACTGAATCTGCAATCACTTTGGGCAGTATAGATGTTTTTAAAATGTTGATTCTTCAAATCCAGGAGTATGGGATGTTTTTTCCATTTGTTTGTGTCATTTATGATTTTTTTCATCAGAGTTGTATGGTTCTCCCTGTAGATATCTTTGAACTCTTTGGTTAAGTATATTCCTAGGTATATTATTTATTTATTTATTTATTTATTTGTAGCTATTGTAATTGGTATTAAGTTCTTGCTTTGACTCTTAGCTTAGTGCAACCTTGTGGAAAACAATTTGGAGATACCTCAAGCAGCTAGCAATAGAAATACCAT
>VBSM01000949.1:5972178-5984422 GCA_008086735.1 Cheirogaleus medius
ATATTTGTACCCCCATTACAAGATGGAATAAAAAAAAATTAAAAAAAAAAGAAATACTACTGATTTGTGTATATTAATTTTGTAATCTGAGACAATACTGAATTTATTTATCAATTCCAGGAGTCTTTTGGAGGAGTCTTTAGGATTTTCTAGATATAAGATCATATCATCCCAAACAGATAGTTTCACCTCCACTGTTTAGATTTGGATGTCCTTTATTTCTTTCTCTTGCCTGATTACTCTGGCTAGGACTTCCAGTACTATGCTGATTAGAAGTGGTTACAGTGGGCTACTTGTCTTGTTCCAGTTCTTAGAGGTGATGCTTTCAATGTTTCTTCATTCAGTATTATGTTGGCTGTGCGTTTGTCATATATGATTTTTTTTTTTTGAGTTATGTTCTTTCTCTGGTATGGATACAGTTAAAAGGAAATGCTTATACACTGCTGGTGGGAATGTAAATTAGTACAAACTTATAGAAAATACTGTAGAGCTTTCTCAACCAACTAAAAATAGACCTACTATTCAATCCCACAAACCCACTTCTGAGTATCTACCCAAAGGAAAATAAGTCATTATATCAAAAAGATAGCTGTACCACAATGTTTGTCACAGCACACTTCACAACTGCAAAGATGTGGAATCAGTCTAAGTGCCCAACAACTGATGAGTGAATAAAGAAAACGTGAGATGTATATGTGAAATAAATGTGATATACATATATAAGATATATATGTGTATATATGTGATATATATGTGATATACATATATATGTGATATAAATGTGAGATATATATATATATATACACACATACATATATCATACACACACACACACACACACACACACACACCCCATGGGGTACTACTCAGTCTTAAAAAGGAATGAAATAATGTATTTTGCAAAATCTTGGATGGAGCCATTATCCTAAGTGACATATCTCAGGAATTGAAAAACAAATACCACATGTTCTAACTTATAAGTGGTAGCTAAATTGCATATGGTCATAAAGTGATGTAATGAAAGTTGGAAGCTAAGAAGGAACAAGGTAGGGAGGGGGTTGAAGAATGAAACAAATGACCTATCAGGCACAATGTACACTATTCTGGTGACAAATACTCTAAAATCCCTGACTTCAGCAGTATATATTTCATCCATGTAACAAAAAACACTTGTACCCCTTGTACCCCCTTATTCTAATGAAATTTAAAAAAATAATAAATTCAGGAAAAAAAAAAGAACACAATCCTTCATTCTTTCCCCATTTTGTGAGAGACAGCCTGGGACTTTAATTCACTATATTCTGTTAGATTTCTGCTGTCTGGTATCAGTATGAACATTTATATTTTAAGCTTATTAGGCTTAAAATATATATAGGCATATATATTCCTAGCTATATCTTCCTGAGTAAAACAATTAAAATTGATTTAGTTTCTTTTTTCTGCCTAAAGAAAGATTGATACTGACAATATCCAAAATTTAATTTAGCTTCCAATTTTGTATGAGAAACATCTGAGAATAGCAAAGCCCTGGTTCTTCTTCTCTGCTTTACAGCTTGGAAATATTTCTAGACGTAAGATTCCTTACCTGGAAAATCTTAATCTATATGATTATTGAGACATATCAAATCTCTATTTTTCAAAGTTCTTGAGAATTTCAGATCCATTATTCAATTTAAAAAACGTTCATTTATTCTTGTATGCCACATATAGGATGTGTAGAGATTCAAAATATACCATCTATACTCAAGGAGTTAATGGTCCAGTAAAAATTAATTGATGAGTGAATGAAAATGACAATCTAGGTAGATAAGAGCAATGATGGAGCTATTAATAAAATTATGTTCTGGGTAGATTGGATCATGAATTTTATTTTACTTTTTTGAGTTTCCAAATAAATGTGATTCTTCTGGAATCAATCCCAGACTAATTGCTTCCTATGCAATTTCCCAACATCTTTAATGACAGCTCCTATATAATTGGACAAAACACTGGTTCAAGAAATATCTCTGACCACATAAAGTTGAAAGTAGTTTTGAAGTCTTTTTCTGAAAGCTGATCAATACAGATAGCACACCACACCATCCGCTCTGAATTTATTCCTGTAATTTATTTTAGCTTTGAGTGTAGCCATACTTAATTGCTAATCCATATTCATCAAACATCACAGTTGAGGGCATAGTCAGGAGATACTTCATGTACCATCTCATCTGCTGTGGAAAGTTATAGGCTCAGATTTCATCTTCTTTTACAGTTGCTTGACATCACTATACTTCTTAAAGTAAAAGAAAGTAAGAAAAAAGAAAGAAAGAAAGAAAGACAGAAAGACAGACAGACAGAAAGAAAGAAATGAAATAATAAATTATTAATGCAGAATATCATAAAATTTGCATGGTGATGCTTAGCAGGTAATGACTTATCAAAAACAGGAACGTAATTTAAATTCTACCATATACCAATTAAATTGGTTTAATTGGACTATTTGAGTTAAAGATATCTTTTCAGTTGTGCAATTATTTTTATTTCCAAAGGCACCAACTCTAACATTGAAAATGTAATTATTTGTCATGTTTCATGAATTCTAGTTGAAATGACCTCTAAAATAATGTGAAGCATGGAATTGTAAGCTAAAGCTACCTGTTTAAACTCCTAGATATTTCCAAATCAGCTTCATTCTTTTATTCTGAGACTAAAATTTGTTGAAAACTGTTTGGTAGATGTGCTGCTGAACTTATATGGCTAGAAAAATAATAAGTTCACTTCTGATTCAGAATAGAGTAATTGCGTGGAGTTTTTAAGCTTTGAAAAATTTTTCAACATCAATTTTTTAATATTTTGGTTGTCTAACATGACGTGTAAGTTAAGTGGAACTACATAACCAAGATTTTGATATTCTAAAATAAATAATATATATAAAATATTAGGAGGTAGTAAATGTTTTCATTAAAAATGTACAAAAGAAGATGCATACTGATATTCAATACATATTATAAAAATAAGATAATATTGAATACATATTGTAAATAGATATTGGAAAGTGATTGAGAGAGAAAGAAGAGGAAAAAGAGTGATCACAAAAAGTACATTATTTAGCCTTTTAACATTTATCGATAGTTTTATGTAGTGATATGCTTTTAATAATCATTATTTTAATTCTAATATATATGTAATTAAAGATTTATTACCCTCCTGGACTTTTTCTATTTATGGACACTTTCTTTCTAACAGTAATAATAATAGCAATTGTATTTCAGTGTCCAGTTCTATACAAAGCATTTACACCAATAAACTTATTTAATCCTCAGGATATGAGGCCAAGACCCTATTTCAGATATTAAGAATACTTGAGCCTAGAGGGATTAATAAATATGTCCATGGTAACACAGGAAGTAACTGGCAAAACCCAGATGCAAACTGAATTTTGTCTGCACATATTTACAAATCATGTTCTTAACCACTTTGCTGTATTAATGTTATTTCAACTCTTTTGTAGGTTACATTGAGGTAGCATGTCCTTTTTTCTTTTCAACTAACTTACATTTGCTTTTTGATATGAAAAACATGATATTCTCGATCTCAATTTGTATACTGCTCTCCACAAATTAATAAGTATTTATTAAGTCCCTATAAGTATACATACTTTCTAGTCTCTGTACAACCGCACACAAAGCTTTATTATATAGCTTTATTTGTGTTTAGTTATCCTTTATTTTTTTTTTTTTTTTTTGAGACAGAGTCTCACTCAGTTGCTTAGGCTAGAGTGCAGTGGTGTCATCATAGCTCAGTACAACCTCAAACTCCTGAATTCAAGCAATCCTCCTGCCTCAGCCTCCCAAGTAGCTGGTACTACAGGTTCTCATCACTATACTGGTTAATCTTTTTTTAATATAGATATAGTGATCTCCCTGTGTTGCCCAGGCTGGTCTCAAATTCCTGGCCTCAGGTAATTCTCCTGCTTGGGCTTTCCAAAAAGCTAGGATTGCCAGCATGAGTCACTATGCCCAGCCTAGGTATAGTTATGATTTTTTTAAATTTATTTTAAATTCAACCATTAGGATGATAAACTGTTCCATATAAAATACATTGCACATTCCTGGATTTTGCTCTATGATATGCAATCTCTAACAAGACTTCAAATCTTCAAATTTTTTTTTTTTTTTTGAGATAGAGTCTACTCTGTCACCCGGGTTAGAGTGCTGTGGCATCAGCGTACCTCAGGGCAACCTCAAATTCGTGGGCTCAAGTGATACTTCTACTTCAGCCTCTTCAGTAGCTAGGACTACAGGTTTGTAGCATAATGCTTGGCTATTTTTTTTTCTATATTTAGTACAAATGGGGTCTTGCTCTTGCTCAGGCTGGTCTCGACTCCTGACCTCAAGTGATCATCCCACCTCGACCTCGACCTCCCACAGTGCTAGGATCACAGGCATGAGCCACCACGCTCAGCCAAATCTTCACCATTTTACCTCCTGTTAATGATTCATCTACAATTTTCAAAATTTCTCAATGCCAGCCTCCTAAGCCCTTGATTAATAAAAGTACTATGCTCATCTAAGCTTTCAACCCTGTTTCTAATTTCTGGATAGATTGACTCAGGAGTATAGTGAGGGGAAAGTCTGCCTTAGTCTATGTTCTGCTACTATACCAGCATATCACAGACTAGGTAATATATATAGAAGTTTATTTGGGTAATATATAAAGAAGTTTATTTGGCTCATGATTCTGGAAGAATTTCAAGAGCATAGTGCTGGCATCTGGGTTGGGTCATCCAATGGCAGAAGGCAAAAAGAGCGGAAGTAAGCATGCAAGATAGAGATCAAAAGTGGGCCAAACTATCTTTTTGTCAGGATTCCCCATTCTTGTGATAACTAACCCATTCCCAGGATAGTGGCATTAATCCAATCATGACCTAATCACCTCTTAAAGGTCCTACCTCTTAATACTGTTAATTAAGTTTCCAACATATGAACTTTGAAGGACATATTCAAACCATAGCAAAAGCCATTCTCCTGATGTTGTATATGCAGCATCAACTTTTTGATCATCTCTTATTGCCCTTTTAAAATTATACTGGCTAAATATTAAAGACATAAAAATTAAGAGCCTTGGTATTTTTATATTCATTATTTCCTCTCAACCACAAATTTAAGCATAATTTTTTTGAAGTCACACAACTGGCAAGACAATCTTTTGCTTATAAATTCAACTTCCTATTTGTGAACTCTTTTCGTAGCATTCTAGAGCTTGTACTTTTACAGTTGAGAAGACTGAGCTTTAGAGAGACAAACTTAAATAGTTCATACTGCTAAATTGTGAACCATGTATCTGAACATGAGTTTTTTCAACCACGATGTTAACATTCTTCATTGTTATGATATACGGACTATCTAGATTTTATCTTTTCAAGAAACTCTGTCAGTCTATGTCCTAGCTGGAAATGATGGCACACACAGAATAGTTTAACCAAAGAGAATGTAATTGAGGAACCATTTACAAAGTTGTAGGCAAAGTTATGGAAATCAACAAGGGATGATGAGTCACACACAGACTAAGAATAGCTTGAAGCAGTTTCCACTTCTAGATTAGATGGGGCAAGGTAAGAGCTTCTGTGAAATGGAGATTCAGAGGAAGACTACACGACTGTATTCATAGAGAAATTAAGCCATTTCTAGAGCCACAGTAAATAAGAAAATAAGGAGAAGAATATCCCCAAATTCTCCCTTTACCTGTGCCTCCCCTTGGCCAGATCCAACAGAAGTTAGAAGGCATGAGAGCCAAGGAGTTGCTATCCTTACAGATCATGGAACAGAACAGGACAGAAAAGGAGGGGAAGTGGATAAGGGGGGGAAATAAATTATAACTAGCTTAGAGCCTTTCTTGATACACTCTAATGTATTAGAAGTCATCTCTAATTGCTTCCTTTAATACTGTCCTTCTTTCATGTACATTTCTATCATACTGTATAAAAGCGTACTTTTTAATTGTCTTCATCCATCTCTACCCCTTCCCCAGCAATGAGATCTCTAAGAAGATGGGCTGTGTTCTTTGTTTTTCACAATCACATACCTAGTGACTTAAATTATACCTGAAATGTGTTTTGTACTCAAGCAATGTCTACTAAATGAAGGAACGGGGATGAACAAATGTAAACAACCAAGAACCGTTTCAAACTTCCAAACTTTCGAATTTCCGAGCTTATATGAATGAACCAAATATTTTATTCTTGTATGACAAAAGTATGTTGTTGGTGCTATTGTGATTATTGCATGTGTGTGTGCATGCGCATGTGTGTGGTGTATGTGTATGAGCATATAGGTTACATATAGTAAGATGCACAAATGTTAAACCTACCGCTTTTATAATGTTTACATGTGAATACACTTGTGTATGTAATGAGTGGATTGACATCCAGTGATACTATTCCAAATCGAGGCAAGTCTTTCCCTGATCAGTGTTAGTAGCACATCAAAATAGAAGAATCTATATTTCTGTATGAGAGGGCTTGAGAGTTGCCAATATGTGTATTAGAAATCTTTCCCTGAGGCTCTATTTCCTTAGTGAGCTCTGTATTTTCACTGGGATTATTTGTTTATCTTCGATGATTGCGGTATCAGCACTGATAAAACCTATAGCAGAGCCACTGCATTACATTGCACAAATCCAAGAGGGACTATTCATGTTATAATTTGCACTAATGGTACCCTTCTGATAGTATGCTCGGGGCCCTAATCAGCAGCTAAAGCTCTCCCAAACCACCCTTTGGCAACTATCCCTAACACCATTGTTTTCAACATGTTCAAGGAACTATTGATAATGATTCTGTGAGTTTGTCAGTTAAATATATGAGCTCATAGTTTGGTGCTGATTAACCCACACCATAGCATATTCTAATACTTTTTCTGACCCAAGTCATTTGTTTACTTACATTGATTTTCTAATAATATTGACATGGAACACTATCAAAGACATTTATAATTATGTGTGCAATATATGTTACAGAATATTCCTGTAGCCTCTTTCTATAACTGAACTGTGAATATTTGTGATATGTTTCTATAGCGCACACTCTGTGTCTCTTCATATATATGTATATATATATAAAACTTTAAAAAAATTTTTGTTTGTCTACTAATACTTTGAAAAATTAGTGAGTTAACATCTTTCATGAAGAAAGCAAGCAGGTTTGGGAGAAGTCCACTTTAGGACTTCAGTGAACTAGTTGTGTTCTGATTAAAGAATAATGCTTAGGAGTTCATATTGTCAACACAAGGGAAATTAGCATGTCCATATTTGAATTTAGTACATCATTTGGCATGCAGTATAATACTATAAATATGCTAGTACATGCCTACATAACAATTTGTGGCATGAATCACATGTAATATTTCCTCTGAGTTGATTATAAAGCACATTTGGAAACCAAAATTAACCAGATGACATTTTATTATGCAGTGGGACTTATGTAATGTAAAATTTAATTACATAATATTTCACACACAGCTGTGACAAAACATATATTCCAAGATTCACCAGCTAAGTTGACATGAAGATCTTTTGGGAAGATGATCAAAATGGGTTATCTTCTATAGATAAATGAGAGTCTATTTATGTGTCCTGAGGTTCTTTTCTTAAATACTCAAATACCATTTTCACAAAGTTCCTCCGAGAGAAAAAATTTTCTCTAGAGAATCTTTTACAACAAAGCAAAACAAACAATAAAAAACAAAACTGTTCATCTGAATGGCCTTGAAACCTTGAAAACCATCACATGTAGTTGGTGAGCTCTCCTTGCTTTAATGCCCCTTGTGTTTACAAAGCTTCAGAGTTTTCCTATCTAATTGCTAGCAAACAGTAGATAATAAAATGCACTCATCAAACCAAACAGGATTTGAGTTCATTTTGTGGCTACATTGTCTGTGTCAGAAAAAAATTATCTGAAATGTGCTCAATGAAAAGCCATTTTACACCTGGAGAGGGAGATTTAATTAGAATAGAGTGAATGAGCTGCCAATACCATCAATCCAGCAAGCGTTTATTGAGTCTTACTATTTACCCAGCTCTGTGCAAGGAGATGGAGAGATATGGGAGATTGATATTTTTAAAAGGCTTGTATTTCTGGTACTTCTTATTTGATGTTAGGTGGTACTGAGGGAAACACTCTCAGGGGCTGCAGAAGAGGCTCTTCAATGCTCCTTCCCCATATCTCTTCTCCCAGCATCCTAACATTAGTCCAGGCTGAGCAAGGGAGATTCAATAGGTCACTAAAAACTAAATCTACATTTTAAATCAATGCCTCCCTAAATAGGCCATCTTTGTTAGCTCTCAGGGACTTCCTATAGATGTATTTCAAGTGGTGGAGGGTGAAGAATGGAGCTTGGAGAGACTAAATTTTCATCAAAGAATTTTTAATAGAAGCATCTCTTACCAACCTCAGGATATCTTAATCTGCAACTCAAAGATACAAAGCTGGCCAGGATGTGTGGTAGATACATCAGCAGGGTTGACCCTTAGAGTACTTTTGGGGTGAAATAACACACAGAGCGCCCCCAATTCATTAAAAGCAGCTAAATTCTGACAGAAATTCTCTAGCCATAAAATTAAGGGCAGCTATAGCAGACCTCAATGTCAGTTTCTCCTTAACTACTTCGGTAACGCGCTCACCGGTGGCAAAACCTTGCCCACAGCCGGCACTAATAGTCCACACAATAGTTTGTGCTGTGCATTGACAACGAATCTGTTTTGCTCTTGTGTGATGAGGAAAACTTTAAAGCACTGAAAGCTTGTTTTACTTTACAGGTAGCTTTAGGAAAATAACTATAATAACTCCTACTAAGGACTTGTTAAAAGATCACAGATTCGTAGTAACTTATTAGCTAAATGTACACACTACGACTTCAGAGATAAAAGTAAAAGCTTTTGACTGTCCACTAAAGTCGAAGCTCGGCTCTGCGCCTTCATATTACGGCTGTCGGCTAAAGTCGTTGCTCGTGTTCATCTGTGGCTGTAGACTATAGTCGACGCTGTTACCTAAGTGGTTAAAGGACTTCCTTAATTAAATTTCATAGGGGTAATTTCCTATCTCCCACCCTCAAACCATCCTTGCAATTCTGAAGCTGAGTTTGGTATGCTTTGATCAACCCCAATCTTGTTGTTCTCTCCTTTAGGGAACTATATATACTGCCTCTTCTCCCTATAATAGTCATTATCTGAAACTCGACTCTTAAGTTGTTGGATACAACACAGGCATCATTTCTTTCAAAAATTCCTCTCTGAAGCTTTCTCAGTAGTTGTCTGTTTTGTCTGCCTCTGCCACCAGGTTGTAAACTTCTTAAAGAAGAGCACAGCCTCCTACTCTGTGTGTCACCATTTTCAAACAATATACCTGGTACCATCTAAGTGCTGAACTGAAGAAGAAAAATCAGCTGAGATATCCTCTCTACGCAAGTTATTTCATAGATTTATAGAACTCCAAACCCCGATGAATGGTAGAGATCACTACATTTAGGGGTTCTCAACCATTCTGGTCATATGACAAATAACATCCACCATTTGAAAATGCCATTTATAGAAATTGCCTATATTTGAGAGAAAATGCAAGAATATAAGTTACTTCAATTCCCTCTAATCGCCACATTCAAGAATAATCAAATAATATTACTCTATTTACCAGGGGCCTTAATAAGTTAAGCTTCAACTTTTTCACAATTTTAGGTATTTTAATTGTAGATCCACTTATCAAGAAACTATATCAGAATGGCCAACAGTTGCCTATTTAATTTTTAGTTCATACCACAGACCGTATATAGGCAGCTCTGTGTACCAGAGAATTCACTGGCTTAATAGGTATCTACATGGTTCTCTCTGGTGAGATTGTGACTTTAGAGACACAAACAGTATTTATTATAAGGCATGGACACTTGAACTCAAATTTCATGTAAAATAAGTTGCTAAGATGTATGTGAACTTTTACAGTGCAAGGCAGGAGACAGAGTTGCATTATAGAAAGAAGAGATAACGTGTAGGTCTTGAAAGATGGAAAAACGTCTTTGGTTAGTGACAGTATTCCATTTCTTACTTGCCCTGGATATAGTACTTGACTGCTCTTGTAAAACTAGGAGATGAGTATCATTATATGAATATGATCAAACCTCTTTTGTTGGTAACCAGCTTGAGGTGTTCTCTGATCTGTATCATCAAAAACTAACAAAGCTAAAAACAGTGGAAAGTTGAAACTAATTATTTTAAATTTTAAAAATGTAAATCAGTTCCAAATTTGGCAGAATCATTATTATGGTACTATTTATTTTGGCCCCTTGAAAAATGATCACAACACAATAGTGGTTACCCCACCCTTGAAAACTATTGATTTTGTCCAGTAGTTTTTCAGATGGAGAAACTTAGGTGTAGTACAGTTGGGTGGTTTGACATTGCTAGCCAGATAGCACCAAAATGGGAGTTATATCTCATAATCTCATACTTGATTCTGTGATTTGGCTTACTTTGTTCTTTCCTCATCCTGTTAAGTTATCTTTCAATGCCAAGTCTTCTCTTCTTTTTATGAATAGAGATTTAGAGCAAAGAACGTCACATGTGGAAGAAATGTGACTTCAGTTTTTGTGTGGCAGCATCAAATACCTTGACATGTGAATATTTGTAAGCTTTATTTTGCTGTATGCAAGAAAAGAGAATATAGTCAAATTCTGTGTTTCATTTCACTTCAGTCCAGTACTGCATGGGTACTTCATTGGAAATAACTGAGTGCTTAAAAAGTAATTTATTAATAGTGCATGAGTTCTGTGTACTGAGCTCCAGCTGGCACAGCCTACCAAACCCCTGACTGAGCACTGGAAAGAGGATAAGCTCATAATGCTCTGTGAGCAGACTACCCTTATTCCTATATAATTATAGATAATAGAGCAGTGGTGGCAGCCACAGTTATGGGGCAGGGCTTCTTTAGAATAGTGGTGAAATTGAAGTAGAAAAAAATGAATTCCAGATGCCCAGCATTCCTCACCATTTATATATATATATATATAAATATGGTATTTAATTAATATACATTTAATTTATATTATATATTTAATCAGGATATATATTTAATTAATATATCTAATATATATTAAAATAGCCAAAGAA
Organism: Cheirogaleus medius; assembly: GCA_008086735.1. Lineage (NCBI taxonomy): Eukaryota > Metazoa > Chordata > Mammalia > Primates > Cheirogaleidae > Cheirogaleus > Cheirogaleus medius. Next base: position 5,983,312 of record VBSM01000949.1, read on the forward strand.
AAATTATTTAAACAGATATCATCAGCAGAGTATTATGTCACCAGGGAAATGTCTACCTGTTCAAGTGATGGCCACAGGTCATGGGGGTTTAGAGAAACAGTTTCTATAAGTGACATGCACAGTAGACGGTGTCCTTTCTGGAAGGGATACTCAGTGCTTCTTGAAGTTGTGTCTCTGTGTATCCTCCTTCTCTTAACAAATAATTTGAATCAGATAGATCTCGTTTTATATCCTGGCTCTTCTACCTCCTCCTTGTTGTGTGAACTTGGACAAGTTATTTAACTGCTCTGAGGTTTCTCTTCTTCAACTGAAACAGGGCAATCAATACTTACCCTATAATGCTGTTATAATAATTAAGTGAGATAATAGATATAAAGCTTTTAGTATAGTAGCTGGTATAAATGAAGTGTTGCTTAAATGGTAGCAGTAACCTGTAATATTCCGTAATATAAATAAGGATAATGTAGTAACAATGAAAAACATTTAAAAATGGTTGAATTCACACATTACTGAATTCTTACCTAAAATATGTATAGACATATGTGTAGAATAATGCAAAAACTGGCCATTCACTTTGTGTTCTATGAAGCAGAAACCTTGACAACATTTGGGGCTTATTAGATATGTATAATCATAGAATCCACTCCATATCTACTGAATCAACATCTGTCTTTTTAATCATATCCCTAGTTTTTTTGCATGTATGTTTAAGTTTGAAGAGTGGATATACAGTATAAAATGCTACTTATTTTTATTGTGGTAATTCAGAGTCTGCTATGTGCCAAGTATTGTATGAAGCTCTTTTGTGTTCATTAGTTTCTTTATTCTTTACAAAAACGCAATAAAGTGTTACTGCCTATTTTAAAAACGAAGAAACTGACAAACAATTTAAACAACACAATTTGAAATTGCCTGAGCCAAATTTCAGAAGGAAGCTTTCCTTTTTTAAAGCCCATGTTTTTTTTATTTCAGCATGTTATGGGGGTACAAATATTAAGGTTACGTATATTGCCCATGCCCCCTCTCCCCCCTTGAGGCAGAGTCTCAGACATGACCTTCCCCTAAACGTTGCACATCTCACTCATTATGTTTGTATATACCCATCCCCTCC
>VBSM01000949.1:5993623-6006701 GCA_008086735.1 Cheirogaleus medius
AAAAAAAAAAAAAAGAAAAGAAAAAAGAAAAAAAAGAAAGAAAGAAAGAAAAGAAAAGAAAAAAGATGAATGAATGAATAAGTGAACTTGAGTGTTGGCACTTTGATTTTGTTCCTCTTTTCAGAATGTTAAATGTTAGATTCTCTCTCTTGCATAATCTCTCTCTTTCAGTCTGTCTATGTGTGTGTGTGTGTTATTACAGGCTTGTGGCTAACCAATATTATTCCTAAAATAGACCCATCTATGTAGGTTGAGGAATAAACGAATTAATGATACCTGATCATGATCTCATGATCTCCAGATTGTATATTCTTCTTTTCTCACATTCTTTTCTCAGCATATTCTCCTTGGTCAATCTCAGCCATGCCAATAGTTTTGACTATTATGCCTATATAGGAAACTTCAAAATAAATATCTTCAAATCAGAATCTCTCTGACCGCCCTGTCCTATGTGTAGCTCAGCCAAATTGTTATCTACCAATATGACCCACTGGTTCCACAGATTGAATATTTTCATAATCCACCTCTTTCATGCTCTCCATCCCTAACAGTAAGCTTATTTCAGGCCTTTATCATTTGGCATTTTTGACTCTAATAATTGTCTTTGCTTTTGATCTTTACTTTCTTTAATCCATCTCATTTGAACTGATTTTCTGACTTATATTGGTGGGTATAATGGAGATACATTAACTTAGAATGAATGCCTTGGGAAGAAGGATGGAGTGTTCTGCTATCCCTCTAAGAAAATTTGACAAAAAAGGCCAGATGTTCATACTTTAAAATAATCATGAAGCAGCACCACTATTCAAGTCAGAAAACATATCTATGTATGTATATATACACACACGTATATGTGTGTGTGTGTATACAGGGGCTTACATGCGTATATATGTATATATATGCATATATATGTATGTATATATACACACACGTGTGTGTGTGTGTATACAGGGGCTTACATGCGTATATATATATATATACGCATATATATGTGTGTGTATTATACATACATATATATTTTTTCTGACTTGAATAGTGGTGCTGCTTCATGATTATTTTAAAGTATGAACATCTGGCCTATATATATATACATATATATGCATATATATGTATAAAATTCAAACCAAATTTCAAACAATAGGGTTGAGATGATACTACTTGCAGAGTTACATTGTCAAAACAGTTGGCCAAGGGGGAAAACCAGGAAACTCAACTGAAATTAGTAGAAGTGGGCAATCAGTGGATGGTTTAGATAAGTTCTGAACTTAGAGTTTCAAACTCCTTTGTAAATAATGTGCCCCTCCTTATATTAGTCTATTTGTTGGGAAATATCTATATAGAGGGTCAGGTACACAGAAAGGAAATATTTACATTGTATAACCATATAATGTATTTTATATTTCAATTTTATGTATTTCTCCCAACTACCATATGATCTTCTTATAAACAGCAATGGCATTTTTATTTATCACATTATTTCTAATACTTAGTCTAAAACCTGAGCCCAAAGAAATGGCAGCAAATGTTGGCTAAATTAATAAATGAGAAATTATCATCAGGCAGAAACAAGAAAACACACATGTGCACAGAGGAATGTTAAATAACTGAATATTGATATAATTATGATAAAACTACCCAAAAGTTTCTACTTAAATATTTTATTAACTTGAATAAATTAAGATGATACCAGCTTCTCCTTCCTTCCAATTCCTATCTCTGTATCTCTTTGCCAGGTTTCGTATCAAAAGCCTCCTAAGAAGAACGCAGTAAACCTTTAATGACTTTGGAGATACATTCCCAAAGAAGTGATATTGTGAGAAGAATGATTTCATGCTGAATTTAATTCACTTCTGACAGGGGCTTACACCAGTTCCTGAAACAGTAGGCACTCCAGAACAGCAGCCAAAAAAGACAGCAACTGTAGGGATATCCTCCTCCCTGCTGATGATAAAAGAGTTTTTAGAATGAAGCTTATTGATCCTTGGTAAGTGAATGTTGCAATTGTGAATTCTCACTCCATGATATTAAAGCAAAACCCATTCTAAGACAAGTCAGGCCTAGGCCACAAAGCTGACTCTATTGAACAAAGTGATGAGGCCTCCCCATCTTTTAGTGATGTATTCTTGGAAAGACTTTTTCCCAGCCTGTGAGTCCATTTCAAGTGAATCATGTAGTTACCTATCTCTTAGGGAAGCACATCTATTAGCCCATAATCTTCGAGGAGGGGAAATGCCATGTTCTTACTTGCCAAAATGAATTGCTTGCTACGATTTCTGCTTTGAAAGCTCTTAAGATAACAACTTCTTTAGAAAGTCAGCTGTTATTAAAAGTCAGTAAATTTACCATTGTTCATTAAATTTTCTGAAAGCCACCAGCAATGTGATTCAGGATCACAGAATTTCATGTTTTAAAGAAGCGTCAGAAATTACCTGGTGGTATTGGGATACTTGAATTCCTGCCTAGATATTTCTCTGTGTGGCCTCTATTTGGGTCCTACCACTGACAAGAGCCATTATTGATGACTCTTCCACAGCTAATGTGTGATTTTAGGCAAAATGTCTTAATTGCTGCATACTCACATAGATTGTGTGGGAACAGTGATCATTATCAATGATGAGGATGACTAGATTGTTCACGCCTCCTGTGCAAGCTATCTGGTGGAGACTTAACTGGTATTTATTGAATGCCTAATATATGACAGGCACAGAACTGACACATTTCCACATGAATGCATTTAACATTCACAAGAATTTTGTGATGTGTCTAATATTACACCTATTTAACAAATGAGGAAATGTAAGTACAGATAATTTAAGTGTTTTGCCTGAGATCACAAAGATGAAGTCAAAGGATTAGAAACAACGTTTCCTGATTCAAATTCAGTGCTATTTCCAATGCCTTCATCAGTATGACCTCTCATCATTCTTTGTTTACTTTATAAGATTTAACACATCATGCTCAGGTGGTACCTGACAATTTCTGTTCATTATCTTCATTTTCCAAACTTCTTACATAATTTTACAAATATTTAAACTAGGAATATTTTTTTTTAGAAATCTCATATTATAAAAATTATTTTTTATTTCAAAATATTGAGGGGATACAACTGTTTTTGGTTACATGGATCCCTTTTGTAATGCTTGAGTCACGGTTATAAGTGTGACTGTCACCCAAATAGTGTTCATTGTACCTGTTCATTGTACCTGTTAGGTAGGATTTGGCCCTTCCCCTCCTCCCATTGCCATGTACTTGATTTCCACTGAGTTTTACCTCCCTGTGTGCAAATAAGTGCTCATAGGTTAGTTCCAATTTAATTGCAAATATGTGGTGTTTGTTTCTCTATTCTTTAAATACTTCACTTAGGATAATGGTCTCTAGTTCTATCCAAATTGTTGCAAAAGACATTGATCCATCCTTTTTATGGCTGAGTAGTATTCCATGCTGTATATGTACCATATTTTGTTAGTCCATTCATGAATTTATGAGCATTTGGGTTGATGCGAAATCTTTGCAGTTGTGAATTGTGCTGAAATACACATTCAAGTTCAGATGCCTTTTTGATAAAATCACTTATTTTCTTTTAGGTAGTTACCCAGCAGCGGAATTGCTGGATTGAATGGTAGGTCTACTTTTACTGATTTGATGAGTCACTGTATTGTTTTCCATAGAGGTTGTATTAATTTGCAGTGCAACCAACAGTATATAAGCATATCTTTCTTTCTGCATCCATGCCAGCATCTACTGTTTTTCGACTTTTAATAAAAGCCATTCTAACAAGTATACGGTGGTATCTCATTGTGGTTTTAATTTGCATTCTCCTGATGATTAGTGACATTGAACATTTTTTCATATGTTTATTGGCCATTTCTCTATCTTCTTTTGAAAAGTTTCTGTTAATAACTTTTGTCCACTTTTTAATGTGGTTGTTTGTGTTTTTCTTGCTGATTTTCTGGAGTTTTTATAAATTCTGATTACTAGCCCTTTATTGGATACATAGCTTGCAAATATCTTCTCACATTCTGTAGGTTGTCCATTTGTCCTGTTGATCATTTCCTTAGCTGTGGAGAAGTGTTTTAATTTATTCAAGTCCCGTTTATTTATTTTTATCATTGCTATAATTGTCATTGGGGTCTTAGTCGTAAATTATTTGCATATGCCAGTATCTAGAAGAGTTTTTCCTACATTTTCCTCTAGAATTCTTATGATTTCAAGCCTTACATTTAAGTCTTTTACCCATCTTGAATAAATTATTGTGAGTGGTGAGAGATATGGATCATGTTTCATTCTTCAGAATATGGCTATCAAATATTTCCGGTAATATTTATTGAATAGGACTTCTTTCCCTTAAGTTATATTGTTATCTGTTTTGCCAAAGATCAGTTGGCTATATGTGGATGGTTTTATATCTGGGTTCTCTGTTCTCTTCCATTGGTGTATGTCTACATTTTTGTGCCAATGCTATGCTGTTTGGGTTACTAGAGTCTTGTAGCATAATATGAAGTCTGGTAATGTGATACCTCTAGATGTGTTCTTTTGCTTAAAGACTCCTTTGGCAATCTGGGCTCTTTTCTGGTACCAAATGAAGCATAGAATTACTTTTTCTAGATCTGTGAAATATGACATTGATATTTTGAGGGGGATTTCATTGAATCTGTAAATCACCTTGGGTAGTATGGACATTTTAACAATGTTGGATCTACCGATCCATGGGCATGATATGTTTTTCCATTTGTTTGTGTCATCTATGATTTATTTCCTCAGTGTTTTGTAGTTCTCTTTGTAGAAATCTTTCATGTCCTTAATGTAGTATATTGCAAGTATTTTATTTTCTTAAGCTACTGTGATTGGTACTGAGTCTTTGATTTGACTCTCAAGTTGACTATTATTGGTGTATAGGAATGCTATTGATTTGTGCATATTGATTTTATATCCTGAGACTTTTCTGAATTTACTTATCAATTCCAGGAGTCTCTTGGTGTAGTCTTTGGAGTATTCGAAATATAAGATTGTATTGTCAGCAAAAAGCAATAGTTTGGCCTTCTCTTTTCCTTTTTTGATACCTTTTACTTCTTTCTCTTGCTTGATTGCTCTGGCTAGGACTTCCAGCATAATGTTGAATAAAAATGGTAACAGTGGGCTTCCTTATCTTGTTCCAGTTCTTATAGGGAATGCTGTCAACTTCTCCCCAGTCAGTATGATGTTGGCTGTGGGTTTGTTGTATATGACTTTTAAAATTTAAAGACAGTCAATGCCTAGTTTGTCAAGGGTTTTTAATTATGAAAGGCTGCTGAATTTTGTCAAATGCTTTTTCTGCATCTATTGGGATGATTATATGGTTTTCTTTTTGCTTCTGTTTTTGTGATGAATCACATTTATTGACTTACGTATGTTGAACAATTCTTGCACCCCTTGGATGAAGCCCATTTGGTCATGGTGGATTGTTTTTTTGTTTGTTTGTTTTTAATGTGCTGTTGAACTCATTTTACTTGTATTTTATTGAGGATGTTTACATCTATATTCATAAGGGATATTGATCTGTAGTTTTCTTTTTTATTGTGCTCTTTCATGACTTTGGTATCAATGTTGATACCAGGTTTGTAGAGCGACTTGGGGAGAATTCCCTCCTTCTCAAAGTTATGGAATAATTTCTGCAGTATGGGTACCAGCTCTTCATCTGGTCCAGGGCATTTTTTAAAAAAAGATATTTTATTATTGTTTTAATCTTGCTGCTCATTATTGGTGTGATCAGGAGCTCTGTTTCTTCCTGGTTCATTCTTGAGAGGTGGTGTGTTTCCAGGAATTTTTCCATTTCCTCTACATTTTCTAGTTTATGTGCATAGAGATTTTCATAGTATTTACAGAAAATATTTTATACTTCTGTGGTATCAGTTGTAAGATAGTTGTGGTATCAGTTCTTGAAACATGTTTTTGTGGCCTAAGATATGATCAGTCTTGGAAAATGTTTCATGTTCCATGTGTTGATAAGAAGAATGTATTTTAAGTAGTTTTTGGTTAAAATGTTCCATAAATGTCTATTAGACAGATTTTTTTCTAGACTCTTGATTATGTCCAATGTTTCTTTCTTTATTTTATACTTGGATGATCTGTCCAGTGCTTTCAGTGTGATGTTGAAAGCCCTGGCAATTATGATGCTATCATTTATCTTTTTGCTTATATCTAATAGAATTTGCTTTATAAATCAGGCTGCTCCTGTGTTAGGTGCATAAATATTTAGGATTGTTATGTCTCTTTTCGAAGTGCTCCCTTTACCATTATATAATGACCAGCTTTGTCTTTCTTTACCATTGTTTATTTAATGTCAATTTTATTTGATATGAGAATGGCTACATCTGTTTTCTTTCTTTTCTATTTGTGTGGAATATTTTTTTTTTCCATCCCTTTACCCTGAGTCTGTATGAATCCTTATGGGGTAGATGTGTTTCCTAGAGACAGAAGATACATGGATTGTATTTTTCATCCATTCAGCCTGCCTATGTCTCTTTAGCAGGGCATTCAGAGCATTCACAGTGAATGATAGGATGGATATGTTGGATGCTGTTCTGTTCATTAATGTGGGTAATACATTATTGCTTTGCATGCTCTCTTGTGCTTGTCTCAGCTGGGCCACATTTCACTCTTTCTGTCCTAGGATTTTGCTGATGTCATAGAATGGGATGTCTGAAGGTACCTATTCCTATGCAGTACAATACTCGTTGAGCAATGGAATTAAAATCCTATGGTCAGGATGTTGTATCATATTTCCTTTTAGGAAATAGACAAACGTATGACTACTCAAAAATCATCAATCTGATATAAAAAGTAATAATTAAACATTTTCAATATGACTATAGTATTATTTATGGTTTTCTAATTTTTCTAATCTCTAGTCAATATTTTGACACTACTAAATTCAGTATAGTTTGTTGGTGTGTTTGTTTTTGATGTTCAGCAATGCTAAATCCTTGATTTATGGATTGAAATGGTCATTCATTCCCCATTTGCTGGTCCCAGTATGAACATCCTTTGTAACAGAGTAGTCACGCCTCCTCCCATAGATATGGAAGGGAAATATTGACAGTGGAAAATATGTAACAGAGGGAATGGTCTAGAAAAAACAATAACAATATTTTCTGTCTCTTTAAAAAAAAATCCTATGGTCAATCTTTAACTCAAAGAAAAAAAAACTTAGTAGATAAATATACCCTCCTTTTGTCTCCCGCATGCACAACTGAGAGCAGCATTCTACAAGGATCTTTACTCACTCTCAAAGACATAGACGCCAAGGGCCTATAGCGATGACCAGTTTGATAATGCACCCTTAGATTGGCTTTTTCTTCCCTCATCACCCTTTCTAATACCTCAATAATCCTGAGGATCACTTCCTGAAATAAACGACATTTACACACCCATTCAAACCCACAGAATGTGGAAATGCATGTATATATATTACATAGTATATATACTGAGTGGAAAAACAGGAAGTAAACTTCCAGTAATTTTCCCTTCTGTGACCATGGCATCCCTTATTATTCCTGTACATTTCCATGGACTTAACATGAGCCTTCTGAATCTTTTTCAGGACAGCACATTAGGAAATTATTACTAAAATCCAGATTTGCAACTGGAAATAAAAGCTGTCTGTAATACCAAGTATACATTATTCTATGTAAGCATAAATGTGCTATAGAGGTGAGGGTGTGTTTGGGGGAGGGTCAGTGCTCAGAGGCACGCACATATACTAGGGCATCACTCAAAATGTATTTTCAATGACATCTTTATTATTGAATACACTAAAAATACTATAAATTTATATAACATAAGGACCTTTTATTGCACTATATGTAACAGAATTATTTGAAAACTGGCTATATTAAAAAATGTTGAAATGGCATACAATGTCTCATCAATCACAAAACAAAGAAAGTTAAAATAGAACAAAAATACGAATACAAAACAGTTATATACTTTTGACAAAGCCTATGAAGTTAGATTTAATTATTAGAATTCACTTGGATTAATCTTTGTTACCAGGTTCTCATATTTAAAAATTGTGAATGTTCCTCTTCCTTTTTTGGACAGAGAAATAAGGCTAATGCATTATGAAGTTGCTTTTTTGTGATAATATTAAAAGTTAATTCCACTGGCACAATAGCTTCTATCAGGGGACAGCAAGACAGTATTTATCAGTCAAGGTCCTAATATAACAGGCATTGTCAAGCATAATAAACAATAGATTCTACTGCAAGTTTAGAGAAGACACAGACGTCCTCTTCAAAATGTTGTTTCTTATCCTCACCTTCCATAAAATCTGATGTCATAATATTATATCTTCACTCTGTGAAAGTATTTTCCTGTCAGGTCCAGAAATTATGTCTCCTTCTGCTGTAAAATCTGTCCTTGATCCACAAAAGAGAGGCTTCTGGAGAAAATACAGTCTTCCAGTACTGGTTGTTGTGATGGAGAGATTATGGAGCCTAGAGTCAGACTCTCATAAGTCTAAGTTTGGGATTTGTGTATGTATGTGTGTGTCCTTCTCTAACCCTTTGTCTCATTCTCAGTAGATTAATTTTCTATTGCTGCTATAACAAATTACCACAAACTAAGTGGATTAAAACATCACAAATTTGCTATGCTATAGTTCTTCATGTTGGAAGTCAGATACAGGCTTCACTGGATTAAAATCAAAGTGTCAGCAGGACTGTATTTCTTTCTGGAGACTCTGGGAGACAGTTTGTTCCCTTGCCTAGTCTATCTTCTAACAGCAAATCAAATTCCTTGGTTTCTGTCTCCCTTGCTCTATCTTCAAAGTCAGTAACATAGCATTTCTCTGACCATTCTTTTATAGTTTTATATATACCTATCTCCCTGACTAGGGCTGGTAATGATTCTCCACTTGTAAGGACCCATGTAATTAGAGATTCTACTCAAAATAATCTTCTCATCCCATGGTCCATAAACTTAATCACATCTGAAAAGTCACTTTGCCATGTCAGATAACATTCTTAGGGTCTGTGGATTAAAGTGTGGATATCTTTGGGGAAGAAGGTCATGATTCTACCTATCATACTCAGTATAGAGATTAAAAATATCTGTTTCACAGAACTATGTGACTGATTTAATACTATGACATGGGGAAAGAGCCTACCTTACTCTAGTCCATAGTGGGTGATTTGTAGGTATATTATTTTCAGTGTTTCCCATTCCCTTTCAGGTACTTAATTAACATGACGTTTTTACGAGTCAGACATATGAGAATACTGATGCATGTTGAAGATCAAGTGTCATCACATCCCTGCGTGATAATACTAACCTATATCAGACATAGATTACAAAGTGAGAGAAAATATTTGTTTAGTCAGACAGAAACATTCATGTGCACACAGATTGTAAATCTGCTGAGAAAGGAAAATATATAAAAGATATTAATGCTTTTTGTCTCTAGCCATTTTATGATCTCAATGTTTGTTAATCACCTATTTTTATATCAGTTTTACTACTATTAATAGATAGTGATATCCTTGGAAGGCAGTAATTATTTTTTATTTATTTCAATATTTCTGTACCAAATGTATGTGAGCATGTATGTGTTTGAATAATAATTTTACTATAATTATACAAAGAAATATTTGTAAAATGCATAGCATATTTATACATTTCACTTAATGCATAAATATGTTAAGCAAATTACTGCAATATAAAAAGTACACACGTGTATATATATGTATATATACTGTGTTAGATTTATTTACATAGACCTGTGTTTGATTTCTCCATCTGTTCATAAGATAATCCAATGTGCTAGAAAATGTTTTGCATAAAATAATACTCAATGTTTAGCTATTGTGTGTGTATGTGTATGCGTGTGTGTGTTTACACAGACATACTTCATTTTTCACCTTTGTCACTGAATAAGTGTCATGGATTTTGTTCCTGCCAACTGTCCCAAGTTATGAGATATAGTAAAATCATTAAGATTTCAAGCTGCTAACATTTTGGGGTAATTTATTTCATGCAATTGATAACTATGTAAGGTTGAAGTCAAGGATGGTCTTGAATTCCTAAACAGTCCATGGAAGATGATGGGGTGAAAGGTCATATTTCAGGTCATGATTAAAGGCAAAGGGAGATTGGAAATAAAAGGATCATGCATTCTTAAAATGGTAAGAATAGAAACATAAGTTTTAAATTCAGTTTTAAATAAAGCTAGCCATTCGAACCTTCAACATAGCACAGACATACAAAGGATAAAGATAGGATGCATGCAGTGTTAATTATGCTTGAGTATACACAGGTCCTGGTAAGAAACAAGTAAGAGAGGGAAGAGAGAAAGAAAGAGAAAGAAAAAAAAGAGAGAGAAAGAAAGAGATTAAGGAAGGCAGAGGTTTAGATTGAGAAACAATTCAATATGTAGGTCAAATAAACCAGGGTTTAAGTAATCAGTTTTGTACAAGCTTAAAAAGCCATTTCTTAGAATCTATCCTCTAACAGACATGATGTCATGCTTCTTTTTTTTCCTCTCTCTCTCTCTTTTAATTTTTAGTACTTTTTAAACCATCAAGCTTTTTAGAAATTGTGGTGCCTCTTGAGAACCACAAGGATGCTTTCAAGTAAATGGTAATTTTACTGTATTTAGTCATTTCTTGAAAGTATCCATCAAAATTTCCTAATGCTAACTTAGCTCACATCATATTATAGAACATGGTTTGGACACACCATCATTTATGTTCAGGACTCTTAATTGCAGCACATGCTGCTCACTTTTCTTAGAATCTCCTCATTCTCTTTGCCTTTTCTTCTTTATAATGAACTCATATTCTGTCATTAAAAGTAAGTTTAGGATAGAGTGCTTGCCCCTGAGCTAGACTGCACAGGTCCAAATTCTGTGCCATTTACTGGCTGTGAGAGTCTGGCGAAATCATTCAGCTTCTCTTTGCCTCCAATTCTTATCTTAATGTGCTAAAAATGGTATTGATCTTTCAAGATGCATGATTATTATAAGGAATTAAAGAGTTGATGCACAAAAATCTTTTAGAAGAGTACCAGGCAAGTAGGAAAATATATTCAATATTATCAGACTTAAAATCAATGCTTCTTTGAAGACTTCTCAGAATCCTCAAGTAAATTTCATTCTCCATCACACTTTTTTTTTTTTTTAACCACAGCACTTTTTGAAACTATACAGAGCAGGATTAAAACAAACTTTAGCATCAAGCACTTGCTGTTTGACCTTAAAGAAGTAATTTAACAAACTAGAGTCTCTTTTTTCTACCCACTTTGCATCAACATTGTAAAAACTTTTATAAAATATATGAAGGACCTGTTATCTTGAAGTCACCTAATAGCTGATAGCTATTATATTGGCATTGCCAAAGGTTATAAGACTTGGCTATTCATAGAAACACATTATGGATTCTTAGGAATAAACAATCCTGCCTAGACAGAATCACATTGTTATTCTGGTTTTTTTAAACAAAAGTAATTTAATGCCTTCCAGATAAGCTCAGCTTTCATATATTGTCACCTGGAGCCAGGGAGAATATCAGTGGGAAACCAACTGGTATAAATAGATAGGGTTATTTGCTCTATAGCAAAATGCTGATTCTACAGCCAGACTTCCCAAAGCTTGTGAGAGGATTACGGCTGTCCTGGAGCTTTTACCTGTGCATTGAAATAGTCAGAATAGCTTCCCTCATAGAAGAAGTCTTCAGTTTGTCCATTTACTCAGAGATCAATAAATCTAGCTACTGATTTTATCCTAAGTATTCATTTGCCACCAAAACAAAATCAAATGAGAAAATATTACTCTCAAAGAAGAAATCATCATCATAATAGAAGGTACAATGTATTTAGTACCAAAAAAAGTCATGTTAAGTGTTTCATGTGTATTATTTGATTTAATCCATGCAAAGAATCTGTGACTTAGATACTGTTATTATTAGCATCAATTTCTAGAAGAGCCTCCTGAAACTAGGGGCAATAAATTAATATTTACAGCAAGTAAACGGCACAAAAGAGATTTAAACTTAGATCTTTCTTACATCAAAGCCCTACTCTTTCCATTGAATCAGAATGTCTTTTAAAAATATTAATTAACTAGCACATGTTCCAGGTAGTACCAGTTCCCAGGCTAGCTAGCAATTTCAACCATGAAAACTAAAACTGGAAAAGACATGAGATCACATATTTCAGGCTCAGACAATGTACAAAACAACCAAGAGGTCTCTGAGGGAAGGGGAGCTCATGAGATGAATCCCATTGCCCAGATATCTTTCCAGGGGAAATTTCTTAGCATTCAAGGATGATGTCTGTGCAGGGCTATCTGCTGAGCTGAGAAAGTGGAGATCAGAGATAGTGGCAGCTGAGTCTAATAGGTATATGCTATGGACTGAAAGTGTGTGTCTCCTGTATTAGTCTGTCCGGGATGCTATGGCAAAAATACCTTAGACTAAGTGGCTTATAAACAATAGAAATTTATTGCTCACAGTTTTGGAGGCTGGCAAGTCCAAGATCAAAGCAGCAACAGATCTGGTATCTAGTCAGGCTTGTTCCTCATAGTGGCACCTTCTACATATCCTCGCATGGCAGAAGAGGCAAGGCCACTTCCTTCAGCCTCTTTTTTAAAGGCACTAATCCAATTCATGGGGGCTTTGCTATCATGATTTGATAATTTCCCAGAAGATTTCTTGTCTTAATATTATCACATGAATGATAATACTTTGGGGGAGACATCAACAATCAAATCATAGCACCTCCCTCAAAATTCATATGTTGAAATCCTAACTCCCAGTGTGATGGTATTGGGAGGTGAGGCTTTTAGGAGGTAATTAACTCATTAGGAATGTTGTCTTATTAAAATATGTAAAAGATGTTTGTGAAATATATTGTATATTAATTATACTTTTAAAAAGTTGATGAAACTATACTACAAGGACAGGACGGTGCTAGCAGTATGACTTATTGAGAAAAAAAGGCCAGAGATGGCATCAGAATGCCTAGTTATTGTCTGCATATAAGTTCAATAGAAAAGCCAGGTGCCCATCAATACATGAGTGGATCAACAAAATGTGGTATATGTATA
>VBSM01000949.1:6006801-6053120 GCA_008086735.1 Cheirogaleus medius
AAAGAAAAGAAAAGACCAAACAAAAATGAAAAAGAAAAAAAAATAATCTGGACTTTTGGCAGAAGGAGGGAAATGGACAGAAAATATCTATATCATCCAGAAGTTATAATCAACATGTATCAGAATTTGATAGGTTGCGTTGTGGTGAAGAAGATGGATGGGTTTTGAGTGATGTCCAAGTTTCTGGATTACTTGACTAAGTGAAGGGTAAAGGCATTTGTTTAAATTCTGGAGACCATGTAACCTGAAGATGGGAAGAAAGATGCATTTAAATGGGTATAATGGGTTTGAGTTACGTTGGGGATGTTCAAAAGGAGATGCCTCCTTGGAACTGGCTATAGAGCTTTAAATTTCAGAATGAATTTGTACCGGCCTATAAATGAGAGCATCATTAGCATAAAAGTGAGAATTACATAAGAGTAGATGAGATCACTGGTTGGTGATGTTAGCAAAAGGAAAGAAATTAGCTTAGAAAGCATAAATATGAATATTTAAGGGACAGGTAGAGGGAGTCAAGTCCATAAAGGGAGCAAAGAAAGATGAAAGAGTGAATAAAAATAAGTGGTGTCACAAAAGTCAAGGGAATAGAAAATTTTGAGGTGGACAACATCAATAATGTCAAATGCAGCACAAAAACCTAATAAAAGAATCCATTTAGATATAAAACACATTTATTGGATTTGGCACTAAGAACTGGGACTTGCTGGGGACAAGAGAAAGAAATCCTGAGCTAAAAGCTAGATTATCTGCATTCACATCCAGACTTTATTAATTGCTGTGCAGCAGAAAACAAATTCCTTTACCTCCATGCACCTGAACATTCTCTTCTTCAAAATGAGGTGATAAAAAATAGATTGTAGGAAGAATTAAATACAATAATGAGCACGGAAGCATTTTCTTTCTTCTGATATTTTCCCCATATTAGCTACTTAATATGCTTCTCTACTTTGCGAGAAAAGAATAATACATAAGAAAAATAATTATTCATTTTAACTTCGTCAGTTGAGAGAGGCTATATTATGCTGCAGTAACTAGATATCAAAAATCTTCATGGCTTAACATAGTTAAATTTTATTTCTCATAGCCATGTTACTTATCCAATACAAGTTGGTGGTGGATTTGTGTCCACACACTTACCTTATGCCATTTTATGATGTAACCACACACAAATGTCTTCATGTTTACTGTGGCATGGAAAGAGAGAGCTGAAAAACCAAGTATTGATAATTAAATGTTTTGACCTGCAAGTGACAGGCCACTTCTCATATATTTAATTGACATAAAATTAGATACTTAACCATCCCATTTTCAGAAGGTTAGGGAACTTCAGCTTTCCCATGTGCTTTCAAGACAAAGAACCAGAAATATCAGGAATCAGTAGAATTCTTATTACAATACTCTAAAACGATATAAGGATACATGTCCAATAGACAGAAACTAAAAAGAGATATGCACACTTTATTCAATGCAAGATTTTTTCTTGTTCCAAACATTGCCACTTATAACATCTGAAAACATCTAAAAAGAGATATGCACACTTCATTCAATGCAAGATTTTTTTTTGTTCCAAACATTGCCACTTATAACATCTAACAATGTCCATAGACTTTTTAGAAAATCATAATCTTTCCACTTATATTGTATAATTAGTTGATTGATCATACAGAAAGACATTATTGTGCAGTAGAAAGAGTATAGATGTTATGTAAAATAGGCATGGATTTGAATTCTTGAAATGTATTGTAACCGTAGGGAAAATACTCAAGATTCAACATTTTACTTACATAATGAAGATAATATATAAACTGCAGAATTTTTTTTCTGAAAATGAAATAAAATGAATTATATCACTGAGCAAAATACCTTACACAAAACTGGTAAAGTGTTTTCTCCATTTACTTTTTTTTTTCATATGCGTTGGGTTTAAAGATGCTCAAGTACCTCGTTTAGTACCTTTACTACCCACTTAAAGAATGAGTTAATTTTGCCTTCCTGGAAACGTTTATTGAAAGTTCCATTAAACAAATATGTCAAAAGAAAGAGTCCTACCATCTGCTGATGGTCCATCTTTCTCTGGCTCCCATGGATGCACTTCGTAAGCAAGAAGGACAGGTTGTTTTCTCTGAGATATCAAGTTTCTGATTCAGAAGGACTTACACAGGCTTGCTCTGGCTTCCTGGTCTGTGTCTTCTGTGGAATTGGGGAGAGTCAGACAACAAACAAAGCTTCACAGCCGCGTTAGGCCAGCTCTCAGGAGTTGCTTACCTTGACCACTGCATACATTTTATTTATATTATTACTCATCCGGAGGGGGGAGTGCATTAGAAAATTTTCTAGTGTATGATTTATGTGCTGCTTTTATTTAATTGCATAGTTCTCCCAGAACCCATATTTAGAAGTCAATACTTGAATCAGAGTTTTAAGTCAGTCACCCAAATTGTTAACCAGGCTGTTATCCCGTCAGTCATTTTGTATCCTATAGAGTGACTGAAATCATAGGATCCAAAACTACATTTCTGTTGTGAAAGGAAACTTGATTTTTGAGGGTAAATAGTTATATTGTTCCCCATAGCTCCTTTAGCTTTTTGTGTAATTTGTTGTACTGCAGTATCTCTGAAGAGACTGCTGATAAAGTGACAAACATCTTATCATGGCCAAAGATGTATTGTTGGCAAATGATGCTGCTTTTGGTTTGACATAGATGCTCTTGCTTGATATTTGACCAGTGAAAAATATATATCTGAGACATCTGGGCCATAATTTGATTGATTGAACATGTGATTATGTATCTGAACTTATCAAAATAAGTACTAAAAGAGAAGTCTTACTCCTGTTTCCAAACATTGAGTTAGAAGCAAGAATTGGGTGATGGGCACACTAGTAGCCCTGATTCAAGCATTATAAAAGCTACCCACGTAACAAAAAAACATTTGTACCCCTTAATAGTTTGGAAAAAAAAAAAGAATTAGGCCATAAGCCCTGGACTTCAGTGATATCCATCACCACTGATTAAAAATCCAAAAAGGGAAAATCACTTCTTTGTATGTTCTTTAGAAAATAAATAAGAAATTTATATAATTACTGTAAAAAATAGAAGCATAAAAATATTATGTTTTTTGGACATAATTTAACTATAAACTATAATTTAACTATAAACTATAATTTAACTATAAACTATAAATCACAAATTACATAAGGCACATAATGTTAAAAGATGACCAACCCTTAAAAATCAGAACAAATTTATATTAACATTTTGTGCCAAATATCAATTTCACTTTTAAAAATTCACTCATAAAGAGCAACAACTATGAACTCAAATAAAAATCCAGTTTCACTTTCACAAATGTTTTTGTTGCTTATTTTTTAATGAGATAAAAAGTAACCCACCTCTATTCCAAATAAACTGGTTTTAAATTAATTTAAAGCTGAAGGGTTGATTAATAAAAAGTGTTGACTAATCCCTCTAATCCTTAAGCAGATTATCTGAAAATAGATTGATTTCTGATGGCCACAGACAGTGCATCATGAAAGTATTGGCGTTTTATTTTTTTTAAAAAAAGAGTTACTGTGGTTTTAAAAATAAATAAAATCCTAAAACCAAAACCACAACCACCCCCATCAGTATTTGCTTAAACTACAATAATCCAAATTCAGTTGACAAACTGTGTATTTTACTGTAGTCGTATGTTACAATAATAGAAGTTGATTTTTGTCAGCTCTAAAATTGTTCTAGAGTTGTTCTCTTTTACTGAGATGTATTAATATTAGTTAGCGTTATCTGTCGTGTGTATGTATATGTGCGTAGAGAGAAAGAAAGACACAGACAGAGTCAGAGACAGAGACAGGCACAGAGACAGAGAAAAAGAAAGATAGAGACAGACAAAAGAGATTTGAAAGAATTGGCTCACATGATTTTAGGGGCTAGCAACTCTGAAATTTTCATGACAGTCCCACAGGCTGGAGACTCAAGGAAGAGCTGATGTCACAATCTCAAATCTCATGGCAGTCAGGAAGTAGAATGTTTTCTTCCTTAGGGGAGCTCAGTCTTTTAAGGCTTTCAACTGATTGGATAAAGAGTACGTACATTATGGAAGGTAATCTGCTTTATTCAAAATCTAATGATTTAAATGTTAATCACATCAAAAATACCTTCACATCAACATCCATACCAGTGTTTGACCAAATACCCATCACAGGGGTATATTGTCTTTTGTATTTTTTGGTTTGGATGGTTTGTTACTTTTATTATTTTTTTATATTTTCCTTTTAGGCTTTTTAGATTATGTCCTTGGATCCATAAACATATCTCACAAAACCTCTGGAAAACTAAATGTGTAATTCTTAATGAAGTCTGTCATAGAGATGAATCAGTTTTCTTTGTGTGAAATTAATTAACATTTACCCCATAAAAGAGATTGTGTTCATCAGGTCAATATTATCAGTTGCATAACTGCTATGTGGTTACCAGGGTTCAGAAACAAAAAATGCACAACAAAGCAAAGTTTAAACACACACACACACACACAAAGTCAGTTATTATGGATTTGTAATTAATTATCCTCTTAAACAAAACAAACAAGCAAACCAGAGTGACATAAGTAACATAGTGGAGGAGGACATCCCAGCCTTTGTCCCCTCAAAGGTAAAGAGCTTTGTCTGAGTGGTGGGGGCTTTTTTTTTTTTTAACAAAAGTCAACAATTAGCTATCCATGAACAAAAGTATTTCTGGAGATCTCAGGAGTCCTATTAAGAAGTTGTGACAACACAGTGGAGCAAAAATTTGAGAACAACAGCACAATAAGGATAGGAAGAAGAGTCTGATTTTCACTGCATTATCCAATACTCCAGGTCAACACAGCTCCCAATGTGAACTGTCCAGCTCATGATATTCCCCTCACAGGGAAAAGGAGGGCAGGGTGAATAACCAACTTCCCCAGCATTGTGGAACACTGTCTAGTCTAAAGGACTCACTATGGTTTTACTGTATCCAGATTGACAGGGAGATCAGCATAGCTGAGACATCTGGAGACAGCTAGTAACAAAGATGAAAGGCCAGGGCTACCAGGCGGGTCCCACTGCTATCCTGGGTGGCTGCTTACAGAGAACCCCAATAGTCTTTTCCACTGAAGACCTCAATAGCCCTCATAGTTGATGTGAAATCCCTGTAGCTTTCACTGATGAGGAACTCATAGTATTCACTATCATGGACACCAGAGATCTGCTCTACAGAGGAACCCAAGAACTTTCACTGCTAAGGAAACCAGTAGCCAGCACGGCCTCCATGGACTACCCACCGCCTTTACCATTGAGGGCCCTATAGATTTTTTGCCTTCTTAGACTCCAACTACCTGAGCCATGCCTCTCCATCTACTCTCTCTATAGCTACCCCAGCTGGTACTGGCATGGCAACCTGGCCCCAGGACCTAGCAAGGACATTGTGTTCATATCTGCAAATAGCTTGGGCTCTTGCTGCTGGCCCCAGCTCTCACCTCAGTATTGGCTGTGTAAGCTGGCCCCTTTAGCCATATGTATGCCCTATACCAGTCCTAATCCCTGAAGCTATGAGTGTGCACATAATGATCTGATCCCTGTCAAGAATGCCCCCCAGACATGCTAGCCTACAGCTATCCCTTGCAGTTGCACATGTGCATGCCTCCAGCCTCAGCCCTGGCAGATGTTTCATGCACACAAGTAACAAACCCTATTGCCAGCCCTCCTCACCACATGCATGCCTACAGCTATCTCCTGCAGCCATGAACACCCATAGCCTCCACTTGAGAGGGAAAGCATTCTTCCATTTTCCCATTGTGCAGAATCATTCTGATGGTTTTCAAATCCTCAAATGCCATCTATTGTGTACACAATATAGCTTTTGATTTAGGATGTATGCTGCATCTGGGGGATGGTGTTCCTTCTTTACCAGAAA
Source organism: Cheirogaleus medius (assembly GCA_008086735.1). Lineage (NCBI taxonomy): Eukaryota > Metazoa > Chordata > Mammalia > Primates > Cheirogaleidae > Cheirogaleus > Cheirogaleus medius. The sequence continues at coordinate 6,012,731 of VBSM01000949.1, forward strand.
ATATCTCCTTTTCTAATTTAAAAAACTGCTTGATGGGTCTGAGCTGCATCTTTATGAGGTCATCACACTACAATATTAGACTGATATCTTCTGGAAGATGTGGTATGCAATAAGACCAGTAATCCATCAGCATGTGCCCACTACTGTGGCTCCTTTTCTGTAAAGTGGGTAATATGTGGTATCTCAGATCAAATGCACTTTAGTTGTTCTGACCAATGTCCAGAGGGCAGGAGTAACAAACCTCTATCTATAATATGTATCTATTTCTCTCAAACTGAATCTTTGCCTCTTCTAAGTTGGAAGGAGTCCAATGTAGTCAACTTGCCACCAAGTGGATGAATTGTTCCCATGACAAACGATGCCATATTGGGAGTTCAGCATTGGTCTCTGTCTCTATCATGTTGTACATTCAGCAATGAAATACCTAGATCAGTCTCAGCGAATAGCAACCCATGCTGTTGCCTTCATATAACCTCTGTCCCACTATCTTGGCTACTGTGTTCATGCACCAAAATACATCTCCCTAAAATGACCAATGGCAGAAGCCAAATGAGGTGAGTTGGCTGTATTATGCTTCTACTTTCATGTTAAGTGTCTTTCACAGGGTGGATACTGTGTGGTGAATGTTAACATGCAATATAAAGATATCGTATTAAGTGCCCACTCTCATATGTCCATCTGCATGCTTGCTGAATAGATATCCTTAACCATTATCGCCCAATCTTTTTCTTTCTAGACCTCTGACTAATTAGATTGTCTATTTGCAACTACCTACGAATCCATGTATATTCTAGTCTCAGGCCACTGTGCTTTTCACACATATTAAATGACCATGTCCACCACCCAGAGATCTGCCTGTTTTTTTTTTCTTTCTGCTATCTTTAATGACCACTCATTAATGGGGATGTAGTAAAGCAAATTTTATCTCAGATCCACATACTGAGCCAATCCCTATAAGAACCACATTCATGTCATTTTCTCTTCCATCAGTCCCAGCCCCTGTCCATGCAGTCATAGATATGAACGGGGGGGAGAGGCACTAGCACAACAGTAATGGGTGATCCTGAACCCCCTGCTTGTATCCCTTATTTAGGCACTCTATATCCCAGTAAATGTTGGATCTACTTTTATCTTATGGTAATCCCATCTGACATTATCACTTGATGAGTCTGACAGAGCTGAGCTCATAAAGGATATTTTCACTTGTCCTAAATTTAAGTAAGGGAAATGGGCCTCTGCCATCAGCCAGTAAATGACAATGGGCCACCCCTGGGAGAAGTTACAAGGCAATTTCCTGCAGCTGAGTGGACTGTCTAATGAAGGACACAGCTGTGGACCATCAGCAGCAGATATTCCAGCAGCTGCAGGTGATTTTTCTTGGCCATAAAGGGAGGATCTTGGTGCATCACTACAGAATCCACCACAAAGAACATGTATCATATTTTTTTCACCACCAGGTCAAAGAGGATGGTACAAATATTACAACTTGAGTAGGTGAGCAGACCTCAACCATAAAGGAATTTATAGTTTTACTCGATCTTGAAAATGTAATAGCAGCAAATTGTGTAAGAGAAGAAATGTTACAGAATCAAAGTGGTCAGCATTTGAAATGTGGGAAGGCATGAAAGAGTATTGTGTATCTTAATAACAGTAAAACTTCCATGCTTTTCTGCTTGTCTAGAATTTTTTTCAAACTTATTCTCTGAGGAACTTCTTATTTATTTCTAACACCCTAGCTCAAATATAGCTTTATATTTAATACTTTGAATGTGTGCTCAAAATATGCCTCTTTTTCTGTTCCAATACTTTTCCTGAGGTTTCTTCTGCTAAGTTCCAATGCTCAGTTGGAACTTAGAACTCTGCAGGAATGCTTTGATCCCACTGAGGATGGAAAATTCTCAGTGTCTGGAACAATAACTTGCCCATAGTAGGTGCCATGGCTTCTTTGATGATTGAATAAATGGCAAGTAGCTTTCTTGGCAGGGATACAGACAGATACTGTGTGGATGAACTGACAGATAGTAAGGCATAAATCATATTTTCTCTTAGCTAGCTTTAGGACTAAACAATGTTAGCAATGAGAAATCAGAAGCTTTAAAGGAGAGAGTAAATGCTGGATTAAAACAAGAAAAGTGGTTAGTCCATTTTAAAATTCATACACCCCAATTGCTTTGACCTGTGTCTAGGTTTTATTTCCAATTCTCATGAGAAAAAAAAATGTTAAATTTGAAACCTCATAAGGATATAGAGATAGCTGTAAGCCATATACAACATAATAATTTAAATTTTATCAAAAGAAAAACCATATGAAAAAGTAAACAATAGTTATTAATTACCCTCTCTTGCATAATTGTTATTTTGAGATATTTGTACCTCTTTTTACTTATTTCACCTTTAGCACAATCATGTGAGATATTCATCATCACTGGTATATAATAAATGAGCTAACCACAGACTTGATTGGAACACTTCCAAAACTTTGAATTAGGACCTTACTGCTTATTCAATGCAGCATTAGCATAACTTGGGAGTTTTTCAAAAATGCCGAAACTGAAACTGAGGCTCCACCCCAAAACTACTGAATTGAAATCTGAACTTCAGCAAGACTGCCGGCAATTCATATGCATATTAAATGTGCAAGACAGGAGTGAGTCTTTGTCATGAGATACCTTTGTCTGAGTCTTGCCACTACCATTCTCTGTGTGACTTGATCAAGCTTTCCCATTTTGTTCCTCAGGTTGCTTATCTGTAAAATAAAATAATGAACCTTTCAAATAACAAAAATGACACAGATCACACTAACTTCAGACGGATTAAATCAAAATCTCTGTAGAGTTGATTGGGCATCAGTATTTTTTATAAATTCTTACCAATTTTTATTTTTTAGTGCTGCTCCCCTCTCCTCTTACCAATGTTAAATTTCAACCAGGGATGAAATACAGTGAAATGCATAATCTTGAAGACATTTTCCACCTCTTATATTATTGATTTTAAATTGATGTATCCAGCATTAGTCTATAATCCATGTAGCCATATTTCATGAAGCAGGATGGAGTTAGTTTTAGGGGCTCTTTTATTCATTAAGCATACTCAAAGCCTTACAAAATTGCTGCTTGCACTAATTACTTTTCAACAACAACAACAACAACAATAACAAAACATCATTTAGACAACTTAAGAGATAGTAGAAACAATTATATAGAAGTACATAAATAACAGCCTTAATATTTGTTAGTGAGAAAAAGAAAAAAAAAGGTGAAAAATATAACCAATAGATGACAAAAGGTATAATATATATTCTACATTCTGTCTGATCCTGGCAAAAGTAAGCCATTCTAGAAGCTTTTATTTTAAGCATGAATTATAGTTTGATTGTTTATATATTTCACAGTTTGAATGGAGAAAACTCAGAATATTCATTTCATGTGTTTTAACTCTCAGCCCTTGCAGCTTTCATTGAAGTATTTACATTTGGAATGCATGCTTCCTTGCTAGACTCCTCAGATGGACTGCAGTTTATTGGCTGTTCACCCAGATTGCTAGTTGATTGGTGCTACGATGTTTCACTCTTCTCTAGCAGATTTTCTCTTTCATTGTATTCTCTGTCTTAATTGACAATTTTTATTTAAAACTGCAGGGTATATGATCTTTCTTCAAGTCTTTTTTAGCATGAGACCAGTTTTATGCTTCTCAAATATTTAAACCTTTCACTAAAAAACAAATTTTTAAAATCATTTACAATTATATGATTAATTAAATAAAAATTAAAAAGTGCATGCAATGCTTATAAACAGACTTTTTGTACTCTATTATTTTGTAAAGTTGCACATCATGGGAATTTTTTGGTTTAAGAAAATAAATAAACAGCATTGAAAAAGTTTCTGATAAATAGGCACTGCCTACTTATTGTGTTCATTGTCCATAAATTGGCCTAAATTAATAAGTTTGATTTTCCACATTATCACTATGTGTACATGAATTATTTGGAGGTGTAATCATGTGATAATGAAGCCTACATGAGCTAAACCTTGGATAAACATACATACATATATATATATATATATATATATATAAGTTAGAAGTAATTAATACTAGAGGGTAGTGCAGAAAAAAAAAGACAAAATTAAAGTCTAAATAGACAGGGTAGCTTGCCAGTGAAATGAGAACAAAATATGACTTTGTCGGCAGCTTTGTAGCTCAAGTTAAATTCATGTCTCAAATAACTACTAAGCATTTACTATGTTCCAGACATGTAAGTTAACAGAGGGAGACAAGGAAGATAATATGAAAACTATCCCCAAGATGTTTGTAATCCATTGAGAGAGAAAACATTTTGAAATAAATCAGGATGTGCTAATTTGACTACAGAATTCTGTAAACCAAAAAAGATAGAACTCAATGTTGGGTGACACTGGTTTTGATTAAAGAATCTAATAGGACTTCTCAAATAAATTGATCATGAGAATGGATCTTTATGTATGAGTAGACTTTGTACAGACAGCAAAGTCTAGAAAGACAATATTCCAGGCAGCAAAAGTAGCATGATCAGTGATATAGGGACACAAACTGCATAGAATTTAGAAACTGCACTTTGCTGTTACTTACTATTGTTCATAATATTTGGGAACAGAAAAAGGCTAGAAAGACAGATTTTTGTCAAACTGTGAAGGTTTCTACAGCTTATCCTTTGGGCAATGGAAAGTCTCAAGGGTTTCAAAGGGGAAAGCTTTCCTGTGGTCTGTATTCGAGAAGGTCAGATGGCAGCCCTGTGGGTGAAGGAGTGAAGAAATGGACAAATATAATATGTGATGGTCAGAAAGGGAAAATATGACTGAAAAAGTTTTCAGAGGCATGAACAGTAGAGGTGTTTAAATAGGCTAGACGCTAGAGGATCACCTGTTTATGCCGTGGAAGGAATTCTGGCGAAAGATTTGGGTTGTTCATTTATGAATGGTATCATCCTTTTTAGCCCTAAAATTATAAGGTCTTGTAATCCTCCATTATGCAGTGGAGTATGAATAGGTTTTTAATTAGAAGGTTTGGGATTAAAATTTCACCTCTGCCACTTTGTAAGTATGAATCTGATATGTTCTTTAACCTTTGGGAGTCTGTTTCCTCACCTGTAAAATGGAGATAAGCATAGACCCTTGTATGGATGAGGGTTAGCCCAGTACCCAGTAGACAGTAAATGCTCAGTAAAATGAATCTGCAGTTGTTTAATAGGAGAGGTAAACCAGACTTTTGGTCCTTATTTTCTTGCATTTTGTTTTAAAAGGTCAGCATTGATCTTGTACCTTTATTGCAAAGCCACATGTATAATCTCCTGTTAAACAGATGCCTCTTTACCCACACACTTCTCTACCACCTATGCTTGGGTAGGTATTAATATTTGCACCCTCTCTTTATTTTAGCAGTGAACTCTTAGAAATGTTCCCAGAGTCCATCTGGCATTAATCATAGGAAATGACAGATACTTAGACCAAATTACACAAGATTGAAAGCACCATTTGTTCAGCTATTAAACCAATGAAAGCACACTTTTGCCAAGAAAAAAATGTTCAGTAAGGCAAAAATCTGTATAAGATAAACATTTCTCATCTTTGTCCTGGGAGAGTAAAAAAAACTTTATGATATCAGTATCCGAAGATGCTTTGAAGTGTGTTTAAGTTAGAAATATAAGGGACATCTGAAATAGTATTTCTTCTCCAATTTATGCCTGTAATTCTCCTTAAAATTGTTTTCTCTCAACAGCTGTTGAAACAAAAACACAGGGTTTGTTTTGACTTAACTATATTTAAGTGATATATTCCTCATTCCCCTCCCAGTTTCAAAATTAACATAGGATTTAGTAAGAATATAAGCTAAGTTTAAGAAGAAATAATATGCTAAATTTTGGGAAATCTATTTTAGGTGCTCTCCTATTATTATTAAACATTTTTATTTTTTCTCCTATTATTTTAAACTTCCCAAGGCCAAAGAGAAAAAAAAATGGACTCTTTATTGTTTTACCTTTCTTCTACCTACAGCTCGGTGAGCAGGTCATATCTACTTTAGGTCTGTTTCAGAGTATGACATTTCAGTATACCATGAAGATAGTGTATTTGATGAAAATGCTAGGAGATATTTCCCCATGGAGGACAGGGTTAGAGTGAAATTGGGCTTTGATCTTTGTCTGACTTCTGTCTTTGACTCTCCCAGTTGTCTCAATATCAGGTGGATGGAGATGACATACAAGAGAGGACAGACAGATTATAATTCTTACTCATTCTTGTAGTGTCAGTCCTCACCTTAGCATTAGTCAAGAATTGAAAGGGGCTTGGGCTGGAGGACAGTCAGGGACGCAAAATACCAACATGTTTAGAATCACCCCTTCCCTTGGACCCAGGTTCATTTCCCTGAGTCTTCCTTCTTTTCCTTCTTGTGAAAAGAAATGCCAAGCAGAACCACCTGCATAGGGCATCCTCAAGTAACAGATGAAGCTAAGTTTACCCTGGACTCAAGCTGTGGCCTCTACTTTGATTACTCCATCTGTTATTTCTTATTAAAACTACGTCCTTGTGTTCTGTCTCCTTATGTAAAAGATATGAACTGTGCTTGTCATTTCCATAACCTTTGGACATAAAACCAGGTCGGGCATGTGGTGGGTACCTGGAAAGTGGTTTGTCATACATCTGAATGGTTACATGCATCCTTCTGTGCATGGAAGGATAAATTAGTGGTGTTATTTAAAAAATCAAAAGTATGTATTAGTAAGTAGTAGTCATGGTCACATTGTATTGTTCCTTGTATGTTAATAGGTGTCTCAGGAAAGAAATCATATTGTCACAATAATAGTTTTCTACCATTTTCCCCTTGCATTATTATCATTAGTATTAGTAATAATCATAGCTATATTTAGAATCTAAAGCTATCAGGTACTAAACAGATTGTTTTCAAGACAAAAAGTGTCCCATGACTCCATCCTATCTGAAATGTTTATATAGAAATGTAGGCATTTTTTATGATGCCTAGATTCTTTCCTTTGCCAGAAGCACTGAGCTTTTGGCCTTTGGAGTACCTTTTTGTTAATGGTAGCTGTTGTCAATAATCAATAAATATGAAAGAATACCCAGAAGCACTGGAGGATAAAATTGTAAACTCAATATCCAAACACACAGCTAGAAAAATTATCATCTCATTACTGGTCATGTCAGTTCTGTGCACATTATTTTTAATTATTTGTATTTTTTTTTCTCAGCGACAGCAAATGAAATTCTTCTACAATGGAAATCACTGTATTGTAGTCACACACTTGTGTTTTCCTTGTGTTTTTTTTAACCTGTTAAACTGCACGTCTATTGTAGTAATGTTTAAGCAAGAGGCTCTTAGGGCTTGTATCCTTTACCTCTGACCACACCAGGGATCGGTGCAGACTACTGTATCTAACGTGGGCCTGTTTATCTAGAAGTGGGTATACCAGAAGTCAACAGCAACTCAGAAGTCCTTGTATCTCAATGAACTAAGGATAGAGAGATTTAGTCAATGCTAAAAGTGGCAGTTCTCTGCAAAGGCAATTATGTTTTATTTAACATTGAAAGCTTTAAGAGTGATTCTTTTCACTAGCATCTGTAGATATCATTATTTCCTTACACCTTGCTTTCTTCCTCAGTAATACTGGGTGATAATAAATTTTACCATACAGACCGTCTGTAAGAAACATGTGAAAGAATATATTTAGTACCATCAATGTTTTATAAGATAGAAATCTCATTCTACATATGCCATCTGTTGACAATTTCTTTTGTATCTGTTATTCCACAACCTTATTGAAAAGGACGTGTATCAGGTTAAAAGCAGTAGTGAAATGTTTATATTAATAACATAAAACAACAGTCCAAAGTTTTTCTTCTTTCTTTTTTATCCTGTTATCAGTAGCAACTACTTTACTCCTTATTTTTTAAAAAATAAAATAGTTAATTTAGCTCTTTATCTTGATGTTTACCTTGATGTATTGAAATAAAATGTGTATCCTGATTATCTCCTGAATAAATAAATTTAGATATTACGTATTGTTTTTCTTACAGTAGATGCAGATTGAGCTCACTTACACTCCTTCCCTTTTTCCTTTCTACCAAATAAATTATGTCTCAATTTCTAAATATTAATAAATATTTATAATGTTATTATTATGTCTATATAAGTAATATTCATTACGGAGCCAAAAAATGTACCATGGCTTAATACCCTGTTCAAACAATTATTTGTTTTTTTTTTTTGCTTATAGATAATAGTTGTCTCATTTCTCTTCTCTCAATTTTCTTTGCATATCCAAGTGTTTCTACACGTTCCAAGGGCTCTTTAAACATGCAATACAATTCATGGTACAATCAAAAAGTCAGATCATTTATGAGTTCAGTTTGTTTTTACCCTGGTGACCTCCAACTAGACTCCCACCGTCCCTTACTCCAGCCAACACCGGTTGCTTCTCAGGCCTGCGGTGCAGCAGCCATCTTGGAATTCACCTTACTTCTCTTCAGTGTTGGTTTTCTCATCAGATATTCCTCTTGCTGTCTTATTTTTCCTTGGTCAATGTCTTAATTTTGGAGCAGTAGATTTTTCAATAAGTTCTTGAAAATTTTTGACGACATGTAAAAAAAGGTATGCGTTGTAAAGAGTTGTAATGAAGTTCAGTGAGAAGTTATACTACTGAGAGGATACAGATGTAGCCTAAGAGATAGTGTTCCACAGCTGACAACTTAATGAACCTGAAGAAAGGAAAAAGGCTTCTGTGAGAATCCAGTGCACACTTCTCATTTGATCACAAATGAGTAATGGATAAAAAGGGAGTTAGATAGCAAAGATAGAACTAAACTCTAATCCTCTGCTTTACCAGCCAATGTCTTTCCTCTGGGCTGCACCATCTGGCAGCATATGTGTTTGGTAATTTTTATATTTCATTTAATATTTGATCCTTGCAATGATACTGTGTTGTATACCTCACTATGCCTATAGTCATTTTACAGGTGAGGAAATGGGGGAAAGAGTTGCAGAAACTGATCAAACTGTTCAACTTGGAAGTGGCAGATTGAAACTTCCAGAAATACACACACACACACACACACACATGCACACCACACAGTCTGCATTTGAATAATTCCTGTTTTTTAAAAGTCCATTATTATTCATGAGCTTAAAAATAATATTTTTTAAGTAACTAAGACCATTTTTTAAGTTTTCCATAAGTTTTCCTTTGTTCAAAATGGTAGTAGTAGTGGCAACACTTTGTATTATTACTACTACTGAGCCCCAAAGTATCAGCTTTCTATAAAGGTCAGCTAGAAATTTTCAAAAGGGCAAAGCTGATTCCATGCATGCAAGGCCTGTGCGGGAGAATTCTGAACTTTTTCTCTCTTTAGATGAAGTAGTGTTCAAAGTACTTCAAATTCCTAATTCATCTTTATTTTTTTTAAGCCACATTGAGTGCAATAAAATTTACTTTACAATTTAGGGTGAATAGCATTGTCCCTAAAAGCTGAAACATTAACATAATAGCTATTGGAATTTCCAGAGAAATGATAATCCCGTATGAACATTGCCCATTGAAATAAAAATACATTAATGAGCAGTAACTAAACCCACTTTTTTTTGTTCAAAAACTATATCTTGAATGTTCCCATGCCTTCCACCCTTGTAGGCACTCCAGATATGTAGATAAGCAAGTTATCCCCTGTCTTCAAGGAAGGAAATTGCCCAATTATAAAACAAATGTATAAGCCTATAACTTGAATGGTTTGTGAGAATGATAATAATTGGTTAATAAAGTACTGTCTGATATATAGCAATCTTTAATTTGTACAGTTAAGAAATATAAAATAAGCATAAATAATAATTTAAGCAATAGAGTTGATTAAAAATTGCAAGATAATCACTTTTATGTATTTACTTATATTATTTATCTTAGGGATACACCAGCAGCTATTGAGAGATTGTATCTGCACTATGGAATGAGAAGTTTGTGGTGAGTGATTTGCTTTTCATTGTGTATAATTTTATGACAATTGCTAAAATGCACTATCTGCCAAAGATGAAAGTTGGACATTTAGGTGAGTTTTAGGGATCCAAGAAGATTTTGTACAAGATATGTCACTGGACTGTATTTTTCATATATGAGAAAGGGTGGCAATGTTTTCAAGATAAAGGGAGCAATATGGCAGAAATGTCAGAAGTGAAAAGTGTTAGCCGTACTGTATTCCCAGAAGATGGAGCAAGTACTAGTGAGAGCAAGGTAGGAGCCACAGCAAGAGCAGCATTGAGAAGCTTTTAGGTACTCTGTTAAGACCTTGCTGTTTGTGATAAAGAATTGAAAATTGTATGCCTAGGAATGGGAACTATCCTCCCAGGAAAGAATTTCATTGATATAAAAGAGTAATAAATTTTCCAGAAAATTCAGTTCATAAGAAGTGCTATATGTGGTAAAGTCTTTTTGAGGATCTCTTTTTAAAAAATATATTATTGTGCATATTTTTAGAAGTAGAATAGTTTGACTTAATTTTCATCAATACAGCAGACTAGATTCCTAAAACACTTATCATTATAAAACCCCTAATCCTGGATAAATACAAAAAATGTATTATATTGCCTAGTTGAACTAACAAGAAATTAAAGAGAATCCCCAAAGCAAATCTTTCAGTAGAAACTAAAATCCGGAGTGGTATACAGGCATTGACACTTCCACTAACCAGGGGGCATTAATCAATTCTTATCCAATGAGCTGATGTTTGTACAGTCTCACGGGAGAAATAGATAAAACAATGGACCAGGCAAGGTCAAGCATTAACAACTGAGTTACTAAAAGGTTAAAACTAAAGTGAAAAATAAACATAATTTGTGGTGTCTGTGTGTGTGTGTGTGCATGTGCGTGTGTGTGTTTCACTCTGGCCTCTGAGAATAAAACAACAAAACTCTCCCTTTCGCATGTTATTACTTCAGCCTTTCCCTCAACGCCTGTCTATGTGGAGGGCATTTATACTACATGGCAGAGAATATCTTGGGAATACCTACTGGCTTTTCATTGCTCCACCTGATGTGGTCATGAATACCTTAACTAAACCATATATTCATGGAGCCATATTGCCTCTCTGACTTATTTCATCTCTGCATGGAATAAAAGCTCAGAAGGAAGATGGAAAGAGAAAGGATACACTGCACAGTCCATAAGGGGCCACTGAAGCCTGGGTGTTGGGTGAGATGTGTCAGCCCTGTCCTTACCAACTGGGGCAACAAGCATAGGGTACGTGGCAGCCAACTGTATGTTAACAAATGACCTATGTCATTTGATAAGAATGAGAACGACCAGCAAATATATTGCTTTAGAAACAAGTTGTGTTTCTACTGCCCAGTTGCAATAAAATCCCTTTGCATGAGTTTTTAAGTTTGTGAATTTTCTATTACCCTGTTAACACATATCTTTGATAAATTTATATCAATGGTTTCTATGATTTTAAACAGAGATATAAATTGCCTCTGAGATTTTGAATTTTTTACATAGCAGTATAGGACTGCAGACAAATTGGAATGTGCATAGAAAAAGAGTAGGCAACCCTGATTTCTATTTTAGGTAAGTAGAGAAACAGCACACATAACATTTGGTTGGTGAATATTGACATTCTATTTCCAGATAAAGGACAGACTATTTTTTATCTTTATGCCTTTTCTTTACTTGCATTTGCTTATTTAGGGCTTGGGATTTTTTTTAATGCTTAAGTTCATGTAATATTACTTTGTATTCTCTCTCAGCCATCATCACTGAGTTCCCCTACTTTTTCATTAAAAAACTCTGTACTTAGTGTTAAATCACAACTGCCTCATGTAGGCAATCCCCTACCACAAAGGACAGTGCACTTTTCTTAAAATTATGAACTTCCTGGAGACCTGAGGATACCTTATTGAATTAGAGGCACCAAATGTAGGGACATTCAATATCATGGATTTCTTCTTTACAAAGCACTGCACTCTTTACTCTCCACCATATGTATCTTCTATAAGGAAGGAAGCAGGATACAAAATGATACCTCATGCAAATACTATGTGCCTAATAATACATATAAACTTCCATTAAATTATTTAAGTCTGCTCAATTTATATATAATACAAGGCTCTCCAATATGCAACATTTTGGTCATGCCACAATAAGAAACAAAAAATCAGATTCCAACCAGATCTGGTTGATACCCTAGGTATTATTTTATATATGGATACTTTAAATCAAGAGTATCAAAAGCTCTGAGTAGTCACATGTCAATTCTATTATATCATTTTTATATATATTTGGCATTTTTCAATTAGGAAAAGAATTAACATTTAATCAATATCTACTTATGTCATATCTTATGGTGAGCAATTGCCCACGTTTTTATTGTTTTTTTCCCAGCAAAGTCCTGTATCACTATTTCCTTTTTAGAGTTGAGGGAATAGAACATTACTTAAAATTGATGATTTTCTAGTATCATACAGCTGGTCAATGGGTAAATAATTGATGGAATAAGTCAACTTCAGAGTTGAAATCCTAAGTCTAATTCTCCACTAGATAGTGTTAGCAAGAAACTGATGTGCTTAAAATAAAAAGAAATTTGTATCCACAACCCAACAAATTCTACACTTAACTGTTAAGAGTAGATCCAAGGGAAACTGTGTGAGTAACAAAGGGTAAAACGCAATTTTGCTAAGGAATGTAACTTCTCTTCTTTCCTCCTGTTTTTTTTTTTATGAGAAAAAAAAAAAAGATGAAGAAACCCATTTACAAATCCAGATAGGGCAAGTCAAATCCAATTCTCAAATGTCATAAAGCAGAATCATGTGAATTAAAGAGGTGCATTAGGTACCATGCCAAAAGCCACAAACAAAGAAGGGATCAGAAGAGATGGCCCCTGTTGGATGTACCAAAGTCATAGAACAGAATCTGTAGGAAACTTCAGAAATCACCTGGTTCTGGATCTAGTCCCATTTATATAGGGTAAATATAGAGTGCATCGTCCAGACTGGGACCCTTCTGGAAGTAAATCAAGACCTAATAATAATTAGATTTGGAGGAAATGCATAAACTGATGATTCCAAAAAGAGCGGTTTGTGTTAATCTTGTATATGCAATACCAAGGCACCCCTCAGAGGACATCAGAGCATGTACCAATGCCAATTAATGTCTCTCGTCATTTTATTAGTTTCTCAGGTTATATTTGTTTCTAAAAGAGTATCCTGTAATCCCTTAGATAAACTTTCTAGACTTGCTTTCTCCAAAACCAACATTTCTACATGTTCTAAATTATTTTCTATCAAAAGGAAAGTGAGCTTTCTTGCCAAATAACTAGAATGAGAAAGCACATACCCTCTAACCACAAGGGGAAAATGAGAAATTTCACAAATAGAATATTTTTTCTCATGTGTAAAGTCAACAAATTAGTTCCAAAGGAATAAGAGAAATCCATGCACAACTCCCATAATGCCAGAGATATAGCCTTCCACTGTCCATAAGAAACCAGTGGAAAGGATGACAAAACAGCCCCAAGATTCCCAATTGTGTGTTTTTCTCACACAAATTAACACTTCATAGTATTAACTCTTCATGGATCTGCTGAGAAAGTATTCTGACAGGTGCTTCTTTGAGGCTATCAAAGGAAAACTCTTTTGTTTTTCTTACCTAAAAATTTAAGAATAAAAACAATAAAAGAGCTGGAACCACCATTCATTATTTGATGCTGAAAATCTGAGTGCATTTCTCAGGCATCTCTTCAGTTATGTATGTTTCCCCTTTTGGTCCATGTTTGATAAACTTCGGTCTGCAAAATACATCATCTCAAGGCAACAGTAATGTTTCCATTTTTATGAACAAAACCTATATAATTACTAATCAGAGCCATCAACAATGCAAAATGATTATAATTAATCATATTTTTCAACATAAAAAGGAACTCTGAGGATGTGGATACCTGCTGCAGTATTTTGTCAGAAAATGTAGAAATCTTTATAGAGTTCTGAAATACCGAATGTGATTTTAATATCTCTATCATTACTTTGAAGTGCTTTAGGAAGCAGGGGACCTCTGATTTTAACAACACATTGAGACCAATTCCTTTTTTTAAAGAGAAAAAGGAAGAAAATTCTAGGAAGAGGAAAGGGTAATCTCACTCGATGTCAGACTGTTAGCAGGGATCAGAGTTGGAACAGGAGCCAGGGTGGAACAGAATCCTTGGCTCATTGCATATTTGCTTTATTGAATTATGATTGACAAAAATATATTTAAGGTATACAATATGTTGTTTTTATATATGTATTCATTGTGAAATGTATATATTGAAGGTTTACAACATGATGTTTTAATATATGTATACATCGTGAAATGATTACCACAGTCAACCTAACTAACGTATCCATCACCTCAGATAACTACTTTCTGTGTGTATGGGCATGTGTGCCTATGTGGTAAGAACATGAAATCTACTCTCTCAGAAAATTTCAAGTATACATTATTATTAACCACTTTGGTACCACGCTCACCGGCCACGAAACCTTGCCTACAGCCGGCACTCATAGTCCACACCATAGTCTGTGCTGTGCATTGACGATGAACCGTTTTGTTCTTGTGTGATGAGGAAAGCTTTAAAGCACTGAAAGCTTGTTTTACTTTACAGGCAGCTTTACTTGCAATGTAAATCAGAATAGGTAACATATACATATATGTTTTCATTGTGCTATTTTTAAATGTTCACAATTTTATTTTGATAAATGAAAAATTAGAAAAGTCATATCACGGCTGTCGGCTAAAGTCGCTGTGCGTGTTCATCTGTGGCTATTGACTATAGTCGACGCTGGTACTGAAGTGGTTAACTATAGTCAACATGCTGTACATTAGGTCTCCAGAATTTATACATCTTTTAATAGCTGCAAATTTGTACCCTTTGACCAAGATTTCCCTTTTTTCTCCTTATTCCTCAGTCCCTAGTAACCACCATTCCACTCTCTGTTACTATGAGTTTGACTTTTTAAAAAAAATATATTCTACATATCAGTGAGGTCATGCGATATTTGTCTTTCTGTGCTTAGCTAAATTCCACTTAGCATAATGTCCTCCAGGTTTATCTGCATTGTTGGATTTGTATCAACATCTTTACCCTCATGACCATTTTGTTGCTCTGATACCTACCAGTATTACTAATTTTAATATCACTGTTTTTCTACCATATATGCCATCCTATAATCTCTATTTAAGTCTCATATGGTAATACTGACCTTCTCTTGGCCTTCTTACCCTCTAGTCTTAGCTTTTCTATGTGTATTACCTTGGTCTCTCTTTATCCTCTATTTACGAATGCGTTTATATAGCTTAACCTTTGATAATATGCATATTAACTAGAATAGGCTTTCAAAAATATGTCCGAGCTTTCTTACTCCTCATTCTCTTTACATTCTCCTACATTTATAAACTTGGAATAAAAACTATTAGATGCATTAACCACTGCGGTACGAGCGTTGACTTTAGTCGACAGCCACAGATGAACGTGCACAGCCGAGAGTCGACTTTAGCTGACAGCCGTGATATGAAGGTGCACAGCCGAGCATCGACTTTAGTCGACAGCCAAAAGCTTTTACTTTTACAGCTTTTATCTCTGTAGTTGCAGTGTGTAATTTCAGCTAATAAGTTACTACGAATCTATGACCTTTTAACAAGTCCTTAGTAAGAGTTATTATAGTTATTTTCCTAAAGCTGCCTGTAAAGTAAAACAAGCTATCAGTGCTTTAAAGGTTTCCTCATCACACAAGAGCAAAACGGATTCGTTGTCAATGCACAGCACAGACTATCGTGCGGACTATGAGTGCCAGCTGTGGGCAAGGTTTTGTGGCCAGTGAGCACGGTACCGAAGTGGTTAAAAAATAAAAGAAAAAAAATCGTAAGAGAGGAATAGATTTTTAAAAGGCGGATTGTAATACCCAATATAATCAAATTCATATTTTAAAGAAAACAAAACTGTGAGTCTTATAAGAGATGCTTTGGAAATACTCCCTAGACTTTGGCAATCGTCTTCTAACTAGTTTCTTGGCCAGCAGCCACTTTCTCTTCCATTTCATTCCCATCCAAATGCTGAATTGATCTTCCTAAAATGCAAAATGCATCATTTCATTTAGCAGTCTAAATGCCTTGCGTGACTTCCTATTGCTCAGAGAAGAGAAGATAAATGCATTACCTTTAAGATTCTTCCATAATCTGCCATACTCTCACCTTTTTACTTTTGTAGCCTTGTCCTGGTTCCCTGACTAAGACACTTATAACACTTCAGAAAAACAAAAGAACAAACAAAAAACACCCAAACACCACAATTTTCGTATGCCTCTGTGACTCAGCAATACCATTCCTTCTGCCTCATATCAGTCTCCCTCTTTTTGAATATTAAACCCTTTTTACCCTGTGAGATCAAATTTAAATTTTAGAATTTCTGTAGTCTTCACTGATTATGCATTCATCCTTTCTCAATTCATATACTCATTGAAAAGATATTCATGTATATTTGCTGGGTTCCTGGCTTTCTTAGAGATGTCAGGGAGAATTTGTTAAGAAAAAAAAAAAAAGACAGAAACAACTTTCTTTCCCTCAGAGCACTTACATTTTAAAAGACAGAAAACTTAAAAATTAACAACTAAATAAGCAATGCATTTTAACATAGTGTTAAATGCAGTGGAAAAACAAAAGCAAGGTAATAGACTAAAAATACTAGTGAAGAGTGAGGGGTGTCATAAATTTGGTTGTTAGGAAGGTAACTTTTAGGAAATTTTCCTTGAGGGAAGAACTGAATTAGTTCAGGGTACCAGAGGGGCATAGAGAGATTTCAAACATAGAGAATAAAAAGACAAATCACCTAAGTGGAACCAAATTTGCTGTACTTGAAAGACAAACAAACAATGACAACAGAAGAATGGTTAGATTAGAATGTGGTAAGCAAATGGGAACTGGTAGAAGATAATGCACACCTCTCTCCCCAGGCAGCAGGGGGCAACAGACATCAATACATACTTCTACTTCAGTGTTCTATTAACCATTTATGTAATATTAAAAATCATTTTAATATGTATTTTGCTATGAATGTTCAAATACCAAAGCCCCTTATTATTATGAGATAATTTCCACAAACATATAGTTTATATAATTTGCCACATTTCCCTGTACCTACAATGGCCTGAGAAAACACAAAGGGTGTGTACACTTACACATTCACGCACTTATTTCTTTTGTTGTTGTTGTTGCTTTTCTTTTTTTGTTGTTGTTTCAAAATATTACAGGATTACAACTATCTTTGGTTAAATGGGTCAATTTTGTTATGCTTGAGTCAGGGTTATAAGTGTGCCCATCACCCAGATACTGCTCATTGTACCCCTTAGGTAGGTTTTCGCCCATACCCTCCCCCTCCTCCCCCCTACTTGATTTGACTTCCCTCTGTGCACATGTGTGCTCATCTGTTAATTCCAGTTTAATAGTGAGTACATGTTCTGTTTGTTTTCACATTCTTTAGATACGTCACTTAGGATAATGGTCTCCAATTCCATCCAAATTGTTGCAAAAGGCCTTAATTCATGGCCTTCTTCATGGCTGACTAGTATTCCATAGTATACATATATTACATTTTGCTAATCCACTTATGAATTGAAGGGCACTTGGATTAAGTCCACATCTTTGCAATTATGAATTTTGTTGCAATAAACATTTAAGTGCAGGTGTCTTTTTGATAAAATGACTTATTTTCCTCTGGGTAAATACCCAGTAGTGGGCTTGCTGGATCAAATGGTAAGTCTACTTTTAGTTCTTTGAGGAATCTTCATAAAGTTTTCCATAGAGGTTTTACTAATTTGCAGTCCCAACAACAGTGTATAAGCGTCCCTTTCTCTCTGCATCCATGCTAGCATCTATTGTTCTTGGACTTTTTAATAAAAGCCATTCTAACTGGTGTAAGGCGATACCTCATTGTGGTTTTAATTTGCATTTCCCTGATAATTAGTGATAACATTTTTCTCATATATTTATGGGCCATTTGTCTATCTTCTTTTCAAAAGCTTCTGTTCATGTCTTTTGTCCACTTTTTAATAGGGTTACTTGTTTGTCCTTCCTGATGTGCTTTAGTTCTTTGTAGATTCCGGTTATTAGCCTTTTATTGGATGTATTGCTTACAAGTTTTTGCCCATTTTGTAGGTTAGCTATTTGCTCTGTTGATTATTTCCTTAACTTTGCAGAAGTTTTTTAACTAGATCAAGTCCCATTTATTTATTTTTGTTGTTGCTGTGATTGCCATTGGGGACTTCTTTATACATTCTTTGCCTAGGCCGATATCTAGAAGAGTTTTTCCAACATTTCCTTCTAGCATTCTTATAGTTTCATGTCTTATATTGAAGTCTTTAATACCTCTTGAATTAATTTTTATGAGTGGTGAGATATATGGATCCTGTTTCATTATTATGCATATGGCTATCCAATTTTCCCAGCACCATTTATTGAATAGGGCTTCTTTTCCCCAGTGAGTATTTTTGTCTGCTTTGTCAAAGATCAGTTGGCTGTATGTGGGTGATTTTATACCTTGGTTCTCTGTTCTATTCCTTTGGTCTATGTCCCTATTTTTTTTCAATTCCATGCTGTTTTGTTTATTGTAGCCTTGTAGTATAGTTTGAAATCTGGTAATGTGATGTCTCCAGATCTGTTTTGTTGTTGTTGTTGTTTTCTTAAGATTGCTTTGGCTATTCAGCCTCTTTTCTGGTTCCAAAGGAAGCATAGAATTATTCTTCTAGATCTGTAAGACATGACATTGATATTTTGATGGGGATTGCTATGAATCTGTAAATCACTTTGCATGTTATGGACATCTTAGCAATGTTGATTCTACTGATCCATGAGCATGATATGTTTTTCCATTTGTTTGTGTCATCTGTGATTTCTTTCCTCAGTGTTTCATAGTTCTTTTTGTAGAGATCTTTCACCTCCTTGGTGAAGTGTATTCCTAGGTATTTTCTTTTATTTTTTGTACCTATTGTGAATGGTGTGCAAGTACTATGTTTATAGTTTATACTATATACTATGTTTATATATACTAAGTTTATGTTTATATATACTAAGTTTATTCCCAGTTTCTGGGAATAAACTGGTGAGCTACTGTTTACGGTCCCTGAATTTATTATAGAATTTACAATCTTGTTGAGACTCACCAAAGAACTTCACTGATTAATAGATGATTAAAGTGCAATAGGTAATATAAGGAACAGATATGTATGCTATATTCAGGGATCAGGGAAAATGTCCAGGTGGATTCTAGGTGCAATCTGAAGGATAAATAGGAGTTTAAGACAAGATTCAGCACACTGAAAGAAAGCTAACTTTGCAGACTGTGTAAAAGATTTTGGCTTTTACCTTAAGGACAATTGGAAGTTAATTGTTTCATCTTAAGTAGCCACCCAAATATTAATTCACTCAGCTGGACAAACTGAGTGCCCACCATATGTTTACATTCTACTACTGCCATAAAATATAATAATATAACAAACAGGATTATTAGAGTAGGAGAATAGGAAACAGGGCTCAGATTGAATGCAGGGGCTTGAAGATCAGGTGCAGGTGTTAAACAACTCTTAAGCAGAAGCTAAGTAGAGGGGCTGATAACCATAGATAAGAACTGACATTGACTGGCTTGTCAGCTATGTCTGCCACCTTATGTGAACTTTGGCTAATTATAATATCATTTACATTGTGGTTTTAAAATTTCTCTACCCTTAAAGTCACCATGACAGTTCCAAAACAACTATATAAAATATGAAAATGGGAGGGAACCCAATTCTAGGGATTATTACCCAAATTCTTAGTAAAAGCCGACTCCTTGGCCTCGAATATTCTTCCCCTCAATTAGTAAACCACAAAAGATCTAAAACCACTCCCTCCCAGTTCAGCTGCTGTCTTTTTAGCCTGCCCATTCTCCTTCCTGAGAGTGTACATTCACTTTCAGTAAAAGCTGTTGCTTGCTTGGAGTAAGTGGTGCATCCTAAAATTCTTTTCCTGATGAACACCAAGAACGTTGAAAAACCTCCACTCAGAGACTGGTAACAGGATAATTTCCCTAACTAAAACATGCCATAAAATAACCTTCCTGCTTACCTTCCCAGGATAGTGCTCCCACCGTTCTCATCTATATACCCGTGCTCATGTCATTCATGTGGCATTTATTGTCCTAATAATGTAATGCTATCTCTTGGCTTTGTGCCTTTGAATCTCTATGCATTAGTGCCACCACACGTGAATGAATTCTTGATGGAAGGAACAATACCCTGACTTACAATGGGAGATCAGACATCACTTGAAGAGAAGATTTATGATCTGGGGTTATTGATGACAAAATTATATCTGTCTTATGAAACCAGAAATTGTTACAAGTGTAGATGTGGCATATGAGGCTTCGTAGTACATTTTCAAGGTTATCTTTTATTTTTTAAATAATTTTGATAAAATTGTCCTAGAGAGGAAATGGATGATCTTTCCAATCAAAATTAAGAGTTATATCCTGCTAGTGTCTTCAGGAACAAGAATCATGATTGAGAAAACTGTGTATCTCTATCCCAAATCAGCCCACATATTGATTTAGTTTATGCAGGCAGACAAACAGAGAGCCTCTATGAAATAATTTAAGTATCTTCCAAGAGAAAAAGAAACGGGAGAAAATGAATCAAAAATAATGTTGCCATACTGGACACAATGTTCTTGTTTTATTATGAAAATAGTCAGGGCTTCTGCATAAGAAGTGGCTGCTTTATTGGACCCTGCTGACCACTAACCCTGACAAAAGTAAACAATTGCTCACTGAAAAATATAAGCAAAAAAAAAGAAGAGACAAAAGAAAGACAAGTTATAAAATATATGCTTCTACTTTCTCTTTGTCTGATCATAGACAAGGTTTTCATTTGTTAGAAGTTGTACACATATGAGGAATAGAATCTTGCATGTTTCTATTTATTTATTGCAACGGGGTTTTTCAACCTCTGCACTACTGATATTTAGGGCTGGATAATTGCAGGGATCTGTCCTGTGCCTTGTATCATTCTTAGCAGCATCTCTGACCTCTACCCACTAGATGCCACTAGCACCCCTCTGCCCCCTGGCTGTGGCACAAAAGTATCTCCATATATTACCAATGTCCCCCAGGGACAACACTGAAATCCATGGTATTAAAAAAATGAACTAAGGGTCTAATGTGAACAAATGTACTAGATAAGTCACCTTTCCATATGGTCTATCCCTTTGTCTATATATCTATATATGAAGCACGTGAGATGCATATACGTATATCTTGCAAGTGTGATTCTTACATAATTTTATTTAATTCTCACAAATATTCTTGAAGCATCTTCCTGCCTCAGCATCTCAAAGTGCCTCAATTACAGATGTGAGTCACCATGCCTGGCCCAAAGTAGATATTATTTATTACAGTCCACTCTTGTTGAAACTAAGGTTCAGAGAAGTTAAGTAACTGGCAAGTTATAAACAATAATTGATAGTAAAATACATAGAAAATAATAGATAGAACCAAGATAAAAACCCAAATGCTCTCATATAAATTACTGACAAACCGTGAACATTTTGATTAATTGTAATCTGATGTGATATCTAAATTTTGCAACCAAAACTATCAAAATCACTAATGTATTACCTTAATTTCATTTCAAATGTACACAAAATAAAAATCTCTCATGGGCATAAAAATAGAACATATTTTCAAGCACTTTCATATCTTATTTATCTTAAACCTCTCATAACAACCCTATGGGGGTAGCATAGCTGGAGTTATTATGCTCATTTTAAAGTTGTAATAAAGGTCAGGGAAGTTAAATGACTTATATAAATATTTACAGTCTATATGTGACAGAACCTAGATTCATCTAATATATACATATAACCATAGAAATGCATACACACACATAAACACAAAAACACACATATACATAAACAGAGTATGATGATAACTGGGTATGTCTCTAACATCTTAATTTTGAATAATTGATCTTACTTCACAGCATACTAGGATCCCAGGCAAGGAGGATTAAATCTTTTTATATTTTTTTTCTTTTTTAATTAATAAGCATTGGAACTATATTTGCTCACACACTCTTCCCTTGAAATTAGATTTCTTTTGTCTTGATCATATGGAATGGGATGTGATTATCTTCACTTCAATATAAATCACATAATATAACATATTCACATTAGTATATTTTCATTTTTCCTGAAATTTGTGCCCATGTTGTCATACAGTTTACAGCTACATATATTAAAAAAACTCCCCACTAAGTTAATTTTTTAAACACTCATCTTTTAAAGAGACTAAAATAATAGAAAAGTATCTTATATATTTACTCATGTAGTTACAATTTTTGGTGCTCTTTGTTCCTTTTTTGTAGGTGTAGATTTCTAGATGGAATGATTTTTCTTCTCTCTGAAAAATATCCTTTTAATTTTTTTTGTAATGTGAGTCTGTTGGTGATTAATTCCTTCAACTTTAGTATATCAGAAAAAGTATTTATTTTGCCTCATTTTGCTGAATAATTTTGCTGGGTACATAATTTTAAGTTGACAGTGCTTTTGGTTGTTTTTTAATTTTTTTAGCACTTTAAATTGTGTTGTATCACTATCTTTTGCTTGCATTATTTCCAGCAAGCCTTCTGCTGTCCTTTTTACCTTTTTTTTTCTTTTGTTCATAAAGTATACTTTTAAGATTCTCTCTTTATCATCAGTTTTGAGCAATTTGATTAGGATATAGTTTGGTGGTGTGCTTGGGGCTTATTGAGCTGCTTCTTGAATCTTTTTTTTTTTTTTAATCACTTTTTAAAAGTATTCAGCCACTATTTTTTTCATATACATTTTTCTCCATTTGATTTTCACTTCTGGAATTATAACCACGCATGTATTAGATCATTTGAACTTACCTCACAACACATAGATGATTTGTTTGTTTTATTTAATTCTGAATCTGTATATTTCCTTTTTGATAATTACTATAGCTATGCCTTCAAATTCACTATTCATTTTCTGCAATATCTTATCTTCTATAACTCCCATGGAATGTATATTTCTTCATAGATATCATAAATTTAATATTTAAAAATTTGACTTGTGTCTTTTTTATATCTTCAATGTCTCCACTTATCTTTTGGCACATATAAAATATAGTCATAATAACCATCTTAATATTCTTTTCTACTAAGTCTAATGTCACTTCTGGGACAGTTTCAGTTAAGTGATTTATGTTTTCATAATAGGTCATAGTTTCCTATTTGTTTGCATGTCTGATAATCTTTTATTGTTTACCATTGTGAATTTTACTATGTTGGTGCTGAATATTTCACTATTCATATAAATATTGTTAAACCTTTTTCTGGAACACAGTTTGGTTCTTCCAGGTCTTACTTTATAATTTCTTATGTGAGAATAGATTAATGCTCAGACTAGGGATATTCCCCTGTGTATTGTGCTCAGTGCTCAATGAAGCATAATGTTTTCCAGCCTGGCTGTTTGGCAAAAGCACTATTTCCAGCTCTCAGTAAGTGCCAACATCATTACCTTTCATCTTTGTGGATAGTTCTTTCTCTGGTCTCCAGTTGTTTCCTCTCATTGATGCACTAATACTGAATGGGGATCTTTTGAAGATATGTGTAATTTTCTCTGTGTGCAGCTCTCTTCTATTCTTCTATCCTGAGAACTCTATCCAACAATGTATCCCATATTCTCAGTCATGTCTCTTCAATTCAGGGAGATAGCTGCATGCGGTCTGAGTTTTACTACCTCCATCGCTGCCCAGAAACTTTCTCAAGGCATTAAGCTAGGTCAATAACAGGGCTTAACTAGTTTACTTACCATCTTTCAGGCCTGACATTTTTGATGCCTTTGTTGTCTGATTTCCAATGTCTTGGAAAACTTTTGTTTTATATATATAAAACATATATATATATGTTTTATTATTTCCCATCAAAGGTAAATCCAGTTCCTGTTATTCCATCTTTGTCAGAGCAGGAGTATGATTTATTAACTTTAAGCTCAAATTTTACTGCATCAAAGGGGAATCCTATGAAATTTCTTCCTTTTTCATCCTATATAAAGCATTCTTAAAGTATGCAATATAAAGGTATTACATTATATATATTTTTATATATATACACATATATATCCTTCATATTAATTCTCCCAATCTATAACTTTTTTTTATTATTTGCATACTTATCTTTTACTTTGCTTATCTAGACAATGCTATTCATCATATCGTGGACCTCTAAAATCTCAGCAATTATGTGCATGGCACATAATAATTGCTTATTAAATGTTGGTTGAATAAATAACTAAATCTCAATGATGTTATTTTCTCCTCTATATTTATTTGCCTTATTATTTAAAATTTAACATTCATTATCTATCAAGGAACTTTGTCAACCAGAATATTGGGTTAAGCAAACAGAAAATTTTATTTCCTTGGGCCTCTTTTTTGCAATGGAGTTGGAAAAATCGGAGCCCAGCTGATTGGTCTTAAAAGCAGGATACAAAGCTGAATACTCACCCATAAAAAAGGATTTCAGATACACAATTGTTTGGGCACCATCCATACTTCCTCTTTCCTTTCTGCTGCACTGCTCCCTGAATTGTGTCCTTAAAACAAGTTTGCTTTCATGGGAAGTGGAAAATAACCAGGAGGTTGTTGAGAGGTGAACAAGGCAAAGCAAGTAAACTCTCCTAGTAATGACACAAGAGATGACATAAGTCTCATGCCACATGTGACTTTTCCCTCTCTCTCAAGCAACACATACTACTCTGAAAAATGAACACAGTTAAAAGGAGAAAGAAAGTGAACCATCAACCTGAAACACTTGACGATCAGCTTGTCTATAGCTCTTTATCAACATGGAATGCTGTTGGACTACTTGAATTATTTCTCTCACCTTTCTTTTAAGCAAAGAACTTCAAAGCTAGGTACAATCTGGAGATAATCCTCCTTCCAATCTTCCTGCATTTATTAAACATATAGTAATCTTCCCTTATTTCTGGGGAATATATTCCAAGATCCCCAGTGGATACCTGAAACCTCTAATACTATCAAATTCTATATATACTAT
This sequence comes from Cheirogaleus medius, assembly GCA_008086735.1. Taxonomy (NCBI): domain Eukaryota; kingdom Metazoa; phylum Chordata; class Mammalia; order Primates; family Cheirogaleidae; genus Cheirogaleus; species Cheirogaleus medius. The sequence goes on from VBSM01000949.1 coordinate 6,037,877, forward strand.
GTGTTTTTCTTCTATACATACATACACACATGTGATAAAGCTTAATTTAAAAATTAGGAACAGTAAGAGATTAACAACAATAATGAATAATAAGATAAAATAAGTATAACAAAATACTGTAATAAAAGTTGTGTGAATGTTGTCTCTTTCTCTGAAAATATCTTATGTTAATATATTCCCTTCTCCTTGTGATGATGTAAGATGATAAAATATCTACATGATGAGATGAAGTGAGGTGAATGGCATAGGTACTGTGAAGAGCATTAGGTTACTATTGACCTTCTAATGATACATCAAAAGGAGCCAGGCAGGACAAGGCTGGATGGTACAAGATTTCATCATGCTACTCAGAATAGTATGCAATTTAAAACGTATGGATTGTTATTTCTGGAATTTCCCATGTAGTATTTTTGGATCACTGTTGACTGTAGGTAACTGAAATCACAGAAAGCAAAACCACGGATAAAGAGGATGCTACTGTACATGGTTGATTGGTTTCTGCCTCTGTAGATTCAACAAACTGTGGACCAAAAGTATTTGAAAAACAAAAAAAAAGAATGATGTGTTCGTAATGAACATGTACAGATTATCCTTATCATTATTCTCTAAACAACACAGAATAACAACTATTTACATTATAAGTAAACTAGAGATGATTTAAAGTATATGAGAGGATGTGCATAGGTTATATACTACATAATTTTATATAAGAGATCTACCAATTTTGGTATGTTTAAAGGTCCTGGAATCAATGCTCCTCAGACACTGAGGGATTATTATGTTATATTTAATGGATTAAGCATGAGAAGAATGAATAGTTATTAAGCAAGGACTAATTTCCAGAAACCATGATGGATTCCTCAATTTAGGGAAATGGATACGTGAAAAACAGACATTAGTCTTATGTAGGTCACTGTCTAATTAAGGAGACTACTAGTTCTAGAAATTTGACGAGCATTTTCATACAATAAAGTATTATGGGTTAGGAATAGATATATCATGGACTCTGAGATCATAGCATATAATACTAGGAACTGAAAAAATATTTTATTTAATTTCTTTTAGCAATAATGATTATATGGCTGCAGACACATTAGGAAAATGCTAATATAATAAGAAGTAGCAGGAGATATAGGAGTCAGATAAATATTCAGTGAGGTTAAGTATCTTACCTAAGGTTACATGGCTAATAAGTGTAAGAGAAATGATTTAAGGCCAGATCTCTCAGGTCTGAAACATGAGGCTCTTTGTTCTACCAGATTATCTGAAAATAGCAATATTTGTGTTCTTAAAATAAGAATCTCCTCTTCTTGTAATATAGGTTAAGCTATAGCTCAAGCTATATGCTCAAGCTGTGTTAAATCACGTTGAAGATGTTTATGTGGTTAGGAATATGTGCCCTTGAGTGACTTAAAAATCAACCCCAAAGTGAGTGGACCTTTATACCATGCTTCATATGCTGAGACTTCCATCAACGAGTGATTTTCTTGCTTTAAATTTAATGCTGACTTCGTTCAAGCAGAAAATAGATTTGAAGACAATGAAAAATGCACCACTTTATTTCCCTAAGGCTTTCTCTGCACAGTAGGCCTTGAACAAAAGTAATTTCATAAGGAGACACAAACAACCAAGTTAATCTTCAAATGCAAAATTGTTTTTTATCCTAAATTATTTTACTAAGTATTGATTTTCTGATTCTTATTATTCATCTTCAAATCACAAGGCTCAGTGTAGAATTTGCTTACATTCCAGTAACAAAATTCATAATCAAAAGGGAAGAGGAAAATAATCCCACCGTGGTGCATGCCATTTTTCTATCAAAGGGAACCTCATAAATTACTGATAAGAATAAATTGCAGTGAACAAGAAAATCATGAGAAGTCAAAAATTAAAGGATCTTTAGTGATAACCTGGCCCAAGGATAATCTGATTTTTTGAAGTAGAACATTTGTATTGCTATTTTTCTATGTGATCACCATATTTTTGAATATTTTCTAATATAATAATATTGTATTTATCGATAAATAATTTTTATATTGAATTTGATCAATTTAAAAATAGGAAAAATGCAGTGTTTATGATCATGAACAACAGCAATAATGACAACCAAAACAATTCTTTGAGGTCTGAATTTTTCCTGACCTTCAAGGAAACCTAGCAAGTCTGAGAGAATGAATGATTGCCATGGTTGACTCCAGTGGGTTCTATGATAGCGTACCTCCTCAAAGAAAGCTGAAAGACAAAAGGACAGTTGATTTCCTTATGAATTAGGGACCATAGAATAAGGTCAAACTGATAGACCAAATTGTACCTTCAAGACCAAAAAGAGCAATCTGAGAAATACATGAAAATAGAACTGACAATTAAGAGAGTATATGGAGGTAGATGGGATGGATAACTTTAGAATGGAAGAAGGTTGAAGTTTAGCAGAATCCCTGTGCAAAAGCACTGGCTTGTCCATTTCTGGTGTCCTTCACTAGTTGGTGCTTCATAAGCACAATAGCTTAAATGTCTGGAGAGGAGAGGGCCCAGTAGGAGCCTCAAATTCATATATAATCTCCAGATGTCTTTGTTTTCGGCACACAATGTGCTTTAAAAATTGTAAACATGTTCTTATTGCCTCTATTTCCTGTGTCTCTATAATAAATTGCAAGAAGTGGGAAAGGTGTTACTGTATGACACCCATTTTCAATGGTCTTGTGGTGGCTTTACCCTTCAAACAGCAAAACAGGCATACTTTCCAATTCAGTGTCTCTAGCATTCTCTACTGTCTGACAGGCACACCCCTTAACCTATTCAAATAATTTGTCTGACCTGTGATGCATTTGAGTTGGTCATCTGATAGAAATTGCTGTGACATTTGAATTTTAAAGCAATATTTCTGAGATATAATGGGCAGCTAAGATCTTGCTGAGACACAGGTTGTGATTCTGTAGGTCTGGTATATTCCCGGGGGCTTATTAGTTTAACAAGCTCCCAGGCAATGTCAATGCTGATAGTATGCAGACCATACTTCAAGGAACAAAGGCTTAAAGCAAGTATTTTCCTCTGGAACCTGTGAAAAGGGCTTATGTGAAGGTAGTTTATTTGGTTGTATGATACCAGGTAGCAGGAATGCAGGGTGGATACGTTACAAAAAGAAGGAATGAAAGCCTATAAGAGGATAGATGATCAAGTTGGCTGCCAGTTTGGGCAACTAGTGATTAATCTCAGTGGGAAATTTTGAAGAGCTTTGTGAAATATATTTCAAAATTTATTGCCTAGAGGATAACAGGGGGAAATATTTATCCATCAGATCTTGTTTCTATTGGCCTAGAATGGCTTCATAAGCCTGCACTTCCAGGTTGTACATGAATGACTGCAGAAGGTTTTTCTGTGGCAGTCCCATCTGTATGCATCAAAGGAACCCTAGGGTGTGAAACAAAAATATTTACAACGTGGACCGAGACCATGTGCTGTTCCTGTTGCTCCTGCAGAAAACTAGTCAAGCCCTACTTAAACCAGTTATTAGAGGAGCTCTAGGTGGCAAAGAGGATTTTGAGGTGATGCACAAGAACTGTAAGATGCTTTAGTATGACAAATTGTTACCTTGAGTCTGAGCATTTGGCCACAAAACTCGTATCTCTGGGAGGGGAAAGCCATATGGTCCCTAGCAATATACCCCACTGCTTCCCCTAAAGGAGAGTCATGATTTTGACATTGCAATGGTAAAAGAATAGGCATATTGTCCAGACAATGTTTCTGGGAAGAAGGGAAGTATTGAATTTTTTCTTTTAGATTGGTGGATGGCCTTTAAGGGACTGGTAAAAGTCAGTGTAACATTTTACCCTTCCAGACTTTCTGTGGCCCCTTAGTGCCTTACAGTTTATGAAAGGGTCACTAGCTGGCAGAGAATCTGACCCAATCCTTCTTCAATCTCTAAAAGAAAGCCATATACCTTATAGTGAAATAATTATGTGCTATTAACACATAGACCTCTGTGCTCACACAGATATAGAAGAAGTCCCTTTCCTTTGAAGGACTAGGCACTTTAGCATTGCTGATAATGCTACTGTGCCAAGGCATTCCTATATTCCCTAAGCGAGCTTAATAGTTTATTACCACTACCACAACAATGGCTATAGAGACCAAGCACCTTTGGGTTGGACATGGCTCACCCTTTCACTTTTTAAGCTATAGTTTTAAAACCAGAGTGGAATGACAGCTTATTAGAGCAAGGTGACATTCTTTATCTAATTATAATATTTCCAAAGGTTTAGTCTGTGCAATAAACATTTAAACCAGAGTTCATTGTTTTGCTCAGGTTAGGGCTGATAAGTTCACTGCTTAACTGTGATGACTGCATTGTTTTACCCTTATGATGACAAAAGGTTCTCAAGGCTGAGGGGACTTTTAATGTGTTGGTAGCACATAGACAGGCTCACACATGAGTTCTTATCTGTTTTGGAGTATAAAAAACTGACATATTCAAAAACCTTTGGGATTAAATGGAGCATCAAATGACCTATATTTGGCAAGAGGCCACACTATGTAGAGAGAAGAGCTTTAGTCCAAGTGTGAAAATAAATTTTCTGGATCCTTGAATTTAATCGTAGTTACTCTTCAAAACAAAATGTGTGACTTTAATTTTTTGTTGTTGTTGTTCTAAAGCCTCAATTTCCTCATCCTTAAAATAAGAAAAATATTTTTGTTCATATCTCAAGATTGTCAAGGGAAACAAATATTTTACTTTTGCTCCATACCATACAATGTGCATAAAGATATCAAATCAAAAGATGATGAGGTGATTTATATCCATAAGATGACCACGTGGGGATTATTCTGGGTTTTGCCAATTCACAAAGGAGATAGTATATATTTCCAATTCATTCATTATATCCTATAACTTATACCACTTTTTCAATACCTATTTTATTACTTCAAGGACATTCTTCATTATTGCAAAAGGTCTTCCTCATTCAGCTGATTCTCTGGTAAGAAATCAGTGACCACAAAATATAATGATGATGTTGATAATGATGATGATATAATACTTTGTATATGAATATTAAAACTTTAGAATAATATCAATATCTATTGTTCCTAACAAGGGTGAGTTAAATAAGTCTTTAATTTTTCATTCTGTCCATGAAGCTCTGAAAGAATAAGTCCCTAGATCTGGCTTGCATTGTTAGTAAGGTGTGGTCCCAGAACTTGAACCCGAGATGACTGCCTCCAGGGACTATTCCTGTTTCTACTATCGCCATGATAACTGCACAGCGATGACTTCAATCCAGCATCTTATTTATCTTCCCAAAATCCAAGCAGGAATTTCATCCTTCTTAATGGCACTATAATTTACAGAACATCTGGAGATTGTACAAACTCATTGAGATAATTATCTTGCATGTCGTGTCCCATATTGAAGGCTATCTGTGAGTCATTCACCAGAATTCTATGTAAAGGAATAGAAATCCCCATAAAATAGCATATTCAAAATAGCTAGAAATCAGACTTAAACTTTGTGTCTACAAAAGACAAGAATAAGGCTCAAGTATATAATTTAGTAAAAACTAGGCTTATTACAAAGAAACTATTTTCACATTTAAAGCTACTTAATACTAGCATGGTTTCTTTACTTTGTCGTTTAGGAAGTCCATATAGGGCTACTGTTAGTTGCCAAGAATATTCATTAAAAATAGCATTGGATTTCTTAGGAGGCAGCAAACTCCTTTATTGTGGAAGTGTAAAAACACCAATTTAAGCTGGTGTTAGGCAACTCCAGACTGCTATGGAGAATTGGATTAAATAATGTCTAATTATTATTTAACAATGTCTAATTATTATTATTTTTTTGTCCTTTAGAACAAGTGATTATTGCAAATCCCATTTCCTGGGAATCTTAGACCCACTGAGCTCGTCACAGTGGTCTCAGAGAGAGCCATGAATAAAAATATTCTTGAGCAAAGAGTTGGCTCACCTGCTCATGCCCAGAGTTAGTACTGAACAAGGTGTGCAAGCTACAGTGGTATATCCTCTATCATCTCAGGTTATGAATAGGCAAGTCACTGGCATGTTTCTTTCATACCATATTAGAGTGAGAAATCTGTCCATTTTATCAGGTAGATATCATTATCTAATTTTAAGAATAGGCATTTATTGAATACCACTTAGTATGCAACCACTGGGCCAGTGCTAGAGATTCAGAGAGAAATAATGAATTTATCTTGCAGTCAAGTTCACATTTTTAGAGGGGTAGCCATGGTATATACATGGGCATCTAAACTAAGAGGTAGGAAGTGGGAGAGTATTTCTTTTGTTAGTGATGAAAAATATGTGAATCAGATAAGAACACCCCAGCCTCCTCACTCACATATTTAAACTCCCCCAGTGACTTCCTTTCTACATATGATAAAAATCCAATCACTTTATTTCCAAGTCTTGATTTTATCTTTGCCCAGTACAATCTGGAAATCTCATGTTATTTACTATGCTTCACTGCATTTGCTATGTTCTAGCCGATCGCATGTGTCTTTTTTTTTTTCTGATTTTCAAATGCATAAGCTTCATTCTTATCCTCTGCTTAGAATGCTTTTACCTCAATTCTTCGAATGATTAAATTCTTCTAATATTTCTTATTTCAGCTCAACATCATCTCACAATGATATTCTTGAATGATTGATTGCACACTGTAAAGTATCCTCCATCCATAGACTCCCTAACTAACAAAACAAAATGGTACAATTTCCCTAACATATATTACTTTCTGACTTTAGCCTACCTACATGTGATTTTCTTTTTCTTTCTTTCTTTCTTTCTTTCTTTCTTTCTTTCTTTCTTTCTTTCTCTCTCTCTCTCTCTCTCTTTCTTTCTTTCTTTCTTTCTCTCTCTCTCTCTCTCTCTCTCTTTCTTTCCCTCCCTCCCTCCCTCCCTCCCTTCCTACCTTCTTTTCTCTTTCTTTCTTTCTTTCTTTCTTTCTTTCTTTCTTTCTTTCTTTCTTTCATCTTTGTACCATCCAACTCTAAAACACAATTCACATACACACACATACACAGAAAAATAATACATTAGAGTAATATGTGTGTCTATCTTGTCTGTAACCTTGGTACCTGGTACATTACCTGGCATAATAGATAACCAACAAATATATGAGAAAGAGATAGTTTAAAACAAAAAGTTGAATATCCAGTGTTAATAAAGATCTGGAGGTAAGAAGTAGCATCGAACATTCAGAGACATGGGACTATAAAAAAGTTTACAAAAAAAGTTAGAAATCAAAACAAAATTATAGAAATGAAGAATGACTTCTATGGATTTATCAGTAGAATGCATATGACTGAGAGACGAATCAGAGAGCTTTGGGATAGGTTAATAGAAACCTCCCAAAATGTAATGAAAAAAGAAAAACAAAATAGAATAGATATCCAAGAACAGGGGGATAATTTCAAAATGTGTAGCATACTTGCAACTGGAATACCAGAGGCAGAAAAAAAGAACATAGTGGAAAAAATATTTGAAGTACAAATGAACTGAGCATTTTCCAGAATGAAGGACATACACTATAGATTCAGGAAGCTCAGAAAACACCAAGAAGAATATATATATTAAAAAATTACCTAGCCATCTCATATACAAACTATAGAAAAACAAAGATAAAGATAATATTTTGAAGAAAGCCTGGGAATAAACCATTTATTACTATATAGATTAAAAAATAACTATTACAAAAATAAGTTTCCAGAAACCATGCAAGCAAGAAGAGAGTGGAATGAAATACTTAAAGTATTAGTAGAAAAAAAAAAAAACTTGAATCTAGAATTCTATAGCAATAAAATTATCTTTCAAAAGTGAAGATTAAATAAAGCCTTTCTGAGAAAAATGAAAACTGAGGACATTCATCACCAGTAGAGCTGTTCCACAAAAATAATCTTTTAAAAACATTTTAAGGGAGAAGTTAAAAAAGATCTGAAATTCAAATTTACATAAATAAAGAAGCATCTGAAAATCATAAATAAAAAAGGAATGTATTTTATGTGAAGTGTTACAGTGTTATATGAAGGCAGGCTTCATTAACAATATATTAATGTATTGCAAATTCCATAGTAACCATTAAAAATAGAAAGGAAACATCATGATATGCTAAGGGAGTAGATAAAAGAGAATCATATCAAATGATTAATTAAAAACAAAGAAAGCATAAAAAGATGAGGGTTGGAAAGAAACAAAGAAAAAATACACAAAGTTGAAAATAGTTAAAAACATGGCAGATATTAATCCAAATACATCAATAACCACTTTTAATGGGAATGATCTACAAATACCAATTAAAATATAAAGACTGTCAAAGTGGATTTAAAAAAGATACAACTATATGTTGTTTCAACACAACAACTTAAATATAAAGATGGACATATGTTAAGAGTAAAGGGATGGAGGAAGATATATCATTGTAACACTGATCAAAGAAAGCTGGTATATCTATATTAATCACACACAAAACAAACTTCAGATCATGGAAAATTGTCAGGAATAAATATGGTGTTTATATAATGATTCAATTCTCCAAAAAGGCGAATTCTCCAGAAAGGCATTGCATCCTAAAGGTATATGCACCTTGTAACAGAGTATTAAAATATGTGCAATAAAAACTGATAGACTCATAAGGATAAATAGACAAATCCACTATTAAAGTCGAAGACTTTAACATGCGTCTTTCAGTAATTCACATAACAGGAAGGCAGAAAATCAGTAAGGAAATAGCTGACTTTTCTAACACTATCAATCATCATGATCTAATCAACATTAGAACACTCCATCTACCAATAGCAGAATACACATTTCTCTCAAGCTCTCATGAATATTAAACAGCAAAGAACACATATGGATATTAAAATACACATTAAAAACTTAAATAAATTATACAAAATATTATTAAACTATAATGGAATTAAACTAAAAATCAAAAAACAGGAAGATAGCTGGGAAATTCCTAAATATTTGGTGATTAAAATAAGCATTTCTAAATAACACATGTATAAAAAAATAAGACTCTAGATAAGTTAATACATTATATTCTATACAATTTTCATATTAAATATATTATATACTAGAGATATTATACATAAATTAGTACATATTGAACTAACTGAAAATGAATTTATAACTCATCAAAATTTGTGTAATACAATAAAAGTAGACATTTGTGGGAAATTTATGACATTAAATGCATATATTAGAGATAAAGAAAGATTTGAAATCAATAATATAAGTTTTTATTTTAGAAAATAGAGAACACTAAGCCTAAAACATGCAGAAAAAAAAGAAATAAAAAGTAGAGCAGAAATAAAATTAATAACAGGAAAACAATAAAGAATATCAACAAAACCACAGGGTGGTTCTTTGAAAAGATCAATAAAATTGATAAGCCTTAAGCTTGGCTAACCAATAAAAAAGAGAAGACATAAATTATAAATATCAGAAATGAAAGGGGGCTCATCACTGGTCTCATGGATACTAAAAGGATAACAATGGAATATTACAAACAGCTCTATGACTTCAAATTTTAGTATGTAGATGAAATGGATCAATTTCTTAAAGAATATAAGTCACCAAACCTCTGACATGAACAAATACATAATATGAATAAACCTATGTCTGTTAAAGAAATTCAATCAATAAATTATAACCTTTCAAAAAATGAAGCCCTGTTCTCAAATGACTTCACTGGTAAATTATATGGAACATTTACTGAAGAAATAATACCAATTCTCCATAATATCTTCAAGAAAATAGAAACAGAGAAAACTTCCTAAATCATTTTACAAAGTCTGCATTGTCCTAATACAGAAAGATGACAAAGACATTATAAGAAAAGAGATATGCATGTTAACACCTTTCATGAAAATATAGAAGCAAAAATTGTTAATTAAATATAAGCAACTCAAATCTCAAAATATATAAAAATAATTATATACCACCACCAAGTCAGATTTAATCCATATATGCAGGGCTAGTTGAAAATACATAAATCAATCATGGTAATGAAATATATCAAAAAGATAAGGAAGAAAAATTTATACAGTTATATAGGATGATATAAAGTGTTTGACAAAATAACTATAAATTATTAGAAAAATCTAAGCAAATTACTAATAGAGGAAAATTTCCTCAACTTAATAAAGAATATCTGCCAAAAACAAACAAACAAAAACTAAACTAAACTAACTAAATGGTACAAGATTAGGCAATATCAGAGAAAAGGTAAGAAAGTTTTCTCAACAAACAGCCCTATACAATATTATACTGAAGATTTTACAGGGCTCAAGTAGAGAAGAAAGGAAAGAAAAGGCAAACAAAATGAAAAGTAAGATACAAAACTGTGTTTGCAGAAGAGTTAATCAAATAACTTCTGAAATAATTATTTAGCATAGTAAGGCCACTGGATACTAGGTCAATATAGAAAAACATTAATTACTTTCCTAAATACCAGCACAGAAATAGGAATTTGAAATAAAAATAATGATAATATCATTTACAATAACATCAATTAAAAAAAAACTTAAGTATAAAGCTAGCAAGTTACATACATTATCAATATGCAGAAAACCACATACGTCTGATGAAATATATCAAAGAACTTCTAAATAAATGTGCAGATATACCATTTGATATCTTAGCAGAAAATATTGTTAGGATGTCAATTCAACCAAATTTAATCTATAGATTCAACACCATCCCAATCAAATTAAAGTCAGTATGCTATTTTGTAGATATTGACAAAGTGATTCTAAAGTTTACAAGGAACATCAGAAGACCTAGAATAATCAATATAATACTGAAGAAAAGACAAAGTTGGAGGACTAACACTTGCAGACGTTAAGATTTACTATATAGCAAAAGTAATGAAGAGGATAGTATTGACAAATTAATGTAACATAGATCAATGTAATAAAATAGAGCCCAGAAATAAAACTACACAAATATTGTTAACTCATCTTTGACAAAGAAGCCAAAAAAAAAAAAAAATTCAATAGAGAGAGGATAATCTTACTTAAAAAAAAAAGATTCTGAAACAATTAGACATTCATATTTTTAGAAAGTCTAGACACAGACCATATACATTTCACAAAAAGTAACCTAAAATGGAAATAGATTTAACCATTAAACACAAAACTATAAAACTTCTAGAAGAAAATATAGGAAAAAATCTAGGTGACCTGGGATTTATCAATGGTGTTTTAGATACAACACCAAAAGCACAATCCATGAAAGAAGAAACAAATTGAAAAGTTGGACTTTATTAAAATTAAAATTTCTGCTATAAGAAAGACACTATTGATAGAATAAAATACTAAGCCACAGATTGGGAGAAAAATCTTTGCAAAACATGTATTTAATAAAGGACTGGTGTGCAAAATATGCAATCCCCCCCCAAAATAAAATTCAACAATAAGAAAACAAGCAGTCTAACTAAAAATGGCCAAAAGATATGATTAATTAATGAAAGAAGATATGCCACTGACAAATATTCATATGAAAAGATGTTCAGTATCATATGTTGTTAGAGTATTAAAAAATAAAGCAATAATGAGATACAACTATATATCTATTAGAATGGATTTATATAGTGACCATAAGACAACAACAACAAATTGACCATCAAAACAAAACAAAACAAAACAAAACAAAAAGACCATACTAATTGTTGGTGAGGATACCAAGCAACAGAATCTCTCCTTCACTGTTGGTGGGAATATAAAATGATACAGTCTCTTTGGAAGATGGTATGGAAGTTTCTGCTAAATATAGTATTACCATATGACTCAACAATCATACTCCTAGCTATTTTCCCAAATAACTTTAAATCTATGTGCACACAAATACCTGTACATGAATGTCTGTATCGGGTTATTCATAACTGCCAAAAGATTTTTTAAAAACAATAAGCAACCAAGTTGATCTTCAGTAGGTAAACAAGTATATAACTATGGTGCATCTATACAATGGAAAAGTATTAAGCAATAAAGCAAAATGAGTTACCTAACCACAAAAGACATGCATGAAGCTTAAATGTCTATTGCTAGTTGAAAGAATCTAGTCCAAAAAGGCTACATACTAGTGGATTCTAATGATATGACATTCTGTAAAAGGCAACAAAAAAACAAACAAACTGCAAACAGAGCAGTGAGAGAAGAGGTAGGCTTAATTAGTTGAATCACAGGGGAATTTTTCAGGATGGAAAAATTACTCCTTTTGATACTATAATTGTGGACACATGACACTATGCATCTGGTGAAACACATAGTATGGTATAGCACAAAGAATGAACCTTAATGCAGGCAATTTAAAAATAAATAATATAGGAGGTCTGGGGAATCCTAAGTGGAAAGCAGTCTGCAGCAAAGCAGTGCAACAGCATTACAAATGCATGGAACAACTTTGGGGAGAACAACTTTTGGGGAGAACAAGGTTGGGGAAAATGTTGCTGACATAAGTAACTTTGGAAATGAGTGAAGTCTATAAAACTAATATATATATATAACTAATATATATATATATATATATATACATACACACACACACACATACACACAAACTCTGTATTCTAGTTGATATAGTCATTTCCCTCAGAGGCATGGGTTAATATTTTTGATAATTCAACAAAAGAATCATGGAATTGAACAATTAAGTAAATCAATAGTGGATAGTGGTAGCTGGATTTCTCATCATTGGAGTTTACCGATAAGTAAGGAAAGAGTCTATGATGATTCATGTGAGGAGTAGAGTTAAAGACATTAGTATAGACTCATGTTTAGATGAAAATAGATACAGAAGGTTTATATATAAATATTCACACACATATATTTTCTTGTTCTTTCAGCTAAAAGGGTCTAGAAGCAACAACGCCTCAGTAGCCATGAACATACCTACCACCCTGATATTGTTTTCTAATACCATTCCATTGCCCAATAAAAGGAACAAGGGCTTCTTGGAAAAATTCCTGATTGTATATACTGGAGCAGGAAATATACAAGATGATCCTTGTAGCATTTTGAAGTGCCAAAAAGTAAGGATGTACTAAAAACAAAACAAAAACAAAAACACAGTGATGGGGAGTATAACAAAGAAAGTCAGGATCCAACTAAAAGGGCACTCAATGGCCAAACCTGGAATAATTTAGGCCATACCATAAAACAAATAAAGTGAAAGTGCATTATAACGCAAAGTATGAAAGTAATATTTATGAATCCATATTATATAAATAAGTAATTGAATCGTAATTACTTATAATTACATGGGGCAGAAGAAACAAATATTTCAAGCAAAAGATAAATAATATATTATCCGTAGACATGCTGCCTTAAAGGGAGTAGAGCTTGAATTCCTCACGCAAGTTTGTGCTATACATAGTGACATCCTTCACAAGAAGGAAGAGCAATAAAATAGTAACATTATAAAGAAGAAATATAAGTAACACTAACTCAGCCATGTGACCAAGATCAATTTTAATGGTGATAACTAATGTTGTTAGTATGTGCCCTGAACATGATGTGATGAAATGGCATTAACCTCTATTGTCTTCCTCCCAATAACCCACAATCACAGTCTAATCCTGGGGAAATCATCAGACAAATTCCCTTTAAGAAACATTCCACAAAATGCCTGACCAATACTCCTCAAAACTCTTAAGACCATCAAAATCAATGGGCCAGGCACAGTGGCTCACTCCTGTAATCCCAGCATTTTGAGAAGCTGAGGAGGAAGGATTGCTTGAGGCTGGGAGTTTGAGACCAGCCTGGACAACATAGCGGGATCCTATCCCTACAAAAACATTTTAAAAATTAGCTGGATGTGGTAGTGCATGCCTGTAGTCCTAGCTACTCAGGAGGTTGAGCCAGGAGGATCACTTGAGCACAGGAGTTTGAGGTTGCAGTGAGCTATGATCAAGCCACCATACTCCAGCCTGAGTGACAAAAAAGACTGTTTCAAAAAAAAAAAAAAAAGTCTGATAAACTGTCACAGAGAAGATGAGTCTAAGGAAATATGACTAGATGTGGTACGGTTACCTGGAACATAAAAGGACAATAGGGAAAAATTATGGAAATTTAAATAAAATTTAAACTTTGTTTATTAATAACACATCATTATTGGTTTGTTAATAATAACATGCATACCATAATAATGAAAGATGTCAATAACAGGATAAACTGCATATAAGGTTTGAGGAACTCTGTACTATCTCCATATTTTTTCTGTAAATCGAATTAATTAACTTTTTTTTTTAAATGCAATGACATGGAGGCCAGAGAGACAAGGAAGAAAGTATAAATTTATGTCTATCTATCATCTCTTTCTCTATATATACCTATTAATTTGTTTAACACACTTTAAAAGAATAGTGCTGATCCACAAATTAGTTTAATGGAATAAAAAAATATAAAGGCAGCAACAATATTCTTCGAGTGCAAACACCATACTTAGCTAAATATATAATCTGTGTATCTCCTCTCTAGACCCTGCCTCCTTTAAGAGTTCAAGTGGATCGAGAAAACCTAAGTGATTGCAGCCACCATCCTATCTTGTCTTGATATTTTTAAAAAATGAAGATTATGTAGCACAGTTAATAAAATAGCTTTTGCTTGATAAAAGTTATATGCTGACTATAAGATACTTTAATTATTCATGAGTGGCTAGTTAAGAGATATTTTCAATTTCTTCTGTTAATTTTACTACTGAGTTTATTTTTTAAATTAAAAATAAAAAGCAATGGGGTAGTGGGAAGGAATATGAAAAAGTATAATCACTAGAGTATGAATTATATGGTTTGGCATATAGTTAAATTTTAAAGGGGGAAAGGTGCGAATATTCTTTACTCTTATTTCATGGAAATGTGTAATGCGATATTTGATTTGAGATATTTACCCAGGGAGGCAGAATGGATGAAGGAAACTAAAATTACTTGTTAGCCTACTGTGTTCTAGGTCCTCTCCTAGATATTTATAATAATGGTATATTATTTACTTATCAACATCTTAATTTGCTCGGGCTGTCATATCAGAGTACTATAATCTGGACAGTTTAAACAACAGACATTTATTTATCACGGTTCTAAAGTCTAGGAAATCTCAGATTGAAGTATTGGCTGATTTGATTTCTGATGAGGGCCTGCTCTCTGACTCACAGACAACTGCCTTCCTCTTATGTTCTCACATGGTGGAGAGAGAGAGAGAGAGAGAGAGAGAGAGAGAGAGAGAGAGAGAGAGAG
>VBSM01000949.1:6060186-6093386 GCA_008086735.1 Cheirogaleus medius
TGTAATCCTAACAATATTTGTACCCCCATAATATAATGAAATAAAAAAAAACCTTACTAGTAGGCTTTATGTCAGATTTTTAAAAATATATCTTGAAAACATTAATACTTATCTCAAAAATCTCATTCCCATTTCACAGATAAAAAAAACCTTGAAATATATGTAGATATCATATAGATATATATAAAACTAGTTAATGGTGGGACTAAGATCCAAATCAAGATCTATATGGTGCCAATGCCCATGCAATTCAATAATTGTTAAAATGAACTTCCATTTCTTATTTGATTGCCTAATCAAGATGAAAGGCTGACCTTGGACCACAAAACTTCGTTTAGATTAACATGAAGATGAACTAAGCCAAGTTTTACTGATGGTCATTAACAAGGCTTTGATAGTGTCTGTAATCTTTCTTATTTAGCAGCTTGAGAAATCTTTGCTGTAAACACTTCAAAGAGAGTCAGGTTATCATATGTAGGTCAAAGAAAGAAAGACTAAGTTAAAAAAAAAAAAAAAACAAGAGTGACAGAGACATTGTGTTAAATCTCTATGGAGATGTGCATGCCAAGTGTTCATTGAAGAAAGTGAAGGTGATAAGTTTATTCTTAGAATGAGTCAGGGGCTCATTCATTAAGCATTCATTCAGATTCCATTAACTCATTAAGAGTGATAATTCAAGCTCTGGCAATTTGAAATGCTGCAGTCTAATAATAACAAGGAAAAAAATAGGCTTAATAATGCAACAAGGATTCTAAACAAGACTGAGGTTGCACAAGAAAGTTGCTTCAGAAAATTAAATTATGCTTCAACCAAATTTAACAACTCATACGTTCTACACAGTCATCATGCATTCCTGTTTCCAACATTTCCTTAAATACTTCCCCATTGCCAAAAAAATTTACCCTTCCAAGCACTGCTCCTGACTTAACTTCTCCAATCAGTATCTTACTGCAATATCCAGCCCCAATACTTTGTCCTTCAATAACTTTTCCTTCTTTATGCTTACCAAAAGAGATCATACCATCCTTCAGATTGCTAAATCATTATATTTCCCTCTCTTTTATGACCTAAAAGGAAACAAAAAAAGTTTAAACAAATACCATGAGCTTGGAACTTACTTTAATACTTATTTTCACAAATATCTGATGCTCAAGTAAAGACTCAGAAATAATACATCATCCGCAACACAAAATTTGTAAATGCAAGAGTTAAAATTTGAATTCAGATCCAACTTCAAATGCTGTTCATTTTAATTTTGTCATCCTGTTGCCTATAGTCTGCAACTATGTGCAAATGATTTCTCTAACTACAGCATTTATCACAAGATACTCCACATGGTAGATAATAGATAAAAAGCAAACTAAACATTGTAAGACACTATAGCTATACATAAATATACATGCTTACCTACTCAGTAAAGCATTCTCACTGCCCTCATCTAAACATTATAGTTAATTTTCACTACACATTATTAGCAGTTCACTGGAGTTACAGTATTATTGAGGATAATAAAGCAACATACTTTCCCAAAATAAAATTCATATTTAAATATTTTAAGATATTTTTAATAATTCAGGTATTTTGTTACTTCGGCACAATCAGCTCTTAAGATGCAATTATTCTGAGTTAGTGAAGTGGGTGTGACAAGTACCTATGACCAGTGAGCAAAGCAAGTCATTTTTGAACACATAGGGAGCTTATAAAATCCAAATAGTGCTAACACCAAAGAGCCCAGTCCTAGGCACTACCTTATACACTTATTTGTGGGAGATGCAAAGACTGTCACAAGAACGCATAGTTGACACTGAGATAGCACAGATGTCTTTAAATTCCATGATCCCTTTGCAACACTGAAATTCACAAAGTCCTTCCAGGCTTGAGGAAGTCACTGACAGTGTTGCTGGGAGGTGAGAGATAGAGTCACAGTGCCAGAAAATTAAGAACACCACTCCAGGGATCCAGGCAACCCTGTAACCAACCTGACAAATCTGAAGCAATGGATGGCAGCATTTACAGCACCCTTGAAACCTCTGTAAATATTGTCTTCTAGAATCCAAAAGAATAGTGCTTAAGAGTTACCATACACACTGACATATTTGTCCACATAACCACATACAAACAGTTGCCAGCATTCATTCTTCCTCCTATTTTCCTCTCTCTTTCTCTTCTTGTCTTTCATTGTTACCTGAAAGCCAGGTTTAGATGGCAGAGCAAGCCTGGATCACGCAGAATTTCTGCAAGCACATGAGGGTAATTTTATCAAGAGAAGCCTTAATTAAGGTCCACTGAAAAATGAACTAAATCAAAAGCTGGCAAGACTAAGTTTATTTCCTAGATTTTCAGGACTATTGAAGTAGAAAAAGTACCAAAAGGCACAGTGTCTGTGCTTGGCACAAAGTAGAGTGCTCAATAATTGTTCAATAGAGAAACAAATAGATGATGATACAGTATTGATGAGGTTGATCATAGAGTTTTTGTTTTATGTCCTATGAGTGATTATCTAAAATTTAAGTTGAAATTATAAAAGCAGATTATATTTTAATCAGTGATATTTATCTGCCAGTAATTCTCCTCCCTTTAAAAACTGAACGTGTTGTTCAGGTTACAACAACAGAAAATACATCATGAAACAAAAGATAACTCTTCCTTTTAGCTGATCAACAAGGCACAGTCAAAACTATATTCTAATTTCTTAAACTAAAATTCCTCAGACAAAATTATTAAATCAACAATAACAAGACCCTCTGTTTTCATTAATCTTATATATCATTAATAGTTTCTGCTTTAAGTCCTAGAAAGAAGTGCCAGTAAGAAGTCGTCATTTAAATAGGTTAAAATGTATAGGCTGACCAGCAAGATTAGAAATTGAATACTAATTGGTAATTCACTTACCTAACCATTCCGCAGCCATAGAGGCACACGGCAAAGTTCTCAGACACACACATACGCTGAATTGCCTGAATGGCATTATTCCTTATACGGCAAGGATAGAATTGAATGTTTGTCAAGGGGAATACAGTTTCCAAGTATTTGAAATGATCTAGACCACTTTAAAATACTTTATATAACCTTTAATATTTCTAGTGAAACAACAATATATTTATTTTAGACAGAAGACAACTTATGATAGCAGGACACAACTGTAAACTAGTATTCCAAATTGCAGGGTTCGAGACCTGCCTCTGCCTCTAACTTATTCAGTTTCTTGGGCAAGTTAGGTGAGTTCACTGGGTCTTCTCTCTTCTGTAAAATTAAGTGGGTGAATTAATTTCCTTAGGGCTCTTTCAGCTATTGCACTCCATAGATACATGGATTTTGTTGTCACTTTCAATCAAGTTTAATTTTCTTCAAGAATCAGCTCTTTCACCTGTGGAAATACGTTTAATTTTACAGGTCTTAAATTTATGTCTGTACCTCATAGTCTCAGTATTCTCAAATCTTTATTTTAGTTTTGTACTTAAAACCAACAAAGGTTCTATTTTTAACAATTTCCCAAAGGAATTGAACGAGAGTCTCATCTTTGGCTCATTACCTCTGAGAGCTGACTCACTGATGCCTGCCATTTCTACACCCTGTGCCCAGCTCCTGCCTGTAATTGTCACCAAGGTCAACACAGGTTCATCACTTCTGTCAAATGGGAGAATCAAAATGAGTTTTCTCATGTTGAAAGCTGACTTGGGTTTGTGTCCCTAGGGCTTGAGGTTATTCAACACTGACTAGATAAAATGCAACACTAAACAGCTACAAAAAAACGTGCATAAATAAGGGTTTGGCAGTTCTACTTTAATTTCTATGTCTTCCAAATTAAAATTTTTAGTAAAAGAAAACCATGGCTGCTCCCAGATTCAGGGATCCATACTACTGGTGTTTATATCAAACAAAACCAAGCAAACACTAATGTTCCTAAATACTGATTGTTTTCTATTGCTATGAAGTTGCAGATCTGGCATGCCAATTGGAAGCTCAACTAGACAACAAATGATTGAGTGATGGGTTTGGGGGTTCTTTCAACATCAAGATAAAACATATTTTGCTTCCCTTTTCATAGATTCTGGAATATAGATCTGTAATAAAGCTTGATAGTCTCTCTAATCATGCACATACACTGGCCCTCAGGCCCTCAGCTAAGACCTTGGTGATCATGAAGAAAACCCCCTTTCTCCATCTTTAATTTCTTATCTGTGTTAGTGCCAAGGTATTTCTGCTTTTACTTCTTGATTTGAGTTGAGGATTATTGTCTAGCATCTTTCATCCTGATTTGATGTTTCTCCAAAGATGCAGCTTTTTGCTGGTGGATAGATTCAAGAGAAGGCTTTGAATATTCCCAACAGTCTCAGTAATGAACAGACATTACATGTTTTTTTGTTTGGAAGTTCTCAAATTGATTTTCAAATTGATTTTTTAGATAGAAATGCAAATCCGTGAGAATCTCTTTTAAGTAAAATTTCCACCATCCTTTACAGTAAAAAGGAAGAAGAAATATTTATCTATGACATTCAGTCGAATAAGGATCAAACCACATATATGATATATATTGTTTTCTTTAATCCTCACATTTAAGAAAATGTGAACCAGCTTTACAGGTAATGAAACTAAGATGTTGGGAGATTATAAATTTAAAATTAGCCCCAAAAGGAGGATAAGGGTAATTTGATTCACATACAGCTTAAAACCTGGGATCTATCCATCAGCCTGCTTATGTTAATTTCAACTTGCTCAGTGTTTCTTCCCCTTAACCAGTGAGGCCCTTTTTTTACAATATCACTGACCATCTTCTCCACTGCTTGCTCTCTATGCCTGTCGCCTCTGCTACTGCTGACAATTCACTTGGCTCTTTTTCAGTTCTTCCTGACTTCAACACACTCAGGGTCCTACATTTAATCCTGCCTGTGACCTTTGGGGCTGATACACTTGGCTTTTCCTAAAGATTTAGAATTGCTTTGCATCATTAGTACTTTGTGCTTCCTCAGAGAAGAAATTCTGCTATGTCAGGACTTTTCAGGGCCAAACCAGGACCTACCTCTCATTGTCCAGGTCCTTACTGAATCAAAGACCTAGGCAGCTGAAAAGGAGGACAATTTTCACCCTGGCCATACACATTCCCTTCTCATTTATAGTTATTTATTTATATTTTTAAAAATGTATCTCTATTTATTTTAAGGTCATCAACTTCTTTATTTTTATTTATTTTTATTTTTTAATTTTTTAGTCATTGCCTTTGCAAAGCCAAGAAATTTTGCAGACTCTGATACAGCTGAATATCATCAACTAGAAATATCATTTTGGGGTAGAGAATTTATACATTCCGCTCCTTTTTTTATCTGTGTTGAACCGCAAAGGGTGGAAAATTGAATCATATGCTACTATCCGGTCAACAAATGTGCCCACGCTAGCAATGTTTTATGATGGCTTTTCAGAGCTGTAGCAAGTCCAATCCATGATTAAATACAAATTTTAACCTTTTTGCTTCACACAGAAAATGAGATTTGTGCCGTGGGCTTTTTTCTGAAATGTTGAACCCAGCAGAAAGTCGCATCTTGCCATCCAGTTTTCCTTTCTACCATTTCTATTTGCATTCCATTAGCATAATGTTGAAAAATGGAAGCAACTAAATATTTTTTTTCATAACTGAGCAGTGAGAGAAATGTAATATCCTACACTCTTTTCAACTGCCTATTACTTTAGGATAGGGGCAGTGTGGTGCATTAAATGATTACAAATTGATTTTTTCCTGAGCTTACACTCCTTCCATAGTCTCTAACTGTACATATTATATGAGGAGCAAAACGTTCTGAAATGTATATTATCATTATGTGTAAACTCATATATCACCAGAAAGTGTATACATGACATCTAGTAAGTGTCTTGCCTCTTTTGAAAGTCTGCTACTTAATAGGTCTTATCTAACCTTCTATGTGGACATATTTCCTTGCTACAATTTACATTGCATAGAGATTAATGCTCTAATCCAGTTGTAAACAGAATTTCTTTATATTGTGAAGATATCCTGATAAGAGAATAGGCATTTTAGAAAAGTCATGCTTAAATAGTTAACGTAAACTATAACATACCAACCCCTCCAAGGCTAAAAACAGTGGCTCTTTGATTTTAAAAACCTTTCTAAAGAATAGCTCCATCTGCATTGGCTCAAAATATTCAGATAATTCAAATCGATATCTTCAGGAATTTGCAAAAGTGAGTCACTTTTCTTTCAGAGTTAGAATAACTGTATGCTTAATGAGTTCCCATGCATTGTGATTGCATGGCAGAGTCCAAATTGTGTTACGTCAATCTTGTCAAAGTATATTTTTGACTAAAAATGTATATTCAAGTTGAATGCATCAAAGACAGAGGGCGTGTGCACTGATTAGAGTGCTGGTGGAGACATGAGTTAATTTATGTAAAATTATCCAATGAATGTGCTCAATTTTAAAAAAGAAAAAAAAAAGAAAGCTGATCATGCATTTAGCCCAGCTGCTAACCTGTGATCAGTGCATCGTTAGTTAGAGGCTTCACTCATGAATATATTTACTTACTAAAATAGCCCTACGGGGCTCTAAATATTTTTTTCTTTTGAGATATTCTTTCTTTACATCTTATTTTATTTTTAATTGATAAATATTAATTGTATACATTTATGGTTTAGAAATATGTTTACATTGTAGAATGATTAAATTATGCTAATTAGCACATTTAAGTTTTTAACTTACAATGGAATAGACTTGCCTGAGCCTACAAAGAAGGCAAACCACAGCTTGGCTCAGAATATTCTATTTGGTTGTATGGCTGCAAGTCATGTTTTGTTTTTGTCTTTGTTTTATATATGGGCATATATAAGGACAGAGAGATGTGCTGAGTAGCCTCCTTTCCCAACAGAACATGTAAATGAAGCTCTATGAAATAGTTATGATAATACGTTCTGGTAACTGACAGTGTCCTCCTAAAATAGGACTCTCCCAGACACAGGTAGATAGAAGGGTCTAGTGTTTAAGGCTGGGTCCTGGGAGCCAGAACTAGGGCACGGCATCTTAACTGAGGCAATGTGGATAGAAGATTTGGAGGGAAAAGGGTAACTGAAAGGCCTCTGTTCAGAAGATGAAACAAAGGAATTATAACAAAAAATTAAGAGATTTTCCAAAAATAGTGTCAAGGCTGGAAATGTGGAACAAAGACTATAACTTAGAGCCAGGTAGAACTGGTCTCTCAATTGTTATTTTTTCCCAGACTATCACCCCTTTCTGGATATTTCATAGGCATCTGTTTGAGAATCATGAAATGTGAATAAAAATGGCCTATCTTGAGTAATATTCCATCTAGATAGGTATGAGGCTTGTTTAAATAAGACTATGTTTGGAATGTTTATTTCTACCAATGCTCATGTCCTCTCTGCAGGGCCCTAGGTGACCACTAACAGGTCTTTATTCTTTGACTTCCACTCGGCTAGTTACCTATGGTTAATAGAGTCTTTCTGAACAGAAGCAATTGTTTTTCTGCTTTCCTACTCACAATGTCTTTCCAGTCCAGCAACATCTTCTAAGACACTGAATAATAGTATTGAACATTTAGTCACTTATGCTTCCAATGCTGTAGTCATACATGATCAGCCAACTGCTTAACAAAATCCATGTGGAAGACTGAAATAGAACATTTTTAGGTGTATTAAATTGGGCTCTATCAGAAGCAGAGCCTGGATGAAAGATTTAGGTACAATTGATATGTATTAAGGAAATGCTCCTAGGAAGAACTAATAGAGGAGTGGGAAGAGCCTGACTAGGAAGGAGGTAAGCCTAACAAAGGTGTGATTTCAGGTGAAGTCCTGGATGCAACCCAATCCCCAGTCGAGCTTTGAAGAAAAAATGACACCTGAGTTTGTTCCCTTTTGAGGCAAAGGAGCTGGGTTTGTACTTCCCCACCAGTCCTGGGATGTGGGTTACCCTGGAATTGGGATCATGAGTATAGTGAATTTTCAGGTTTTTCTGGATCTTCCCATGGGGCTCCAGTGCCCAAGGAGCCAGCCTCAGAAGTTCACAGGCTCAAGCTGTTAAGGGCAAAGCACAGAGAAGCTGAGTGATGGATCCAAAAGGTACTAAAATGAATCTCATGTGGTCTGAGTGGGGTACCAAATTCCATTACTATTAATATATGCATGTAATTTTCAGGAAATGAAATTATTTCCAGGTGCTTGAGTGATATGGGCATTACTATACTATAATCTTTTATATAGTTATTTTGTTGTAGCCCAAATTTCCCAGAAAGAGATACTGAGTTTTAAAGTGGCATAGCTAGTTTTCCTAAGTCAGACAACTGAGACTAGGACCAGCATGCTGAGCTAAATTTAGAAACTTTCAACCAGCCCCTCATGGTATTCACCATATAAGATGCTTGACATCCACCAGATGTCCACGTAGTTACCACAGATATCATTAAGACTCCCGAATGACAGTGCATTGTATATAGTGTAAGTAAGAGTCACGCTCTTCTGATTAACTACCACAGTGTTACTTCAGTGGGAAATAGCCTGAAATTAAAGTGAACGTCCCAGGAGAGCAGTTGATTCGACGTACATAAAGAGCATATTGACTTTTCCTTTTCTTATTATTTACACCAAGATGGTACAAATTATCCACACCCTGTTTGCTTGAAATGGAAGGTGCTATGATGAGCTGTAGAGTTGTTCTGCCTGTCATTGTTTGATGTTTATGTAAAAGAGCCAGCTGTTGAGATGCTCTTTTCTGCCCATGGTAAGTTCTGGTCTCCCAGGTAGGGTAGTTGAGTGCCCCCAGCTTTAGAGGGGATCCTGTAAAGGTGGTTGCTAGATCTCTACTCCTACTGTGGTGGGGGAGGAGCAAGGGAAGTAGTTGCTGCATTGCAAGAGCCTGAAAGGCTTTGGAGCCTTGGTGGGGCTCAGAAGTTGCTTTTTCTGCCACTAGGGGGAGCTGTTGGTAGGAGGATCCGGACAAGTTCTCCAAACTGGGAAGGCTGTTCATAAAGGAGAGGACCAAGCTCTTGAGTGCTAAGACCGCGGGGATGGGATCTTTCTGCCCTTGTTCAGTAGCCAGGTTTTCTGCGGGAAGGGGTGAGCACTCTTCCAAATCGCTGCTCCTTGGACTCCCACAGCACATTTGTATCAGTTGGGTCCATATGTGTTCTCTCACCACCTGTATCCAGCTCTCAAACCTCCCCCAAGTCTGTGTGACCCACTAGACCCACTCGCATGTGTCTCTGTGGAACGCTGGCGGGCAGGGAGTTCCCAATTGTTGCACCTTTGTTCCACTACAAGTCCTCAAAGGAGGTGGAATTGACCCCTCTATCAGGGGACCTCAGCCAAGAGTGCATTCCCCTTGGAGAGAAGTAGCCACTCTTGGTGGAGGATCCAGGGTGGGGTCTTGGAGACCAGGTGCAGTGTTGGGGTGTCCCAGTGGTGTCCCAGGTCTAGCAGCAGCTCTTGAGACACGCAGACGGAGCTTCAGGCCTTAGAGCCAAGACTGGGGAGGAGCCAGAGATAAAGTTTCTGATAGGCCCTCAGAGCCAGGAGCAGGGGTGTGGGGATGTTCAGGCTAATCCCAGCTGTGGAGACAGTCAGGCCTGAGCGGGCAGCAGGCAGTAGGGACCTGGTGGGTGGAGTTGGGGACACACAGGAGGCGGGCTGTTCTGCTGGCTTAGACTGATGCCATGTCAAGTGGGCGGAGGTTGGCTCCAGGAACCAGTGACTACAGAGCTCTCCTTGAATGCCCCAGGACCCACTGAGGCAGTCACCCAAAGCCTCAGATCGTGTTGCACTGTTGGGGAAGGGCTCTTAGATTCCAGTCATTGGGTACACCTTAGTGGAGCCTCCCCGTTGGTCTGTTCCCTCCATGACCTGGTAGGGGCAATATGAAGTCTAAAGCTGAGTCCCCTGCCGACCTGGTACCATGCAGCCAAGAGCTCAGAATGGCTTTAGCTGCTGCCCAGTTCTCCCTGCACCTGCTGTCTGGTGCAATGATTCTGCACAGACTCCAGGTAGGTCCCCGATCTGTGGCAGTGGAGCTAGCTCTCCCACAGCTGGCCCACAGAGCCTGCGGGGTAAGCACGGTGTCCCAGCCAGCGTTCTATCCTGCTAAAATTCCCTATTGTCTGTTTACTGTGTTGGTTATTTCCTGTGCTGTTCATTAGCTTTGTAGTTTAATTAAGTCTCCTTTGTTTATCTTTGTTTTTGTTGCCTGTGCTTTTGAGGTATTAGTCATGAATCTTTGCCTAGACCAATGTCCATAGAGTCTTATGATTTTCTTCTAGTAGTTTTATATTCAGGCATTAATGAAGTATTGAATCCATCTTGAGTTGATTTTTGTATATGGTGAGACATAGGGGTTAAGTTTCATTCTTCCGCGTATGGTAATCCAGTTTTCAAAGCACCGTTTATTGAATAGAGTGCCCTTTCACTAGTGTATGTTCTTGTTAACTTTTTCAAAGATCAGTTGGCTGTAAGTATGTGGCTTTATTTATGGGCTCCATGAGAAGTCATTTAACTCTCACTAAATGCAGTTTCTCCATCAGCAAAACAAGTATAACAGTATTTGACTAATTGAGTTTTTATCACCAAGGTCTACTAGCAGTAAAACAGTGAAAGTTACTATTATGTTGTTTGTGTATGTATAGATTATTAATATTTTATTAATATCAAGATCTTAGATAAAAATTTTAATTCATCTTTTCCCTTACTTTTTCATGTCTTAAATAACTTGGTATTCCTAGTGCAGTTGTACTGTGGAAAAGGAAAATTACCAGGTAGACAATACTTAGTATGGGATGGGAGGTAGGAGGGGTAGTTTGAGTGGAAACTTTATGTTAAAAACAAAATGTTCCGCAAGAGAATGTAGCTAATTGGCAATTTACAAGAGGATGTAGCTAACCATAAATCTCTGGCTTCTGTAACCTGCTTGCTTGCTTTGCAGTGCAGGGGTCAGCCCAAGGGTTATAAAACCCCCAGGCTGAGAAAGTTCGGGGCTGCTCTCCCTCCTTGCATGGAGTGGTGACAGCCCCTGCGCAGGAATAAATAAAAATTTGGCTGATTGGATTTTGGTGTCCGAGTCCCCTTGATCCGCTGGTTTATAACAGTACAAATATTCTTTATTTCATTTCTTTTTCTGGAAATGAGTGAAATGTATTCAGAAAGAGAGACAAGAGGAAAAATGATGCAAAGGGCTGACTTTTATTCATCTAGAACACAAAAAGTTGCAAATATTCAATATTAGCATTATTTACCCTAAAATCCCTTGGATATGTAATTAAGTACTAATCAGCTTCACATTATTAACCTAATCACAAAATATCTGTGCTAGAAAGGCCCTTAAAAGCAGCTAGTGCAGGATGTGGAAAATGCACAGTATACCCCTTGCTGTTTCCTTATTTGTTCTCATGGAAGACATAACTAATCCATCTTTGGGTACTTTCCTTCTCAGTTAGTTTCTACTTCTTCATTTAATGGTTCAGGCAACATCAGCCTCCTTTAGAATGCCATACAAATAACACCAGTCTACCATCGTGAACTAATCCAACCTGCATATGGTGCTGATGAAAATTCCAATACATGGAGAAGCAATCAGTTCCCTAGGGAGGAATAGCAAAACACAACAACAACAACAAAAGCAGAGCCAGAGTTAGAATATAGACTCCCTGATTCCCAGTCATAAGGAAAGGATTTAAAACAAAGTTACAAGACCAAAATAAATGTTAGGAACAAAAGTGCATGTGGTGACCTTCAGACTTTACTTCCTTTGGGCATCAGAGAAAAATCCTAGCCATCTGCTGTATTAACATATCATGGATAACAATGTCTGTGCTCATTATAGAAAGAAGTACCAAACAAAATGCAATGTATATTGAGTCAATAAACCATGTAGTAAAAAAAAAAAAAAATGTTCAACTACAATTTGGCTTGGAGGAAAGTAGGCTCATTTCTTCTTTTTTAATTTAAGAGTTAACAAGGAAATTTCTCTCAGTTGATAGGTTTTCTGATAAATCAGAGATGTGATGTAATTATGTACATGGGCTTTCTACAAAGAAAGAAAGTGACCTTGGTAATAAATCTAACTCAATATTATACAATAATAGTGTTTCCTAACTTTTTTAAATCCTCTGTTAAAAGTAGGTACTCTTATGGCTGATGTTCATATATTATATATAAGCTCAAAAATAGTCATTTTTTAACTTTACATATTTAACAAATAGCTAAGTCTTAGATTGGGAAATTGGCTCACGCAGGGTCACATAATTGGTGGCAGAGGCAAGGATAGAGCATCAATGTACATGATTCTATAGCCCATGACCTTCAAACAATGAGGAAACACTGAGTTTTCATTTTTTTTAGTTGCATATTATGCTAGATTAGTTTATAACGTGTTCAGTTGCAGTGCATTTCATATATCATATAAATTCATGGCAACACTTATTTAGATTCAAACTGCCTTAAAAGGAGAGAATACATACAGGCATATGTCTCTTAGTTGTTTAAGAACAATTAAGAGATTACTGGTGAAATTCTCTTCAAAATTTTTGAAGTTTTTGGTGTATGAAATAAATGTAATATTGTAAAATCCTCTGGTGTACTAAATATATACTCTATAATTAGTGTATTGCATACACTATTATATATGCATTGTTACATGTGCTTCTCTGAGCTGTTGGATTTTATAGAGTACCTCCTCAAAACATTCATAGGACTTTTTTGAGCTTGCCAATGAAGCATTGGAAAGTTCATGGGTGTGTATATCATACAGTTCCACCTACATTAATACACTTAAGAAAGTTTAAGTTTCTCTTCTGTAAATTGGAACAATAATGCTTGCATTAAGAAAAATTGACATGTAGATGAAATGAGATAAAGCATATAAAAGTACCTGGCTCATAATTGGTCCATAATATTATGTACACATATTCAGTATGACCAGGGATTCTGAAAATAGATGAGAAAATTGAAATCCACAGATAATAAGAAACATCACAGAAGAGAGGAAAAGACATGCTTTGCAGTGAGATAGAATGTGTGGTAGATGTAGAGAATGGATATTATGTTTCTAGTAGTTAGTAAGCAATGACTCAACAGAAAGGCAATCACCAGTTTAAAAGGAATTTTCCAGTGTTCATGCATGGGAGACACCAAATAGTCAATAATTTATGTTTTCTTTGCACCAACCTCCAGCCCAACAATGTCTCCCACCATGCTGACTTGAACAGTTAAGTTTCTCTGCAACTCAACCTCATTCAGGTTCCTTGATTTTCCTTATTCCCTCAATCTAGCAGGGCCTTTGCATATAGTGTATCTTCTGTCTCATATGCATTGCAAGGTTCTACTTAACCATCACTAAATTAATTCATATTCTATTTATATATTTCACCAGAAATGTTATTTCCTCTAAGAAGGCTTTATGGAATTGTCTTATGAGATCAAATAATCCAGTATATACTCTTATAATATGATTTGTTTCCTTCAAGCATTTATAAAAATTCTAACTCTATATTAAGATGAATATATATTTAAGTATGTCCCCCCACTAGTTTGTAACCTCCTCCCAAAAAAGGCCTTCAACTAGATGTGCGCATTTTTGTATCTGAAGCATGTTACAATGTCTAGCACATAATATGCACTCAATAGATCATTATCGTAAAAAGAACTAGAGGGACTACTCAGATTTGTGCCCAGTCCCTCCAACTTTGACTCAAGGGGACTTAATCCTGTATTTCATGGGAAAGAGTTATTATTAATAACTGCTCTGTTACAGCTTTTGGGAAAGAGCAGAATACAATCTCCTCTTATCTGTCTCATAGTACAAAGATAGGCAATGGCTGGGTAGTCAGAGAAAATCAAGTAAAGTCACTACTTAACTCATGAACCTGACTTTTTATTGTATTAGCTGACTGACTAGCCAAAGGTACTTGTGAATGCAAATGTTTCTTTACTGCCTCACTTGCAATACTTATGGAAAGTTAATGGTTATTCACTGCGAAGCCCCTTTTAAGTCTATTTCATTATTGTAGAGATAAATGTGGGGTAGGGAAATCAATGAAATTGAGACATGTGTGATAATAGCCTCCCCCTAATGTTCTGGACAAATAAATGATCTGGGGTTTAGAAACTAGATCTTCTAGTGTCAAGAAACTAAATTTTTTAATATAAAAAAAAAGATAATTTTAAAGTCTGTCTTTTTCTCTATTTTGTGGACAGAGGAAGGAAGAAACATTGCTAAATCCATGGGGTAAAGAGTACAATTCTACAGTTTCAGATAATTATTCCAACTCCATTTCAGCCTATTGATAATATGTACTTAAATCCATTTTACAACTGAAGTTGACAAGGCCTAGTGCTCTTTGAAAATAAAATGCTTCTAGATAGTTATATAACTGCTCAATCCACAATTTTATCTGCAGTATACACTACGAGTTCTCTCTAAATACTGCTATACCATTTTCCAAATCAGAAGGCACAAGTTCAGTTTTATTATCACTGAACCACTGACCAAATTGTGGTGCTTTGAAAATATTTAACTCTGTCAGTTTTCATCACTTGATCAGATGTAAACAGTTTCTTATATTAAATGGGCTCAAGTGGGATTTGTGACTGTCAGATTTTCATTTGGCTTTTTCAATCGTTATTTAAGTTATATTTCTGTGCATATAGCAATATGCTATTTCTTAGACAATGCACACTGAGGTTATTTATGTTGAATTTTTAAAAATGTGTTAAGGAAGTATAGGGTTCAATGTATTTTGTAAAATGAAGCATGAAGTTTCATAGCAATATCTCTAAATATTGTTAATGACAAATGGACTTAAACCTCATCTAGTTGTCTTCTATAGATATACTTTGCTTGCCTATGCCACAGGGATAAGCTTTTCTTATCCCCACAGGCACATGCATTTATAGTAATGGAAGGCTTTTATGTCACTAGTACCACACAACACAGCTCTCTACTAAAGAGGTGTCTTTTCATTCTAGGTTAAATGCCACTTCCTCTTTAGGGGCCTCCTATTCAGTGTACCTGAAGAATTTGTTATCTTTTCTGAACTCTTCACACTCTGTTTCTACCTCTCTTTTACATGTGGTGTTTTTTAATCTTTGAAAACAGTTATTTGGTTGGCTATTATATCCCCTTACCAGAAAACATGCATTATTGTGAATAGTGCTGCAGTAAACCTGGGGGTGCAGAAAGCTTTTTGAGGTACTGATTTCCTTTCCTTTGGATAAATACTCATAAGACAACATATGAAATCAACCTAAATGTCCATCAACAGATGAACAAATAAAAAAATATGGTATATACACACAATGGAATACTATTAAGCCATAAAAAGAATGAAATCCTGTCATTCTTGGCAACATAGATGAGCATGGAGGACATTTTGTTAAGTGAAATAAGTCAGGCATAGAAAGATAAATACTGGATGTTCTCGTTCATGTTGAAAAGATAAATCATAATGAATGCTATTGAAGATGTGGAGACAGGAGAACACTTGTACACTGTTGGTAGGAATGTAACTTAGCGCAACCACTATGGAGAACAGTATGGAGATTCCTCAAAAAAAAACCCAAAAAAACAAAAAAACTAACAATAGAACTATCTTATGACCCAATAGTCCCACCGCTGGGTATATATCTGAAGGAGAGGAATTCAGCATATCAAAAAGATATCTTCACTCCCATGTTTATTGCAGCACTATTCACAATAGACAAGATATGGAATCAACCTAAGTGTCCATCAATGGAGGAATGGATAAAGAAAGTGTGGTGCATATTCAGAAGGGAATATTATATAGCCATAAAAAAGAATGAAATTCTGCCATTCGCAATAACATATATGGAACTGGAGAACATTATGTTAAGTGAAATAAGCCAAACACAGAAAGAATAAATCTTACACATTCTCACTCATATGTGGGAACTAAATATTAAAAGCAATTGATCTTATGGAGACAGAGAATAGAATGATGGTTACTAGAGGCTGGAAAGGGTAATAAGTGGGGAAAAGTAGGAATGGTTAATGGGTACAAAATATAGTTAGGTAGTTAGACAGAATGAACAATATTTGATATCATAACAAATAAAACTGGATTGACTATCTTTTAAATCACTACTAAAGGAAATATTAAAAGATGACAAAAGAAAAAACAAGGAGCAACAGAAAAATAAATTAGCAATAATGTGAAATGAAGAGTTTTCCATTAGGGACTCAGAAAAACACCTGCAAGTGGCTGTGTGATTTAAACATTAGATGCTTCTGAGAGCACAGAAGCCTTGCATGCTCTAGCTTGTTCTTACCCAGACAGGACATGGACAGCTTCATTTTCTGGCATTCCAATATGAAGTTCATCTTCAAAAGGCTGCTTCTTCAGAAGCTCACAGAAAACCAGTGAAGAAAATTGGATGCTACCCCACTTTGGGAATAATTACTAAGTATGTATTTTTACCAGGTCAATTTGTCATTTGAAGTGTTAACATTCTCTGAGCAAATAACTTCAGTGTATCTCTAATATATTATTTTCTATCCTCTTTAAAAGAATTATATTGTGAAACTACTCAAAAGCTATTAAAACAACTAGTAAAGTATTTCAAGCAAAATGCATGCAACCATTTTATTTTTCGGGTACTGTGTAACAGTAAAATGAATACTAATGATTATTGGTTTATGGTATATTAAGTAGTTCTGAAATAGTTATTGAGAAAAAAATACAAAGGATATATATATCTTCTGAAGGATATTAAGCCTAAAGTCCAATTCGTTAAATCTTCCTTTCAGAAGGAAAATAAGAACCAATTGCAATAGATGCAGCAGGGATAGCAAGTTTTACAGAATCGTTCTTACCATTAAAGAAACAATCCAACCAAAGGGTTCTATTAAAGTAAGAGGCTGAGTGAGTTGTATTTAATTTAGGACCTGGACTCAAGCATCTGAACTTTTAAGAAAGGAGCTTAAATTCATCTCACTTTCCTTGTTTATACAAAAGAAAAGTTTTTCAAAGCCATAGTAGAATTCAAAGGTAAAACTGCAACTTGCAAATTGCACGGATTCTCTTTTGGATGGATTTTAGGGTTTCAAACATTATTAAAAAATAAGACACTGACATTTGCTACTTAGTGTTTAACATGTAGTTAACATATGAGCTCTTCTGTGAGGAAGAGGAATTATATCTTCAAAAGTTAAGAAAATGACAAATACAATATTGCAGGAAGAACGTTTCAATTTTTACAGAATATATCTGCTCATTCAAACAAAAAACTGAGTACCTATTAAGTGTCTCTCATTGTTGCTGATAAGACAGGTACTGTTGCAGCCCTTATGATTCAAGATATTTCTGCAGTTAGAGAAACAAAGGCAAGCAAATTTGCCCTATT
This sequence comes from Cheirogaleus medius, assembly GCA_008086735.1. NCBI lineage: Eukaryota > Metazoa > Chordata > Mammalia > Primates > Cheirogaleidae > Cheirogaleus > Cheirogaleus medius. The sequence goes on from VBSM01000949.1 coordinate 6,077,552, forward strand.
AGCATTATTTTGTTCTAGTACTTTGTTGACCTCATCTAAGAAACTGAATATAAACCTATATCTCCTTCACCCCCCTTTTTTTTAAGAGACATGATCTCACTCTGATGTCCATGCTGGAGTGCAGCGTCACAACCATAGTTTACTGCAGCCTTCAGCTCCTGGGCTGAAATGATTCTCCTGCCTCAGCCTTCTGAGTAGCTGGGACTGCAGGTGCATGCCAGCTAATTTTTCTTATTTTTTCAGATGGGGCCTTGCTATGTTGCCCAAACTGGTCTCAAACTCTTGGCCTCAAGTGATCCTCCTGCCTCAGCCTCCCAAAATGCTGGGATTATAGCCATGAGCCACTGCACAGGGCAACTATTTTTCTTGCACTACTAGTGTTTCTTAAGTCTGTGTTGCCTCTTCAAATAAACAGTAATCTCCTAAATGATAGGGACAATGATGCTTAATATATGGTTGAGATCCTTGCAATATGGTATAGTTTTATTTTGTTTCCTTTTTTTTAAGTTTTATAATCCTGGTGCCTTGAATTCAAATCAAGACTCCAATATTTACCACTTGTGTGAACCTTGGGTAATTACTTTTTCTTAAACCTCAGTATTTCAGATCTTCTATATGTAAACTGGAGATTACAATTACACATAATCCTCAGGTTTTTGTAAGTATAAAATGAGATTATACCTATTAAAGGCTTTTAAAAGTATCTAGCATGTGTTTTGCATTCAAACAATATTAAAATTTATGTTAACTTGATAATACTCAGTAATTACCAAGCAAGGCATATGTATATGTAATGGTCATAATAATTCATCATGGAATATTTGGGATATACATTGGGATATGTTTTCAAATAATTATAATACTATTAGTGATATTTTTGGTGCTGAGACTTGGATATATCCAACACTAACATGTAAATGTTTAACGTTTAATGACTAAAGTAGCATTTCTTTCTAGGACCACAACACTTATATTCTCTCTCCGCCGTATCATTGTAATTCCAACCATACCATACTAAGTAAGTCCTGAAGCAAACACTATATCTTGATGTTTCCTAAATCTTCATCCATTGTATTTTCTTAGTCTTTTCTGCTCTTCTCTCCCACTAACTTGGTGAAGATCATTTTAATCTCACCTTCCTTTTGTTCTCTGTCTTCTCTCACTCTGAAATAGGAAATCTTTCATGTGAGTGTTTTAAAGTTCTTGCCTCTTGTTCATATAGGACTCTTTCATTAGACCTTATATTGGTATTATTTTCCTAACAGTACAGTCATGTGCTGCATAATAATGTTTCAGTCAATGATGAACCCACATATACAATGGCGTTTCCATAAGGTTATAGTAGAGCTGAAAAATTCCTGTTGCCTAGTGATATTGTAGCCATCATAATGTCATAGCACAATGAATTACTCAAGTGCTTACTGTAATGCTGATGTAAATAAACCTACTGTACCTCCAGTCAAATAAAAGTCTAGCACATACAATTATGTACAGTACAAAATACATAATAATGATAATAAATAACTATGTTACCAGTTTATGTATTTATTATATTTTTATTGTTATTTTAAGGTATATGTCTACTTATAAAAGAAAGTTAGCTGTAAAACAGGTTTAGGCAGGTTCTTCAGGTGAAGGCCTCGTTACCATAGGGGATGGCAGCTCCATGTGTGTGTGTTACTGCCCTTGAAGACATTCTAGTGGGAAAAGATGTGGACATAGAAGATGCTGATACTGATGATCCTGACCCTATGTAGGCCTAGGCTAATGTGTGTATTTGTGTCTTTGTTTTTAACAAAGTTTAAAAAGTCATAAATAAATAAATAATTTTCAAAATAGAAAAAAGCTTATAGAATGAGGATATAAAGAAGAAAATATTTTGTACAGCTATACAATGTGTTTGTGTTTTAAGCTCAGTGTTAATACAAAATAGTCAAAAAGTTAAAAAATATAGAAGTTTGTAAAGTATAAAAGTTATAGTAAGGTGAAGTTAATTTATTACTGAAGAATGATTTTTTTTTACAAATTTATTCAGCCTAAGTATACTGTACTTACAAAATCTACAGCTCTGTACAGTAATGTGCTAGGTTTCCACATATACCATTTTTTATCTTTTATTCTGTATTTCTATTGTACTTTTTCTATGTTTAGATACACAAATGCTTACCTTTGTGATAAGATTGCCTACAGTATTCAGTACAGTAATATTCTGTGTAGGTTTGATGCCTAGGAGTAATAGGCTATACTGTGATATATAGCCGAATTATGTGTAGGCTATACCATATAGGTTTGTCTAAATACACTCTGTGATGTTCACACAATGATAGACTCACCTAACGACACATTTCTCAAGATGTATCTGATGCATGACTGTATGCCTCGATTAATCTTGAACTCAGAGAGAAGCAAAGAGGAGACAGTCTTATTGGCACTGTTCCCTATATTAAACCACACAGAGTATACAAAAGGTTACCTGCACTGCTCAATAAAGTGAATAGATATCCAGTTCATAAAGGTGTCAAAATATGTCAGGGAATGTGACTACTGTGACATTTACCAGCTGGCATTTATTAGCTTTTAAGCACTGGAAGAAAAGGGGATATCTCCATTAGTATTATTGTTATGTGGAATCTCTCAAGAATTGCTTGCCTGCTTAGAGGCAGCAATGTACTGCCTTCTCTTCACATTGCTGTAATACACGCACAGATTAATTTCTCTCTGGTGCTTTGGAGCTCCATTAGATTGTTTTTGATGACTAAACTAACATAACTTGGAAGACCTTTTTTATTGAATTTTGCAGACAGTCAGAAGACTTGCCAAAGGGATTTTTGTGTAAGAGCCAAGGCTTTTTATTACAGTGGTGATTTCACACATGGTCTAGTGAGAGAAGACCTTTAATTTTTGCCTTGTAGAGGCCACTACACAACAAAATGGGAAGATGAGACATTGACAAATTTCTCTTAATATTTCTCAAGGATGTTCCGGTCTATGGATAGTTGCTAGTTGAACTTTCCGGGGGAGTATGGGGAGTGTGGACCCTCAGACTTCCTATTCCACCATTCTGCTGAAGTCATCCAGACTCTCTTATAAAAGCAAAATAACCCAGTTAAGTGATTCAGATAACATGTGACAGGTTCCAAAGTGCATGCTTTTGAATTATAGGTGAGCTCTTCTAAGAAGAGGTCTTTGAATATTCTGATGGTAAGATTATACCATTTTAATTCTAATAAAATTAACCAAAGTTATTAGAAAAATAATAGTAGGAACTATTTGTTTATTTAAGAATTTTGTTTGATAATGTAATTCTTTTCTTCTTAAGTGAGTAGTCAGTGCCCAATTTTAAAAAATGTACATGAATTAATGTATAAAAATGAAAACGATAATAAGCTAAATCCTACCATTCAGAACCAACTAGAGGCAGACCTTACTCTGTATGGTTTCAACAGGGACATTTCAGTTACACCAGCCCCCCAGTAACACAGTTCGAACATCAGTTACCATGATCCGTTAACTGTGAAAAATGGCATAAAATACAAACCTCGCTATTAACTTCTGAGTCCACAAATTACTACATGAATGACAAATGTGCATCACTATCAGTGATCAATCATATTATTTTAGCAGTGACTGGACATTGCATATCTATTTTTCAAGTCATGCAGAGAAAGCAAAATATGCCTATATTTTGTCTCCTTATCTTCCAGTTATGAACCCAGATAGCATTTTATAAAATTTGATCACTAACAGAGAGAATTAGCCAACAAACATGAAAGAAATGAAAAGTGATAACACTGAAAGTGAAATTGGATGTGATTAGAATATTTGAAAATGGTAGCAGCAAAGTTATAAGCATCTTGGGAGGAATTAACAAGTAATAACCATATGTGTACAAGATGACAGAAACATTTACCACACTGTACAAATAACTTTCAGGATTTGAACTGAACATAAGTGAAGTTATATAATAAAACAGCTGACCATAGGAACATTAACACTGTCACAGTTCAAGAGACTCTGGTTACGTAGCCAAACAAACTTAGTGAAGGTGAACTTATGGACATCAATGAGAAAAGTGATTGTGATGAAAAAAATAAAGCTAACCCAAAGGAAATGTCACTGGCAAACACTTCACTTTAAAGGAACTCTCTGAGATATTTTATGACATTGGAAACATGAAGGATAAATTGTTGGAAATGGTCCAAGCACAGAAAGATTTACCATAATTTTAGTAAGGCATAGAAAAGATACTCTTTACAGTAAATTATACAAGAAGAAAACAACCACTGCTCAAACTATGCCTGATTAGTTTTATTTGGTTAACAAGAAATAAAATATTTTAATGCATAAGTCCCTGGTGTTTTAATTATAGTACACAAAATAAACCTCAATTTTACTACTTTGTTTTCATTTCCCCATAAATCTGTGATTGACAATAAGAGAATTTCTTAACATTTTGACAATTTTTTTTAAGATCACAGAACAATCACAACTTTCCTGAATGATGCTTAAGATCACTTTGCAGTTTCTACTTGCATCCATATATTAATATACATGGTTCTTTACTACCATGAAAAATGAAGACTGCTTGTACTGATTTATAGAAAATGATGTGGTTCTCATGACCAGAGGCCACTTAATTTTATCCAAGAAGACCTGATCTTTGTGGAAACATTGCTTTAATTCATGGCTATAAAACACTGGCTTTGAGTTACATGGTGTAGGTATAGCTAGATACTTTGACATTTAGGATCTGTCTCCAACCCAAAGCTATGTTGATTATCATAATATGTAACTATAACAGCTACATTTCTCCACTGTAAGAGTAGAAACCATTTTAAATCTCTCTTGATGAAATAATAGTTTCTTTCTTGCTTCCAAACTACAAAAAGATTTCTCTCTTTTCCCAATGCTGTGATATTTCCTGCACAAAGACACTGAACAAATTATTGGTGATGTTAACAAATAATCAATCACTCCACGTTAAATTTCATTTACTACATAAATTATATTGATTTATTTTGGTTTGCTCACTGAAAATTATTACATAGGCTTTTATCTTTAGAAAATTACTCTCTAATATAGATATTGCACTCGCTATATGAAAAGATATCACAAGGATGCATCATAGTCTCTTGTTGGAGATTTAGGTTGATTCATGTTTTAACAATTCTAATTATGGTTATAGGAAGTGTCCTTATTTTAAAATCGTTCACGTTTGATATAATTTCTTAATTGAAGCATTAGTAAGTAAAAAAGCATAAACATTTTTAAGAATTTTGATATATATTATAAAGTATTTTTGTAGGATATATCTAATTTACTTAGATTTTGAAAAAAATGATGAGTGAATTTATACAAACAGAATCTGAATTCCTCAGCTCATGATGGAATACTAGCTCACAAAAATGATGTGGCAGGATTTTGTTATTTCCTTCAACCTGTACATAGAGTGTCAAACATAGGCAGTGAAAGGAAGTTCATTTTCACATTTCTTTTTGATAAAGGTTTATTTCAAGTAAGAATACTATTTTACTTAAGTTTCTGGAACCAAGGCAGAGATTACATTTAAAGACATGACATGGCATTTTTTCAGTCCCAAGTTCAAGAAAAGCTTACAATATTTTCTCATTCATTTTTACCAATTCAGGAAACAAACCAAAGGATATCTGTAGATTAAACCTTTGTATATAGATTCCTTCATCTATTAATGGAAATAGTTTATCTGTTTTTCAGTTGATATAGAATCTACATAGTTGTCAGGTCCAAAGAAATAACTACAAATCATTAATATGTCATAGCTCCACTCATTGGAAGTTCAGGAAAAATATGAAGCAGCCATTGAAAACAAACTCAAAATATTCTACAACTGCAACTAGAATTGAGAAATAATTTTATGAACATTTTGAAGACCTATATTACCTTGAAGCAAAGGCAATTCTTCTCATGATTTAACAAGTATTTGCTGTTTACTATGTATATCAAGTAGAATTCTTAAAAACATTTTTGTAAAAGAGAGTGGTCCTGCATGAATTTACACAAATATGACCTGAGATCTTCTGCCCATACATAATGACATATTGGCTCATCAAAATGATTACTAAAGCATGTGGATCACCTTTGGACCTGTTTTTTTTTTTTAACATTTTCTTTTATTTTTATTTCATTTTAAACTGGGGGTACAAACACTTTGGTTACATATATTGCCTTCACACTGCTCGAGTCAGAGCTACAACCGTGTTCACCCCCCAGACAGCGCACACCGGACTCGTTAGGTGTGAATTTACCCATCCCTCCCCCCGCACCTGCCGGACACCTGATGAATGTTACTTCCATATGCACACATAAGGGTTGATCAGTTAGTGCCAATTTAACGGTGAATACATGTGGTGTTTGTTTTTCTATTCTTGTGATACTTCACTTAGTAGAATGGTGGTAAGGCAGTGTTTCAACAAATGATACCTTGGAACTTTCCAAAATTGGTAAACAACCCAAACCCATGGTTTCAACATCTTCTAGGAGCCCCAAACAGGGAAAACCAAATTCATAACCAAAACCAAAACGAAACCACAACAGACAAAGGAAGAAAAAAAAAACTAGGAATATAACTCTACTGAAAAACAAATTTACCAACAGCCAAAAGAAAAACATACATTATCAAAAATGAACAATTTTAAGATTCAAAGGTGTTATATGAACAATGGTGATAGAAGCTCAGACATTATGAAGTGGTATCTTTGAAGTGAGGAAAAAAATTCCTGCAAGCTCAAATTTCTATAAACAGTAAAAGGATTCTTTAAAAATGAAGGCAAAATAAAGACATTTTGATAAATAAGACCTGAGAGAATTTGAAAACAGCAGACTTATATTAAAAGAATTATTTTAAAAAATCTAAAAACAGAAGTAAATAATCCCAGATAAAAAAAATCAGAAATGATAGGCAAAAGGTCTGAACAAACAATTCACCAAAGAAGATAAATAGATAGCAAATATGCATATGAAAAGATGCTCAACCTAATAAATGTTTAGGGAATTGCAGATAAAAATAACAATGACAATGATGTACACCTATTAGAATGTTTAAAATCAAAAACACCGACAAAACAAAATTCTAGGGAGGACATGAAGCGACAGGAATTCTCATTCTTTGCTGATGGAAATGTAAATGGTACCACCACTTTGAAAGGCAATTTGGCAGCTTCTTATAAAATTAAACATACTTTTACCCTAAGATGCAGCAATTGTGCTCTTTGGTATTTACCCAAATGAGTCAAAAATTTATTTCCACATAAAGCTTGCATATGAATGTTTATATTAACTTTATTTATTATTGCCAAAACTTGGAGGCAACAAAGATGCCCTTTGATGTGTTAATGAATAAACAAACTGTGGTACATCCATACAATGGAATGTTGTTCAGCAATAAAAAGAAATGTGCTATCAAGCCAGGGAAAGACAAACAGGGACCTTAAGTCAAAATTGCTAAGTCAAAGAAGCCAGTCTGAAAAATCTACAAATTGTACAAGTCTTTTATACTGTATAGGACATTCTATAAAACTATGACTTCTCAATCTGTGCCTTTTCCCTTTGGGATTTGTTCAGACCACACAGTTTGCAGATGGTGATATGTGTTGAGTCCAAAGTGAAGGTCTGTAACTCAGCAGGGGACTTGCTGTATTCTAAAAATGCATTTGAACACACGGAAGTTGACATTGCACATGTAATGAAGTACATATTCATTTTAGGTAAGTGCTCTCAGCTGATTATGGAAGTTAGGTGAAGAAAGCAAAAGAGAGTATGCAGTTCCATTTACTATAATAGAAGCATTAATGTAAACAAATGATTTAATATACTTAGGCCTCTTTATTTTTTCTTCTGTAAAATGAGAATTTAGACTAAACAATTTCTAATGATGCAGTGGAGCCCTAAAATACTGCATATGCACAACACATACACACACATAAGTACAGTAAGTTTTCACTTAACTTCATGTATCAGTTATTGGAAACTGTGACTTTAACCAAAACAATATATAAAGAACCTAATTTTACTATAGGCTAATGGATATAAACAAGAGTTAAGTTCCTACAATATATTTCCAATCATAAAGACATCACCAAATTTCTAAATAAAGACACAAAACACTTTTAATATTAAACATTGAAAGTGTTTAAGTGTGTTATATACATATATACATATGTTTAAAAAAGATTAATAAAAACAAATAAGATAATTATTTACCGTCTTATTCCAGTTCAGTGTTGCAGTGGCCAGAGCATAGCCCTGCAGCTCAGGCACAAGGCAGGAACCGACCCTGGCAGGACACCATCCCATCGCAGGGGGCACTCACACACACCCACACTCACTCACACTGGGACCACGTAGATGTGTCAGTGAACCTCGTGTGCACAACTTGGGAATGTAGGAGGAAGCTAAGTACCTGAGAGGAACCCACACAGACATAGGAAAACTGTGCAAACTCCACACAGACAGTGGCCCCAGCTGGGAATGGATTTTTTCTTCTCATCAACTTTATAACAAAACAACTTTGAATAAAACACCATTATTCTATTCTAGGACCTGCTATACACACATACATATGAGGCACATCATAACTTCTATTAATGTAAAAAATATGATAAAATTTAGGGTATAAAATAGGGAAATTAGTTTCTTAGAGTTCTATAAACATGAGAAAAATAAGACCTATTTTAATTAGTGTCTACATCAAAACTCTATTTTCCCTCACCAACATGAAAGAGGAAAAAGAAGAAAATCTATATGGATTGACATAAGAGAGAGAGAAAAAAAAACAGGAGCTCTGCGTGGACAAATTATTTAACAGTGTCTGCTTTGGGATGCAGAGAGTGGTGAAACTATGTTTTCTTTTTTGTTTGTTTATTTGTTTGGGTTTTTAAACATTTTATGAAGAAGCAATGATATTTCAAGCTACATACACTTATGCACATACCATATGTAATACTCAAAGTGGAGGGAAAAAAATCTCTTTAGAATCCCAAAAATCAGTTAGGCATTAAGAGTGATTCATTTTATTATATTCATTTGTGCTTGATTTAAATATTTATTTATTATCAAAAAGCTGTGTTTGGTACACCAAGTTATCAATTGTAGGTTGATCAGCATTTCACGGAGGCAATTTTATTCTTAAATAAAAGGCTACCTCTGTGGCCCTCTGAAGACTCACATCTTCTCTTGAAGGTGATTTTGTTTTAAATATTTCCTGGAGAATAGAGTAGCATGTTCTGACTTTTTTTTTTTCCTACAACCATCTGGCCTTGGTGTAAGAAATCAATTCCACAGCAGCCATCGAACTACTGAAAGGCATGTCCAAACTATTCTTTTCTCAATATCTTTAGCACAACTGACCTTTTGTTCTCGCAGAAGCAGGCTCAATTGGAACAAGAAGGAACCTGTCATGCCACTTCCCTGCTACAATATTCATTATTTGAGGGCCATGATCTTCTGTGTCTCTACAGAAGATTCTTGTTAACATGCCTCGAGTCAGAAATCTCTTTCCACATGCCTCAGCAACATTTTATCAGAGTAACTAATTCTTAAATGAGCCTTTTCTCATGGCATAATCTCTTAATGCTTTTGGACACTGTTCCTTCCAACAGCTACCCTCTGAAGACAGAAAAGTCTATACCCCATAGCAGACCATTTAAAACCCACTACAGGCCAGCCCTCTCTCACCTTCACTGCTGAACCAACCATCTGGGCACAACAATTAGCACGAAATAGAAGTTTAGCAACCAGGAACCTGTGCAGCCCTGGGTTTGATGTGTTTAGCTAATAAAGGTGGATGATGGTCCTTCTAGATTCTTATCTTCTAGGAGGAAGACTTTTTTTTTTTTACACTCACTAAATCATTTTGAAAAATAGCTTAAGGCTTTTTACAAGTATGTAAAACAAAATATCAAAGAACACATTCCAGGTCAATATATACTTTAGAGAAAAGAGTATTCATATTAGAGAATTATTATATATTTATATGATGCATATTATATTATATTTTTCATTGAGGGAAGGGGTTAGGGACATGTATGGCCTGAAGACAGATGGTCTATCAAGAATAAGTTATGATATTTTGCAGGATGATTCAGCTAACTGAGGAGAAATAGGGACCACATGATCATGGTGTCGAATATATAAATATGATAGCCTCATTCTGAGGGAAAAGAAATGTACGAGCAATGGACTTCCTTAAATCCATAAGACTGGAACTCGGGCATCTTAAAGTGGCCTTTGTAGGACTAGAGGTTATATAATCTGATGTCCTGTCAGTTGCATAAGGGTAGCAGGACTAGATTTTCTCTATCCCTAACCTCTGTTCTTTTCTTTCCTGTCCATGTGTTCTGTCCCTGGGTATTACTCCATAAGGGTGACTGACAGATGACATAGAAAGGCTAATGCCACCGGAAGAAGATCTTTGTACTTGTATTTCCCTGAAGACGGGGCATACCATGCTATGCAGGGCCCAAGGCCAAGCATCCAGTGTGGGGGAAGAAGTAAGAGTGAGGGGAAAACTTAGGCCAGAGCCTATATTGGGGTTTCTGCAGGAAAGACAAGGCAGGGCAGAGTAAAATAGCTTAGCATTAGCCAACTTGAATAATGTCAGCAGGATCTGGACTATAGGAACAATCTCCAGATGTCTGGTACCTGGCCCTGGTTTGATTCAGGGCACGAAAAATATCGGTTTGGTGTCTTCAAGTTAAATAAAGAGGTGGTTGGGGGAGTATAGACTAAGGATTGGTTGGTTAACATATGAAATGCATGCTCCTGCAGAGAACTATGCTATTTCTAAGAATTGGATGGCCTTGGAGGGTAGGGGACAGTCTTTCTCCAATCAGGGAGGCCACTCTGACTGTATCCAGAGATTGAGGGATACAGAAAATAAGAAAAAAAAGTTGATACAATTGGCCCTGTAATGCATCATTGCCAAATGGGCACATACAAAATCCAACAAACCATGATTAAAGTATCACAGTTCTTGGGGTGTGTACATAGAGTAAGATTCAGAAATATTGTTAACATAATGAATCTTTAATTATTATATTCTAAAGTAGAGTTTACCAATGTCAGAAGAAGAAATGTCTGTGTCTTATGAAGAAGCACTTCTAATGAATCTGAAATAACTGACCCTTCTGCTCTATTTCCATGATGGAGACAAGAACCTTGAGAATTCCCTCGAGAAAGGAGCAGCCTGGTGCTGAATTAATGGCAGAAAAATGGAGAGGAACAAAGTGAGAGGGGACAGAGAAGAATGGTCCTATTAAACATTCCTCTTAAGCAGTGTGAATGCACTTAAGGGTGATTTATTCTGTGCTCCATCTTATGGACCATGAGTGCTCATGGCTAGCTGAAAGCAAAATAGGCTTTCTCCACTGAAGGACTGCCCATTGGCACCTCCCGTAGGTTTGATATTCCTTTGGAATTAAGGAAACAGGGGTGAGGCATCTTGGAAAGAGTTTTAGATTGTTGTATGTAGCCATATAGGAGAAAATAAGCAATGCCCAACTTCATGGGAAAGTTATAGTGGGCGCTGCTTTTGCTCAGTTGGTAGTTTTAAAAGGGAACAGTGTCACATTGGGGAAGAAGAAGTTCTAATACCAACTTCTATAGGTGTTCTGGGGCAATTCAAGCTTCAATTGAGACAATGGACAGAATAGCCTCTAAATTTTCACTTTTTATGAGAGTTTTAACCTTACTTTAATACTTCTTAATAAAATGGTGGGAGAATGGTTTTGATTTTTTTTTTTGTTACTTCTTTAGGGCTTGGGGGAAAGAGTTAAAATTCTGTGAGCCTCTGGGCCAACAAAGTAATAATTACTGCCAAGAAGTATCATATACCAAAGGAAGAACTGTTAAAATGCCATCCTTAGGAATATATATATATACATATATATATATATATATATATTTCTTTTTTTCCCTTAAGAAAATTTGTTTAATTTCAGCCAGCCCTGTTAGTTTCCAGCAATAGCTAAATTCCATCAGAATCAGTAATGAGAAGCAGCTGGTTAAGGGCAGAGTTAAGTGTCTCACTACCTATAAAAGGCGTCCTTCTAATATGTCTCAGGAAAGCAATATAATATTTCTAATTTAATCAAAACTAATCAGAATTTGTTCCTCCTCATTAATAAAAGCCACGTCCTTTTGAGGCTATAGCTCTTCAAATGAATCTGGTATTTGGCTTTACATACTAGAAATAAAAAATCCTAAAATGGAAAGTGGTATATGTCTATTTTTTAAGGATATAAGAGCCATTAGCAATTGATGTAAATTTTTAGCTGAAAATACTTAGATTTTTTTTCTAATGCTACATAATAACTATAATTTTACCTGATGGAAGGTAGTTTTAGTGCTCACAAAATTTCAGCCTAGAAATGAAAACTAGACATGGGACAGAATCCAAAACCCAGCTACCTGCTGTTAAAGAAAAATTACACATAGGAAGGCATTTTATTCAACCCACCAATTACATGCAAAAGATTTGGGTCAGATGCTTCCTGTCTGAATTAAGTATCTGAATATGACATGCCCACATTCATACATAATATTGTTATTTTTTAAAAAAATAATAGCAATGTTATTTAAATTTCCATACCTTGGAAACTAAGATAGCAATACCCAAGAACAATGAAGCAAAAAGATTGGCATTCCCGAGTGTTATACCATTTTTCTTTCCTTCATCATTTTGCTAATCTTTTTCCTAGCTTCTACCTGCAAAGAACATGGAAATGAAAAATCTAAGAGAAATAACATGCAGTCATTCAATCGTTTGTTTACTGATGAAACGTTATATGTCAGATATTTTGATAAAGCATTATCTCATTTGATATTCATAACTCATAACTTTGAACAGTAAACAGTAGGGTTTTTTTTTTTGTGGTTTTTTCTTTTTTCCCTCATCCTTATTTGAGGATGAAAGGAATGAAAAAGTTAACCCACTAGTTCAAGGTCACATTACTGTGTGGAATAGCCAAGATTTAAACAAAGTTCTGTCAGGCTCCAGCCTTCTACTATAGGTGCTAATGAGTTTTTTTAAAAATCCCTCTTTGGAAAGACAAAGGTGAAAACAAAAAAAAGGTCAGAGAAGAGTAAGAATCTGAGAGCAGAATACAACCTTGTGACCTTGTAGTCTAAATTTTTCAGCTGGCACAGACTCCCTCTGTAATTCTGAAACAATTATTCTGTAGTTAACTGCAGTTAATGCCTAACTTTAAAACCATTTTACATATAATTATTTTTTATTTTAGTCTCTTTAGTCCTTTCTTAAGCATACTCGGGAAACTTTATGCTACTGTTGATGAAATTGTCCCATCTAAAATTACCTTCAAGCCCTAGATTATGTCATGGTCATTTAAAAAGAGATGTCTTTGAAGAATTAAGTGGATATCTTTAATGTTTTATTTCCTATTCTTATCTGATGGCTGGACCCACCAGCTGGCATTGGCTTGATTAAATATATCCTTAAGGTAGTTTGTAATTTTATCTATAGCTTCACTTCCCCATGCAGTTTATGAAACATGGACTTTACCAGCCATTGCCTTGATATCTTTTCCTATAGGACTGCAGTCCCCAACCTGGGTGGATCAGTACTGTGTGTTCCCCTGCCCGATGGCTCCATGCAAAATTGTCTTCCATGAAACTGGTCCTTGGTGCCAAAAAGGTTGGTGATGGCTGCAAAAATGCTGTGCCTTTAAGGCGAGAGTAAGGGAGTTCTGTATATTGTGGATTTCCACTCTTGAATGATAACAGTGTTGGACAGTGAACATCACCTTCTAATTAGGGACAGGTGGATGAACGTAGCCATTAACATCAGGAAAACTTAGAATCTATTCCTGCCACTTATTATTTGTGCAGCCTTGGATAAGATGTTTATTATTTTGAAGTATGTCTCTTCCATCTGTTAAATTAGGATAACAAAACACATATTACAGTTTCTGAAGTTTACAATGATGGTTTACAAAAAAAGTAGTAAAGCTTGGTTTGTAAAAGCTTATCCTTTGGAAACTGAGTCCCAAGATTTGAATTGTGGCTCTTACTTGCTCTTTGCAGTTGGGTAAGTTATTTAACCCCTCCATGTTTCAGTTCATCATATGTAAAATGAGCATACCATCACCTACTTCATAAGGTGGTTGGAAAATTGAATTAATTATTAGAAATAAAGATCTGAGAACACTAATTTTACACTAGTGCCACACGGTATTAAATATGATCATGACCTCAAGGGTAAATGAAAGTCTGTGTCTGAATTCAGATCAACACTGAGTACTCAGAAGGGGACAGTTAAGATTTGAGCTCACATTGCCATTTGCAGAGTGGCATTTGGGGGGATGAGGTGCTCTTATTTTAATGATTTACGTAGAAAATGAGGCCAGGAAAGCAAAATCCTGGGTTGATATGGTGAACATCTTATTGGAAAGATGGAGGCAGTCTATGCTATTTCATGTCCACATGGTCTCAAAGCAAAAAAGATCTGTGCTGTCACTGCTCTCTAATCCAAGGTATCTATATTGATTCCATCTTTCATAAACTCCACACATCCACTGCTTAAAATTGTTCAATAGCTTCCCATTTCTCTCAGGACAAAGATCAAAATACTTACTGCTGCCCACACAAGCCCCTATACAATTGACATAGCCCCTTAGCTTCATTCTTATAAGCTCTATTGGTTTCTGTTCTTCCACCACTTTCTCTCAGTACTTGAACAACTCCATGTGACCTCACTTTATAAAGCCTGTGTTAATGTCATTCCCTCTCTGGGGAAACTTTTTTCTCTTTTTTGTCTAGTTACATATCTTCCTTATTCATATTTCAGATCACATATCATTTTATGAGAAAGCCTTCTTTGACATCCAAGATAAAGCTGAAGCCCTTTATGGCCTTATTATACTGTGTGACTTTCCTTCATGACAATTTTCTTCGTAGTTAGAAATTATCATTTTGGGTAGTAATTTAAGATATATTTCCCCAGTTAGACTCTAAGTACCCTAAAAGCAGTGGATCTCATCTGTGTTTGTTCAACATTATAACATCACTGTGTTTTCTATAGTGGATTCTCTGATGAATAAAGAAATGAATATATAAATTTATATAAACACACAAATGTGTGTGTTTACATGTATATATACAGATTTTTATGTATGTATGCATGTAGAGCCACTTAATCTTTAATATTTAAGCATATAGGATTCATTATTAACAGATTTACTAATTCATTCCATGGATATTTGAATATTAATATGTATTGATCGCCCAATACATGCCTGATAGTCCTCCATTTGTGAGGAAGACAGTCAAGAAAAAAAAGGCATGTAAAGTCACTCAAAAGCTAAAGATTAAAGGCCAGATACCACAGTGGCTCAAGAGAGTAAACAAAACAACAACGTCCAACCCAACAGAATGAACAGAAATCTGCCCTACATATCAGTTCTCTAAATAAATGTGAACGGCTTAAACTCCCCACTCAAGAGACATAGGCTGGCTGAATGGATTAAAAAAATACAAGCCAAGTATCTGCTGTCTTCAGGAAACACACCTAACCTGCAAGGATGCTATAGTCTAAAAATAAAGGGGTAGAGAACAGTATTTCAAGCAAATGGAAGCCAAAAGAAGGCTGGCGTAGCAGTACTGTTTTCAGATAACTTAGTTTTTAAACCAACAAAAGTGGTGAAAGACAAAGAGGGTCATTTTATAATGGTGAAAGGGTACACTTCAACAAGAAGACATAAAAATTTTAAATATATACGCACCCAAATTAGGTACACCCAGATTCATAAAGCAAACCTTACTGGATCTAAGCAAATTGATT
>VBSM01000949.1:6093486-6105246 GCA_008086735.1 Cheirogaleus medius
AATGAGTGCGATGTGCACCGTCTGGGGGATGGTCACGCTTGAAGCTCTGACTCAAGGGGGGAGAGGGACAAGGGCATTATAAGTAACTTTAACATTTGTACCCCCATAATTTGCTGAAATAAAAAAAAGAAAGAACAAAAGGCACAAGCTCCCTGTTTTCATGGAGCTTATTTTTCTTATGGGAGTGAAGGTAAGAAAAACCCTATGTAAATAGCAAAATGTTGTAGATTGTTGATATGAAGGACACCAATCCACATAAGAGAATGGGGTGATATTTTAATCAGAGAGACCACTTCTGAGGTGGTATGTTTCAATATAGATCTGAATATAGTTGGAGAGGCTGCCTTGTGGAGATTTTACCCCCAGCTACCTCTATATCCTTGGATATTCTTTCCTAACTTCCAGCTATTCTAATTGACACTGTCACCGTGAAAGCACTCAGGTTGGCAGGTTCATCTAAAGGTAGGCATTTGCTTCTCTGTGAGCTCTTCCAACATGATAGATTGGTGATTTTCCTTCACTCTAAGTGATTACAATCACTTTTCATAGCAAAGTATGTTGAAGGCAAATATTTTCTAATTATAAATACTTAAAAAGTACATATTTTGGACTAATTACCTATGGCCATTGTCTTTTTATTTTTATTTTTATTTTTGAGATAGGGTCTTAACCTGTTGCCTGGGCTAGAGTGAAGTGGCATCGTCATAGCTCACTGGAAACTTAAACTCCTGGGCTCAAGTGATCTTTCTGGCTCAGCCTCTGGAGTAGCTGGGACTACAGGTACAAGCCATCACAACCGATTAATTTCATAGCCATTCTATTAAGTTCTCATCATTTAACTATGATAAGGTATTGACTTGCAGTATTCTATAAGGTAGCCACTAACCAGAGATGACTAGAAAGCCCTAGAAATGTTGCTATGTACCTGAGGAACTGCATTTCTTATTTTATTTTCATTTTAATTAATTTGCATTTACATTTAAAAATGGGAACAGAGTGATTTATTTATCCATTGAGCATATATTTATTGTTTTGCTGCGTCTACATTTCACTTTACTTGATGTATCACACAAGGTAATGTTGCATTGCAGTGTGCATGTTAAACACACGTGATAATTTAAGTATCACACAAAACATATCACTAATCTAGTCACTGTCAACAGATTGATTCATTTCAAATGACTTTTGTATTTGTAGATCTAATGCGTTGTAACCTGTTAACTATAATGTTTTATGCAGACAGCAGGAGTTACAATGGCACCAATGCAAATGTAACTAATAATTAAAATACTTACTATTTTAATTATAAGTAAAATTTCTGTAGTATAAAATAAGTATGGACAAATTTTTAGATGGAAAACCAAAGCACAACAATAATGTAGAATTGAGCAAAAATGTAGCAAAAGATCTAGGAGTAGAAGAGTGAAGAATAAGAAAAAAAACTGAAAGTAACTATGCCAAAAAACTTCACATTGGATATCCAGTGCAGTTTACCATGGCAGAGTGAAAAAGAAGCTCCATTTGTTTTTAGTGTAAAAGAAAATTTTAAGATGATAAACAAGATAAAATTACAACATTTTTATTAACAATCAAAACAACTTGACTCAAAACAAAATTGACAAACTTAGTTACGTGAAATCAGAAATAAATGCCCAACACAAACAAAAACCTTAACAATTTGTAAAATTATATGAGCTTATAATATTGATGAACCATAAAAATGATTGGGTTTGTGCTCAAAAACAGAAAACCATTTTTTTGATAGACCGATGGCAAAAGATGTAATTATTTTGAAAATTTTATTATGATAAAACCATTTTTAAAGTTTTACATAAAATGAAAGATCTTCAGTTAAGCCAGTGAGTAATTACCTGTAAAAAACAAAATATATCTAACAATATAAATTATCACTTGACTCAAAATTAGTTGTGCTATAAGAGACACTGTCCAATTAATATTTGAGTACATTTTAATCAAAGGGCCCCAAAATACACATAAAAATATTGTCAATTTATAGTCTAAAAAATTTAATTCATGGTATACAAACTTTTTAATTGATTGCATCTGAAAAAGAATTTCAATTAAATTATTTCTTTAAATTTCTGTGGCTATGAATGGTGTTTCAATTATATTAGGTTATAAACTAGAATTATTGGACTGTGTACAGTGGCTCATGCCTGTAGTCTCAGCATTTGGGGAAGCTGAGGCAAGAGTATCAGTTGAGACGAAGAGTTCAAGACCAGCCTAAGCAACGTAGGGAGAGCCTGTCTCTACAAAAAAATTAAAAACTTAGCTGGGTGTGGTGGTGCATGCCTATAGTCATAGCTACTCCGGAGGCTGGGGCAGAAAGATCACTTGAGCGCATGAGTTCAAAGTTGCAATGAGCTATGATCAGCCTGAGCAACAGAGTAAGATTCTGTCTCTTAAAACAAAAAACAAAACACAAAAAAACCCCAAGTATTATTGTAATTTAAAAGAAGAGACTGATGTTACCCCCTTATTGCTTCATTCAACTGTATAATATTCATTGAAAGTAGGTTTAGTTTTCTGAAAAATATCACTGATCTATAGTTATTTAAACATTTCAGAAAATGTTCTTTGACAATGCTCATTGGTTGAAATATAAAAAAGCTTCACAAATATCTACTGTACTGCTAATTCCAATGCAAAATTTCTTGAAATAATACAATGTTTGACAAATATTCAATAATACAAGATAAAAATTTCAGCATATTTCATATTTTCTCATTGATATTAAGCTGCATGTGAAAGAGCTAAATTTGAAGTTCCAAGGAAAAAATAAGTTTTTTTGTGACTTAACTATGTAAGAGATTTCATGTTAGAATTGAAACTCTTTATAAAACAAATAATTATTATTTACTACATTGCCTGATAAGAATCAACAGCAGAAGACTTTATTTGTAAACAATAGCATCATGTAAATTGACTACAAAACTGCAAGAAAAAATAATGAATACTTTGTGATAGTGATAAATTTAGTGTTACTTTTCAATTTATCTAACACTTCTTTTAATTTGATGTTTAAAATAATGAGTTGACCCAAAATTTAGTCAATTTACTTAACTAGAACAGATGTAGATTTGAAATTAATGTTTTTCCTCAAAGCCAAATCAGTTCTGAAAATGATGAACCAGTTTTGTCAATGTGAATAGTAAAAGAAAATTATTTTGAGGTATTGTATTTAGCTATTGAAAAACTTTAAATATGTTTGAAATATTATGTTATATGGATTTACTTTTTCATCTATAAATGTTATAATATCTAAGTACAGATCAAGTTTCTCTGATGAAATTCTAGCATCTTAATTGAAATGTGCTATATGTACAAAATACATAACTATATACTAAAGTTCTAATATAAAAAGAATGTATAATACTTAAAATATTTTATTAATACTTTACATAATGACTATATGTGGAAATGATCATATATTGGATATGTTCAGTTAAATGTGATATATTATTATAATTAATTATATTGTTTTACTTTTTTATGTGGCTACTAAAAATTTAAATTACATATGTATTTTGCATTATTATTTCATTGTACATCATTGGTCCAGACACTACCAAAACAGCTAAATGAAAATATGACAATTGATACCTAGATAATTAATTGACAATTTATACATTAAACTAAATTCTCCATTTCTTAAGTATTCTTTTCAGTTCAGATGAAATATACCTGTATCTCCACGAAGTTAAACTGGCTACATTGCAAATTAGATTTTGTTTTATTATATTTTTGTCTTCTGTTAATATTAGTTCTGAATGATTTAACTCTCTTAGCTTCATCTACTAGAATTAAGAAAAATAGCACATGTTAAAAATATGAAGGTGATGTTGTGGGAGTTGAACTTAGAATAAAAGAAAACATGAACAGACGGTGGCAGAAGTGATGTGCATCTTTCTTGTTAATTTCTTCTCATGATGGCTGGGAGGAGCTATTCAATCAGTCTTTAGAGTAAATTAACTACGACCGGAATATGCAGTTACCCCATTGTGTGAGATTGGACTTGGGAATTACCTAGACCCTCCTCTTTGGAGTTAAATTTGTGAAGAATTCTTTTCAGAAGCATCAGAGACATGATTGTCATCATCACCATCACTTAACTTTTATAAAGGAATTATTAACAATGTTTTATGTGTTAGGTTTAGTGCAAGTACATTAAATAAATTTTTTCATTGAATTTGCACAAAGGTAGGAGGTAAGCTTTCTTATTATTTCCATGATACAGATAAGGAAACAGGCTGGGAAATGTTAAGTCATTTGCATAATGTGTAAGAAGATGAGAATATCAATGGTAGTCTATGTAGAATTATTATTAAGGGAAACAACTGCCATAGGTGACGATATGTATAGTCATTTGGGTTACAGTCTTGGCAGTAATGTTTGTTGTTTAAGGCAACTATGATAAATTTTACTTTACCTGGTACCTAACAAAATATGTCAAAAATGAAGTATATTAAAGAAAAGAGCAATGCAATTGTGATTTCTCTCTTAAAAGGAGTAATCAAGATTTTCTTAAGTAAAGTCTAGTCCAAGTCTACCATTTATACTATTCACCCAATCCAAGAAAGCTGTTGACGAGTTTGCTCTCCCACTCTCTGCTGAGCTCCTCACTTTAGCTTAGAATGTTTCTTCACATGGTATTCTAGGCATCTTACACCGATGGATCAGAGCTGGCATGTGGGTTAGCATACATTTGCCATTCTTGTCCCAATTTGACAGTTTGAAGAACTTCTTTGATCAGTTAGAAGAAAGGAAGGGAGAATGTGCACGTGGGAGGAGCAATAAGAGAAGTCAGTCTGTATCTTGCAAAGCAAGATGCCAGTGCATGGCTTCCTGACACTCTCCTCTCATCTGAGAACCTTGACAGATGAAAACAGACATGAAAGGGCAAGAGTCAAAAGCCTAAGGCATTGCAGAATCTAGAATGCTGAGGTATCCTAGCAACACAAAGATTTTTCTTCTTTTTTAGTGAGAGGGTGTCAAAGGCTAAAGTCATGGCACATACGCTGCTGGCCTCATGGCCCACATGCCCTATGGCTACAATTATGAGAACTGGGTGTCCTGGATGTAAAATTTTCACTGCCCCATTCCTTCCCACAGGGACTAAACAGTCAAAGGGGCACTAGAGTCCCTCTCATCTTCTGTAAAGGTCTGTGTGTGTATATACACATGTGTGTATGTACATGTGAGTGTGTGTGTTATACCAATCCCATTTCTGTTTTTGAATCTTTATATTATCCATTTATTTTGCCTGAAATACTTTTTCTCTGTAGTCTTCCCCTTCCCTGTACGTCTTGCTTACTGATAAATTGCCCATGACTATCCCAGTACCTGATACATGGTAAACCTTCAAATTCTCAAAAATAAATGAATGAATATATGAAAGAAGGACATTCATTTGAATGGTGTTTTTCAAATTTCAAAGTTCCTTTGACACATGTATGTACAATTTTCAAAAAAGCCTTAAGAGGTTAATGCTTTATTGTTCTCAATATTCAGCTGAAAGAATTAAAGCTCAACAGAGGACAGCTTGCCCACAGTAGTAACTCAGTGGGCAGGTGGGAATACAGGACATCCAATTCCAGGCACTATGTTATTTCTGTTACAGCAAGAATACAGATATTAGAATTGGGGGTAGGTCCTACTCAGTGGTTATGGATAGATAAGATCTGGAAATTTTATGACACATCTCACGTTTTCATCCTTGCTCTCAAATTTAACACTCTAATTTCCCCACATGAGCCCTGAGATTCTTAAATGTTAAATATTTGTAGTTTCCCAGCTGTACCCCTAAATCTCCTGTGCTTCCATGGCTTTATGTATCCTATGCCCTCCTCCCTTGCAAAATGCCCTTCCTCCCTTCACTGCCTTTCAAAGTCCTATGTCATAAATTCTGAACCATGCAGAAGTCAGTCGCCTCCTTTCCTGTCTACTGTGCCCAGTACCCCTTCCTGATATTGTATTTTTATGTTTCATTTTGCCTGTGTACTTAATTGATCATCTCACTAGACAAGATGCATACTCTAGCTATTGGTGAACACATAGTGTCTAGTACTTCATGTTAAAAGGTTGATCTAGGGCATGGCAAAAGTACAAAATGTGATTATAATGTGTGGAAGGCCTATTTTAAGTATATAGAGGACCAGAATTATTCTCAGTAACTGAAGAGCAAAATCTAACACATCCCCACTGAGTAAGAGAAAAAAAAAGCCTGGATGCTGTAAAATAGAGAAATGTGTAGAAGAGGTAGTAATTAACCTCTTCATATGTGTGCCCAACAGCAATCTTCCACAAGGGTCAGACAATTTGCAATGAAGATGAAATTTAGGACATAAAAGGAAGAAAGATTGATCTCATGAAAGCTCAGTTTCACAAACACCTTTGGGCATTTCCAATCAACACAGGTTGTTAATATATGCATTAGTAATTTTTTTATGTCTTTTTCTAAAAATGGAAATACCTTTAGAAGGCATTCTTCAGAAAATAGAAAATTCTCTCATCTCTTATTTTAAGTAAAGTTATAGAGAGAACCTCATTAATATAGTTAGGGCTTGAATACATTTGAAATATATAACAGAGCTACAGAGAGAAAGGTATGCAAGACTTGATGGCAGAGAAAATAGTCTGAGTTCATCAGAATTCATATCACAGAGAGAAGGAAAAAGAGACAGACATAAAATCATATTTGGCTGAATGGTATATCAAGCAACCCTGGGTCAAAACACTAAACAATACTTACAACTCAGACAAACAACCTGATCCTGTAAATTTCTTTCTAAATTGAAGAGCAGATTCCTGCAGGCACTGAAAGGGAATTCTTTTCTAAATTATCGGGTAATTTCCCTCACTCCAATTGAGTTTATATAATCAGATGTGGTCAAAACACTGTACTAGGAAGCATAATAGAAAATGAATTCAACACAACACAACTTCTTGGACCTGCAGCTGCCGAAAGAGGTCACAAATGAAAATGGCAAATAAATGAGTTAGACTTTAGCTGGTTTTTAGTTTTTAAAAAATTCATTATTGTACTGTATTCATGGAGCCTTCAAACTATTGTAATTGAAAATACATTTTAAATTATATATTTCACCATATTAGGCCCATGGTGAAATGTACTCTAATTTTACACCCCTAATGATAATTAGAACAAAATGAGGCCCATGAAACAGAGCAAATTGATATAGCCAAAATGTCCTTAATAGCACAGGACTTAATTTTCCTTCCCACCCATGCTTAAAAGAGAGCTAACGTTTCCCTCCATATTTATTTTGCTTGTTGTCAGTTGTCTTAAAAGCGTAAAGCACAGAACGCTCCGCCTCCATAATGGTAATTAATTTTCAAAAAAAAGCACGTGTGTATTTTAATGAAAATCAAATATGTAAACAAGTTTTTTGTTGTTCAAAATGTATATTTGTTCTCAATCCTCTGAGTTCAGTGAATTTGGGTAGCTCTCCTGTTTTAGCCTCCAGAAATGGGAAAGAACTACAAATCAAGCCCCTGTACAATCACTTGGTCTGGCACACACATATTCCTGGCCTTGGGTAAGGATGAAAAACCCAGAGTCTTAGCCAAGTCAGTAAAAAGAAACAAAGAAAAAAATTAGCTTATTAAAAGAAAGTATTCACCCCAATCCCACTTTCTGAGCAGAGTGATGTCCTTAACATCACAGGATATTGAGTTGTTGGCAAAGCCTCAGTTTGGTAGAATGCAACTAGTGAATGAGTGACATTGCAGTGGGCAACATTTACTTGTCCATTCATCCACTTAATAAATATTTTTGAACATCCCTTGTGTGTCAGATAATACTCTAAACACTGGAGACACAAAGGTGAACAAAACAGACAAGTCCCCTGCCCTCAGGAAACTTGCATTTATTGGCTGGGAAACAATGAAGAGTGAAGTAAAGAATTCTTGTTGGAAGATTTCATATTTGTAAGTTTTCTCCATAACACTTACTAAAGACTGTTATACTAGGGTGGAGTAGCTAGGGAAGAACTTTCTGAGAAGGTCAGTTTGGAGCTGGCAACTGAAAGATGAGACAGAGCTAGCCATCTAAAGAACAAAGAATGGAGGTGGGGAAGGTGGAGGTGGACTATTTCAGATGGATCAGTGCATAAATCAGACATTTCTTCAACCAAAAGTTTTCTATATGTCAAATGACAAAACATTCATTTATTTCACAGACAGGTGTACATTGAATTTGCTTCAATTTCTTGACTATTATGCATGTTCTTCTAGACCTACACACTTGATATTTTGTTGACTTACTCCTGATAGAGCATTTCCCCACTGGCTCACTTTTTTTTTATTTTTGGCTGTATCTACTTTTCCTTTTAAGTTTAAGCTCAAACATCATATACCCTGGAAGACATCCATGATCCTTGACTATAAGCATAAACAGATCTTCTTTGTCTTCTATTAAGTACATTTCTGTACTTAAATCTATAGATAAATGTGTATTGCCACTCCAAATAAGTAGGAAAGAGTTGATCAAGATATAAGAAGATAATTAGTTCCAGGAAAAGTAGCACGCTTACCAGGAGCTGGAAAGAATTGTCACACGTGTTTACACAAAATAATCAAGTGGAAAATGGTTCCCCTATGCAGAAGAAGACATTATCTAAAAGTCTCCGGTGAAGATCTGACATCAGATCCCTGTTTTCTATTTCTTGGAATGTGACAGCTCTGGCCAATCCTTCCAGTGTCAAAAATGTAGTGAACAGTATGAGGAAAGAGTAATTATGGCAGGTTATATGGTTACCAGACATTGCAATGATAGCATGTTTGTGGGAGGAGATATAGGCAGGGAAGAAGCTCTCTGATATCTCTCGGCAATGGGTTGCTTCACTGTACTGATTCTGGCTCTTTGCTTTTTGATGTGGTTAGTGCAGGGTAAGAGTAGATGAAAAGTGGCTTGATAGAACATGTGGATATACTCCAGCCTAATGACTATGGTGACCAATTCAGAATGTCCCTGTTTCTAAGATGTTTACATAGAAAAACCAAACTCATAACACACCTGTGAGTTAGGTGTGATTATCATTCTCAAATCCACTTGAAGCATCTAAAACACAGAAAGGCTGAGAACTTGCAAAAGGTCATAAAACCAGTGAAGGACAGAGATGGGATAAAAACTCAGATAGACTAGCACTGAGCCCAAGTGGTTAAACATGTCCCAAAATACAGAATAAAGGAATGAATGAATTAATAAATATTTGGTAATGATGAAGCATGAGACCACTGGTTCTCAAGTGGAAGCCATTTTGGCAATTTAGCCAGAGGAGTTATTTTGCAATATCTGGAAACATTTGTGGTTTTCACATCCGGGTGCACAGGCATGCTACTGGTATAGAGTGGTAGAGATCAAGGAAGCTGCTAAAGATTCTACAGTGCCCAGGAGAGTGCCCACAACAAAGAACTGTCCAACCTAAAATACCAATAATGCTGCCACTGGGAATCCTTGTTCTTGACTTTATACTATCTCAATTTTTCTGAATCTCACATTCACAATTTGCTAAAGGAGACAATCATATCTATGTACCAGCTAGGGCAGCCAAAATCAAAATAAATCATGACATCCATAACAGGGACTGCACATGGTTAAGAGCTTTAACATTTTAGATATAAGCAGGAAAATTCCATGTTTGTTTTGTTTTATTTTTAATATAGTTCTAGGAAAATCATTATGATAGAAATAATGTCATGAATAGATAGATGGGTGAAATTTCATGGAGGAATCGATTAAGAAGATGATATAGTAATCTAGGCAAGAAATAATGCACACTGAACCTGGGTAGGTGCAGGAAGGAACACGAAAGGGAGCATTGTCCTTTCAAACTCACCTAATATTATTTGCTCACGCACATTGATTAGAATGTGAGGTTGTTTTTGTTTTCTGGTTTTGAAGCTTCATCTCTAATTATGAACCTGAGGATAATGTGAATTTAATCTTTTCTTACAAACAACAGTGTTTCATTTTTTAATACCTAAAAACATTTTAATCTATAAAATGAATTATATGTTCAAAAATGAGACTGCCATCTTCAGGTAAACTGTGTGCACATGCACACGTACACACATACAAATCCAATTTGAAGTTGTGAATTATTATTTGAAAGGTGTAGGATTCACATGATAAATTTCATCATCTGAAATTACCTTGTGGTTGAGGATAATAAGAATTAAATTCAGCTACTGAAAGGAACAAAGACAAATATTGAAAGATGGGAGACTTTTCTAATCCACTGCAGAACTGTAGAGTCTTCTGTGAGATTAGGCTGAGACACCATTTGCAGAAATCACTAACTGTTTCAGTTTATTAAAAGATTAAGAGTAAATCTATTTGGGTAATATGTGGTTTGCAAGACGAGAAATTTCTTCAAAATCAATGCTTTTTGCTTTTTCATTTCCTCTCAACTCACTGAGAGGTAATCAACATGGGAGTAGCTCTGATCACACTAAGAGAACATTCTGATCTTCATTAGTGCAGGGTCGATGCAAGAAATATTATTTAACATCAAAATCCAGACACAGTTCCCCTAAAATTAAAACCTTCTTCTATTTCAATACGTCAAGCCACAGGGTTTCATAATCCCGTAATTAATATACTACTGTGCACACAACTTTCAAAATTGGACTTTGGAAGTTGTAAATAAAGGCTGCATGTTTGAAAATTGATACACTGAGATATCTCTCATCCTTTTATATTTTATCTCCTGTTCATTGTATGGGATTATGGAGAGGTGAGATTTGAGATGATGGAAGGAAATGTCAGAAAACACAATTACTTTTAATTAGTCTTTAACTAATGCATAATATCTTCGTTATATGCAACATTACGTGCACAAAATGAAATGCAGAGTGTTTCCCAGTGATTTTATTTATTTGGTTATTAATGCATTGATGAATCTATTTTTTCGTTCACTCACTGACTAAAAAGTTTCCTGAGCATGAGTGTCAGCCCTTGCATTGGGCACAGGGTGCCAAACTAACAAGGGTCTGTTCCCTCCAGGGACTCAGGTCTTGGGGGAAAGTAGACACAGAAACACAAAAATGCTATAATAATTGTGTGATGAGTGTCATGATCAAAGTAAATACATGAAGCTGTAATAGTAATGAGGAAGGACCCTAAGCCTGTCTTTTGCTGAGTGCCTTTGAGAAAGATTTAGGAAAGGAATGGCCAGTTTTGAATTCCATATGGTCAAGAAAAGAGGGGATCTAGTGATTGGGTACATTTTACTTTTATGTAGGAGCAGGGAGGATTAAAATGAGGCTAGAGTTTTCATTATATTCCTAGAGTTTATAGAATTTCTTTCAAGAAACATTGTTACTTAATCAAAAACAATGATGCTTAGTTTTATTTTTGTTTTGGTTTTTCTGGTTGCATTATGTATTTGTCCTGTCTCCTTTCAGTGTTGATTTCAGAGTGAACTTATCTCTTTCTTGTTTTATCATGGTTACACAGTTTCTGTTGGGATATTGTTCATATTCTGTGAAAACACTTTATGATTGGTAGGGAATATAGCTGACCTGTCAACTCCTACCTGTCAGCAACCAGCTGCCAACTCTCAGTACCATTGTTTAAAAATTTATTTTCTTTTTTTTCTTTTCTCTATTTATTATTTCAGAATGTTACAGATGTACAAACGTTTTGGTTACATGGATTGCTTTTGTGCTTGAGTCAAAGTTATAAGTGTGCTCATCACCCAAATAGTGTACATTGTA
>VBSM01000949.1:6105548-6162558 GCA_008086735.1 Cheirogaleus medius
CCATTTTTTAATGGGGTTGTTTGATTTTTTCTTGTTAATTCTTTTAAGTTCTACGTAAAATGAGTAAAATGGGAGCCACAGCTTTCCTTCTTCCCCCTGGGGACACAAAATACCTAAAGCAGAGCGTCTTGCTCCTCACTTCACTGAGGAAACTTTCCCCTCAAAGCCTCAGCTTGCAGCACGCACAGGATGGCAGAGACCTGACAGAGGGAGCCGACCTTGTTGGTGGGGCTGCCCGCACCTTTCCTGTCACCCCTGGGATAGTAGCTGTCATGATGGGGCAGATGAGAAGGGCTGCTCGTCTTCTTTACCGCTCTGCGATGCATGACACTGGCACAAAAATAAAGACATAGACCAATGGAACAGAACAGAGAACCCAGATATAAAGCCATTCATATATTGGCAGCTGATCTTTGAGAAAGTAGACAGCAATATACACTGGGGAAGAGAATCCCTATTCAATATATGGTGCTGGGAAAATTGGATAGCCACATGCAAAAGATTTAAACTGGATCCATATCTCTCACCACTCACTAAAATTAATTTAAGATGTCTTAACTTAAATCTAAGACATGAAACCATAAGAATTCTGGAAAAAAATGTTGGAAAAACTCTTCTAGATATTGGCCTAGGCAAAGAATTTATGAAGAATACCCCAGGGGAAATCACAGAAACAACAAAAATAAATAAATGGGACTTGATTAAATTAAAAAGCTTCTGCACAGCCAACAAAACAATCAGCAGAGCAAATAAAATTTTTTTTTCTTAATACAATAAATGCCATTGATTTTTTTTTTGCTATACAAATATATTTATATTGTTCCCACTTTGTTTTTAGCTCTTTATCCAAACAATGCCACAGTAAATATGGATGTATGTGCTTAAAAATGCAATTTATCGGTAATAGGGACATATCTCTTAAAATTATTAGGCACTGTCAAATTCTTATTCAATATGTTGGAACAAGTATTCAATATTTAAACTCCTTCCAGCATTATAAAAAAGTTCATGTTACCTTATATCTGTCTAATCAATCAATATTGATAGTCTTTTTTGTATACTGACCTAAAGGGTGTGTGTGTGTAAGTATATACATACAATCCATTGCTTTCATTGAAATTCTCCAGATTAAGCAGTTACTCACATGTTAACTTTCCCACTGGAATTTCTCCCTTCTGTGAATTATCTATTCCTTTATCCAAATTTCTATTTGATTATATTACTTCTTACTAATTGTTAAATAGTTTTTATATTTTATGAAATCAAATGGATTGTTAGTAGCTAATATCTTTGTTCAGTATGTTACCTATCCTTAAGGCTAAATTATAATATTTTGTTACAGAAAGTTTGATAAAGACACATAGATCAGAAAGCATAAGGTCTGAAGAAAATGTGTAAATTATTAAAAAGAATGTCAAGGGGAAAACATAGGATAATTGAGATGCAAAGAGGGAGAGAAAGAGAGATTCTATTGAGCCTTAAGGCTTAATTTAGATTTCTATTTTGTACTTCCATGAAGCTTACCAGATAAAATTTACTCCATGACATTATGCTGAACTTTTGCCCATAATTGTCCACATTTTTCTCTCAGAATTTTACGCTGATTTATCTACTCCACTAGAAATTATCTCTAGTTTTAAAATGAATATAACCTGTATCTTTACACAGGAAGGGAAGTTACAGTTTATTTTGTATTTTTAGGGTATTGAACATGAAGTAGACACTGAAGAAACATTTATAGATAGATGAGAATTGTTAAAATAATAATGTTCCTTACTTACAGTTCTTTTGAGTAATGTTTTCTTTTAAAATCACTTCATACTGGCCAGAAAAAAAAAAATTCCTATATGCATCTATTTCATTTAGAGGCAGCTGACCTGAGATTTCAAGTCAGACAGTTCTGGTCTTAAAACCTAACTCTGTTATTATTAGGTATGTAACCTTGACCAAGGTAAATAAGATTTTCTGTAGTCTATTTCCTCATCTACAAAATATGGATAACTGTTGTGGTGTACTACCAGTAAGATCTCTTTATATGGCAGTAAAGGAGGCCTTAGATATATTAAATACCTTGTCCTCTTAGGAAATAGGTACAACTATTATGATTAAGCAAGATTAACTTGTATAGTTTGTTAAAATTATTTTTTCTGGTCCTCACTTATAAGAGATTGTAACTCAGGAAAACCAGATGAAGGAAAACATCATACTATGTTTTATAAATATTTCCTTTGAAGTCTACTATTTAAATACTTGAACAAAATAATCTGTTTCCCTAAGAAATTATATTTTGAGAAATATTAAACTGTTTTCTTATTATTAGTAATATATTTCTTAGTGCAGTTAATGTACATTTCCCTTCTAATCTTTATTTAAAAATTCCAGTATTATTCAAGTATTCTGTGCCTTCCCCTCATTTATTCCCCTCACCCCAGATAGGTGAATTCACTTATCCTTAATTCAGAACCTATTTAAAACTTCTTAACCAATCATAGTAAGTCCTTTCTCTTTGCTAGAGAAGGCTGCCTTACAGGGCTGATTATGTAGCCAAATGTTGGCCAATAAAATATAAGGTAAGGTCTAGTTGTGATTTGTAGTAAAGGGTTTCCTTTTCTCTTAAAAAATAGACACATAATAAAGAATATTGTTCTTCTGATTTGGGGCATTGCTTTGCTGGATGCTGTTTATGAAACCACCGCAACCAACTGGTTACTACAGGGAGCACTAGCTGGAGAAGAAAGTCCACATATTGAGTACAGAAAATTATGGGTTCTTGAAGACATAGTTGATGTAACTCACAAGTGAGCCAGGCTTTTGTTCTTCAGAGTCATTATTATGTGAGTTAATAACTCTTTAATTTATTGTTTGTATCAACTGACTTGGTATTTTTTTGTACTTTTAATCGAAAGCATTACAAGTTCTTACAAAATGGAAGTTTCACTCTAATCAATGTTTTCATTCATTCATCCATTCAACAGATAATTAAGTCTCAATTATATCCCAGGAATGATGTTAGTGCCTAGAGATTCAGATCAGAACAAGACATACAAGGTCACTGCCTTCATGGGCAATGCAAGAATGAGTCTAATGCACTTAAGAGTTGCTCCTGTTAAACCTAAGCAGGGATTAGCTCACGAGCTGTTGTGATAATGTATATAAAGTAGATAGGATCCCTTCTATCAGAAGAGCATGGTTTTACCAACAACTACATTTATTCCCTCAAAAGAATAAAGTGTCACACAGCAATTGGTACTTTTCAGGATCAGGTCCCAGATATGACATGGAATTGTGGGTATTGCAATGTTGGCATTCTGCACTCATGCTATGATCTATAAATAGAATTTTTAAAGCACTGTAAATGTGTATTATTGTCAATTCATAGGAAAACTGCAATAAAGTGATTGTCTAATTCTACTTATATTTGATGGTTAGATTTTTGTAACATTAGATTGATTTATTAGATTCTTATAAAAATAATTATTTTTTTTACTTGTAGTATAGAAATGTGAAAGAGGGATGTGTCTGAGAATGTGAATAAATTCATAGGAGGGAGAGAAAAGAAATGAATTTACTTTCTTCAAGTATGTTATATGTTATGTGTCAGGCAATTACCTATATTTCAATCCTCAAAATAGGTATGCATTTTTATTCCCATTTTAGATATGAGAAAACTGAGACACAAGAAAAAGGAATGACAGTCATTCAGGCTGGAAACTTGAAGTCAGATATTATTAGTGTCTAAAATCAAAGTTTCTTTTTATAACATCAGGATGACTCAAAATACTATTCATTTGGAATGTGTGACAATACTGTTTCATCGGCTAGATTGAAGTTTTTCCTTGCCATATCTGTGGGAAACAAAAAGAAAGTAAGAAAGAAAAAGATTTGTTGGATAACTAAAATCTCAGTAGGAAGGTTCTAGGCAAAATCACAAACTTAAGTTCCTACAAGTGGCAGGAAAACATATGAAATGCATGAAGGAGCCTTAGTCAGGTACATAAAATAGTGAGGTAGGGACCTTGGGTAACTGGAGAACATACACACCAGCCAATTTTTGCTATGAGGAAATGACAGCTCACTGTTGCCAGATTTCAACTTTTTGAAGGGAAGCCAAAAATGGAGGTTTTTATGTGATATCAGTATACAAGTAAATCATATTTATAAGAATTTACAGGCCAAAAAAATGATATTCTATCTATTGAATTCTGAAAGAAACTCTGAAGAATACATATAGAGATAGCCAAGAATTTTTGACAAGTATAATTATAACATATAACAAATTCCTAGTTAAGCTATTTATAAAACATTTTTAAATATTTTCAAAAACTTCATTGATTGCCATATTGTTGCATGCAAATTATTGTTGACCTAATTACTGTCACTAATTATAATTAAATTAAATTAACTGTAGATATCAGCAGAATGGTAGAGTAGAAGTCCCTAACTCTAGTGCCCCTCATTAAAATAAAGACTAGTTATCCACAGGCAGGAACATTTTTGTGAAAATCCCCAAATCTGGGCATAAGGCTGAAGCACCCCCTTGGAGCTCAAAAACCAAGAAAAGCTGTCACTCATGCACCAGGCTACACTGTGCCACTGAGAAGGTCCTCTGGGCCTACAGTTTCTCCAGTGGGGAAATCAAGAGCCTGAAACATACATCCAACTTTCCTAGCATTATAAATGACCTCCCAGGAGACCCTGTTATGTCTTGCCACATGGGGAACACTGGTAGAATGGCAGAGCTACATAACCTGGGGTCATGAAGGAGCAAAGAAAGAGGACAGAACTCACCATGACCAGTGCATACTCCTGTTGGTGGCCTTCACAATCCAAGAGCCCAGCCAGAAATTTTACTAACACATGAGCCTAGCTAGAGTCTCCATTTGGCAAGAAAGAATGTTCAGCAGTTCTGCCTGACTGGGATCTCCAACCAGTGATCTGTCTTGAGAATTCTGCTCAGAAGGTGGTCAGCCTGTGGCCCCTTCAGCCTGTGACCCAACTGATTGTGGAACATAACTAGTAAAACATGCCCAGGTATGGAGCACAACCTGCAGGCCCAGCTGATTAGGGAGCCTGGCTAGCACCCCCATGCTAGTGCAGGGCACAGCTAAGGTCCTGCCTGATAGTGAAGCCCAGCCTGTAGACCTGCCCAGCTATAGGGCACAGCCTTCAGTACTGCCTGAATGCAGAGCACAGCCAGAAACACCATCTGCCTAAGGAGCATGGCCTGTATCTAAGGAGCATGGCCTGTATCTGCACCCAAAATTCCCATTACATTTCAGGTACAGATTGTCAAATTGAAAATAAACAAAACAAAACAACCAAGAAAAATTAGGGCTGTGACTGCTTTCCTACTGAATCTATTTAGGAAAAAATGATATATTGATAATAGTGAGTATTCCAATCCATGAACATAGACCATCTTTCCCATTGGTTTAGGTCATCTCAAATGTCCCTCAAAAATTGTACATGGTGCTTGCACACATTTTATTAGATTTACTATAACATTTTTTTGATTTTAGTGATATTAAAAATGTTCCTTTTAAATTCCATTTTATTTTGTACTAAGTATTTCCAATGTGTATTTTAGGATACATATAGCTTTGATGTTCTGATATTTTGCATATTTTACTGATTATAGGCTTTCTTCCCAAAATTGGCCTGGAAATTCTGCAGTATTTTTGTCAGATCCTGCTTTTGTTTTGGTTTTTAATTATTTTTAAACTTGGTATTTGATAGCTGTTATTTTTAGAGATAGTGATGTTGTAAGTTAATCTTCCCTGCCACTACAGTAAAGGGAAGTCTTCCACATATATTTTCTACTACTTCTACTGTGTAGTTTATGTTTTCTTGACTCCCTCGTGTGGCAATAAATTGTGATTTTACATAAAGCTTGTTCATTGACTCCAATACCTTACTTCATTTATAGTTGAGAATCAAATTCCCTAAAGGAGGTGTGATTTACACAAGGATTAGAACTATTGAATGGCCTTAGAAAACCCCACAAACAACTCTTGACTAAATTAGGGTTAGTTATTTTTAATTTGAAAGAGGTTGCCCACTTTTATTTCCTGATATCTATACACATTCACATGATTTGTCAATGTAAATTTGTCAATCAAATCCTTCTTTATAAAATCTAAACCAATACTGCATATTCCCACCTCCTGCCATTAAACCTGGAAAATAACTCCAGAGAATCCATTTAAATGACTTAGTTGGATGACATATTAACAAATAAATACATAGCATAATGTCTGTCACATATTAGAATTTTAATATTATGTTTGTTCAGTAAATTAAAATGTTAAATTGTACCTGAAAATTACCAAGCATATGTCAAATAAAATTTCCTGGTCAGGTTTGTTAAATATTGTTTGATGTTTATAATACATTTAAGAAAATGAGTACCTAAAAAGTTATTAAAAGGAAGATAATTAAAATTTTGCACACACAAAAAATGATATATGTGTGTGTATATATATACATATGCATATATACACATATATGTGTGTGTGTATATATAAATGCATCCCTCTCTCTCAGTCTTTGGTAATGTTTTGTTCTGTTTTCACATGCATTCTTCGACACATAAATTAACACTAAATGTGATTCTCTTAAAGTGAAAATTGAGTTCTCTCTGGGGAGTATGTTTACTCTTCTTATAAATCCTTAGTTTTTAAAATGGAATGGTAACCTCATCTTGGGGAGCACCAAGGTGTGCATGTGTGTATGCATTTATGTATATGTGTGTATGTATGTTTAATACATTTATTTCAAAATGATATAAAGGCCAATTGAGTAACACACTCATTGCTTTAGGTTTGGTTTTTAAAATAGAAAGGGTTAAAGTCACTGGGAGCTATTAAAAAATAAGTAAATGAAATGAAATAAAATAGAAGAGGTTGATCTACTGGACACTTCCTATTTGGTGTTCCATGTCTGTGCCTCTCTCTTTTCTTCTCTGCTCTATGCTCTGAGAGGCTGAGTGAATGGAGCAATGGCAGGAGTGGAAGGGGGGAAAACAGTAAATGTATAGATTGTCCAGGCTGCATCCCTCAACCAAAGAAGGTCACGATTCCTTGCAGGGCAACCTTCCCTTCACATCTCCCATTCTAGGTTCTGTGTAACCACTCTCTCTCTCTCAATTTTTCAGGCCTAGCAGTAGTCAAATCACTGTTTTCACTAACCTTGGGTTTCTGCCTTATTTTTTGTGGTCTCCCATGCTCTCTATCTATGCCTATATTAATAGTCCCTTTATTAAACTTTCCACCAATTATACTAATTTGAGTCATCTATTTGTTTTCTGTTGCCATCTTGAGTCAGTTACCCTGAACACACAGTAATTGCCCAAAGTCATGTAGTTAGTTTAGTACTGTGGGGAACAAAAACTCATTGCCAGGAGTACTCACATAGCTTCAGGCCACTGATTCCCTATACTTAATATTAAAATAAAAACATTACCCACACATGATACTTTGAAAGGCATTAGCCAAACCACACTTTGAATCTTGCTCACTTCCTAGCACCTTGGGTAAGTTTCGTAGCCCCTCTGATCCCCAGTGTGTCATCTTTAAAGGGGGATATTAATACATATTTTGTGGAATTGGTTTAAGGATCACATTAGATAACACAGATAAATAATAGTACTTATAATGCATCTCATTTAAGATGAGATTCCTTTAATCCAAATAGAAAAACAAATATTTTAGTGAATTATATCAATATATTCATTAATATACTAATGCACATAATCACATTCCCCTTCCCTTGATCATTTGTTTACATTTTTAATCTGCAAAGCCTTTACATGAGTCTCTATTTAACAATTTTCCTGCTCCTCCATAAATAGAATCCTTCTTATTTTTATTACGTCACTTTAAGGATGTTTTGGAAGACAGAGGCCCTACAATGCTCATCCATATGAAGAATTCTGTTCAGTTAAGACAATGTCCAGGCCTGTTGGTTTGTTTTTAACTATTTCGAGGGCAATTTTGTAAAACAAAATTAATTTCAGGAGACCATCTCCAAGATCCAGAGACTGCTATGGAATCGAAATATATATTTGTCACAAAAACCTAACCCAAATTTACGAATGCACTAGAGAGAATTCATGGATTCATACAATTAATTTTCCAGGGGACTCAGGCAAGACGGTTTTGAGGTCATTCAGTCATCAGGATTTGTCTTGATCTATATCTTGGCTCTGCTTTTCTTGCCATTGCTTGACTTTCAGGGAAGGCTTTCCTCTGCAGAAGCAAGAGTGTTCCTTACTATCCTCTCTGAAGGTTTTTATATTTCCTTCTTACCATTGCTAGGGAGAAGAAAGTGTCTCTTTTGCAGTAGTATAATCGATAGTTAGGCTTATGCCGTATTTGAATCCTTGAAACACAGTCAGTGTCATGTTGGATTCTAATGAGAGACAAAAGGAACTCTTACTTTGCCTACATTTAGGAACAATCTCATAACTAAAGAGGTGGAAAAGGATACTAGGTTAGTATATATATATAAACATACGTATTTATATATATGTGTGTGTGTGTTTATATACACAAAAAAA
Source organism: Cheirogaleus medius (assembly GCA_008086735.1). Lineage (NCBI taxonomy): Eukaryota > Metazoa > Chordata > Mammalia > Primates > Cheirogaleidae > Cheirogaleus > Cheirogaleus medius. The sequence continues at coordinate 6,114,106 of VBSM01000949.1, forward strand.
ATATGCCTACCACATGAAAATTCTTTGGGTTTTGTGGGTTTTTAATTTTTTTATTTTTAATTATTATGAGTACATAATAGTTGCATATCTTTATAGGGTACATGTGATGTTTTGATACAGGCATACAATGTGAATGAATCAAATCAGGGTAATTGGGGTATCCATCACCTCAGGCAGTTGACATTTCTTTGTGTTTAGAACATTCCAGTTCCACTCTTAATTATTTTAAAGTATACCCTAACTTATTGTTGATTATAGTCACTTTTTTGTGCTATCAAGTACTGTTCATTCTATTTTTGACATTCTTTTTGACAAATGGCTCCTATTAAACACATCTCTATATGAGGTTTAGCTATGGAACAGTTTAATTCTACTTCACTAATTTCATTTTGATTTGTTTCGGTACCACAATAAGTCTCTGGGGTCAGATCCCCCACTTGTTTTTCTGGGTGAGGTATCAATTAAGTTTCCAAATACCATGTAGAAAGAATTAAGAGCTTCCTGAGGCAAAGGTAAAAGATCAAAAGCTATTGCTTTTAATGTGAAACCCAAGTTCTGTTCATATTCATTAAATTTATGACAGAACAATAATAAATCTATTATTTTACAAGTCAGCAGTTTGGATACATCTGCTTTCATCTCTGATGTGTAAAGAGGAGGGGATGGGTATATACAAACATAACGAGTAAGATGTGCAACGTATAGGGTATGGTCATGCTTGAGGCTCTGCCTCGAGGGGGGAGGGGGGCGTGGGCAATATACATAACCGTAATATTTGTATCCCTATAATACGCTGAAATAAAAAAAAATTTAAAAAAAAGCAGAATACATTTAAAAAATAAAAGAGTTTGACAGTCATCACTACCATCCATAAAAAGAGAAAAAAAATGAACAAACTGAAGATCAATGACTTTTCTTAGACTGATCACAGAACTGAGGTTATAGGACAAACTGACAACATGAATTGTGGAGAGACAGATGAATTCAGGGAATCACAGAAAATATCAACTTATCTGAAATAAACACCACTGGAGCCATAAACTGATGCAAACACTTCCATGATCATTTCGACTGATAGTTGGAGGCTGAGTGTAGACTAGGATGAGATTGAGACACTCTTGGGAGAGGCAGTCTCCCAAGATTGCCCCAAATTTTACTGGGTTTTACCTTCAGGAACCCTACCAGGTTCTTGTGGTGAAGAGCCAAGAATGATCCCTCGTGATTCTGGTAAGGAGAGAGAAAGAGTAGAATTATGAAATGTCCCCAGAGCATTGTTTACAATGAAGGGTTACTCTCCAGGGAAAAGACTTTGCTAGAGCCTCCTCGCAGCTTGGTGAACGGCATTTCTGCCCATATAGCCTACGGTAGCCTTCCTGTTCTACTAAGGGTGGAAAAATCTGAGAAACACTTGTAAAAGTCACAGCCAGGGCACAAGAGCACTAAAGACTGAGATGTAATTATAAGATTGTAGAATAATTTTCTCCCTCAAAGTTTACCACCATGCAGAGCTCTAGTATAAAAACAACAGGGTATAGCTGAGAGGGCTGCAGGATATAAACTGCCTTTGAGGAGAAGTCCTGAGAGAAACTCAAAGCCAACAAGGGAGACAAAACAAAGACACTAAAGGAATTTGTTACCTCTGGCACCTTGAGATACAGGAAATATTAAACATAGCCCAACCATCAGCCCAATTAACATACAACTTTATGCCAAAGTTATACCTAGTTATTTCAGTTCTCCTTACCCAGGACATTATATCTGACTTTACACAAAAAATGCAAGACATGCTAAAAACAAGGAGGGGAAAAAAAAAAAAAAAACAGACTGAAGAGACAAAGCAAGCATTAAAATCAGACTCAGCTATGACGTCAATGCTAGAATTATCAAATAGGGTTTTACAAATGTCTATAATTAATAGTTAAGGGCTCTCATGGAAATAGTAGACAACATGCCAGAACAGGTAGATAAATGTAGAAAGAAAAATGGAAACTCTAAGAATGAAAAAGAAATGCTACACATTGTAACAGAAATAATGTGTTTGGTGGATTCATCTGTAGAATGATCTCAGCCAAGAAAGAATCAGTGAGCTTGAACATGGTCAATAGAAACTTCCCCAATAGAAATGCAAAGAAATAAAAGAATTAAATAAAAAAATAGTAACAGAACATTTGAGAAATGCAATACATTTCCAAAGCTATAACTTGTCTTATTGGAATACTGAAAGGAGAAGAAAGAATGAGAGAAACAGAAAAACTATTTGATTAATAATGACAGATAACATTTCAAAATTAAGGACAGTCACCAAACCGTAGATCCAGGAATCTCAGAGAACACCAAGCAGGATAAATACCCAAGAAACTACGACATGGGCTTATCATCGTCAAACTTCAGAAAATCAAAGAAAAAGAGAAGGTGTTGAAAGAAGCTGGGGTAGGGGGTATTTACATGATTTTTACTGCAAAGATGCCAACCTTTATAGCAGACATTTCTTCAGAAACCCTTCAAGCATGAGGAAAGTAAAATAAAAATTTAAACTGTTAAAAGAAAAAAAGGGCACTGACATCTTCTACATCCAGCAAAGTTACCACTCAGAAGCGAAGAAGCCAGAAAATTCAAATCTACATAAATAAAAAAAAGAATGTCAGCAAAAGAATAAAGGTGACAGAAAATCTTTTATTTTTATTATTCTAAACAGTTCTAAAATATAACTTCTTTTTAAAGTAATACCAAGAATAGTATAGTGGGTGATAATAGCATATAAGAAAGTGTAATGGTTAACAGTGATGTTCTTAATAGACAAGTGGGAGAAATTGTTAACATACTGTCATAAGTTACTTACATTATATAAGTATATTAATTATTATTTGGAGGTTGACTTAGATTAGTTAAAATGTACATTGACAACTTTAAAGCAGCCACTAAATACATTTTTAAAATAACTATAATTGATATACAAAGAGAGGAGATAAACGGAACTGCATTAAATGCAAAATTAAAACAAGAGAAGGCAGAAAAGGAGGAGGAAAAGCAATGATCAAATGCAACAAGTAGAAACTAGTTACAGAGATGGTGATATTAAAAAATGTTAATATTCGCTTTAAATGTGAATGGTCTAAACATATCAATTAAAAGATTGAGATTGTCAGAGTCGATAAAAATATAAGACCCAACTATATTAGTCTACAAATAACCCATATTAAAGATAAAGACTGAGACATACTAAAAGTAAAGAAATAGAAATGGAGAGAGATAAACCATGCCATGATAGCACTACTTAAAAGAAATCTGGGATAGCTATACTAATTTCAGACAGGTCAGATTTCAAAAAAGAAAGAATTTTCAGGGATAAAGAAGGGGATTACATAATGACAACATGGTCAACTCTCCACAAAAACATAATCCTAACACTGTATGCCCCAAAACAATATATAACCAAAGTATATGAGGCAAACCCAGCCATAGCTGAAAAGAAAAATAGAAAATTGACTATTATAGTTGAAAACTTCAGCACCCCTCTATTAGTAATGGAAAGATCAAGCTAGCAATCTGTTGGATAAAGTTGAACTGAATGACACTATCATACTGTTTGATGGAGTATCATTATAGAATACTCTATCCAACAACAGCAAAATACACATTAAACTCAAAATTTAATATTAAATAGAACATTCACCAACATAGAACACATTTTGGGACATAAAACATACCTTAATAGCTTTCAATGATAGAAATTATTTTAAGTATGTTCTCAGAATGTGATGAAATTGAACCATATATTAATAATATAAAGTTACCTAGAAACTTTTCAAATATTTGGAGACCAAACACAACATTGCTAAACAACAAATGGGTCAAAAAATTTATTTTCAAAAGAAATATAAAACTTTTGCACTTATTGAAAATGAATATACATCTCATCAAAATTTGCAGTATTCAGTGAAAGCAGGGCTTAGATGGAAATTTACAGCATAAAATATGTATTTTAGAAAATAAGAAAAATATAAAATTAAAAATGCCAGCTTCCATTTTAGGAACCTAGAAAAATAAGTACAATTTAAGACTAAAAAAACTAAAAGGAAAGAAATAATAGAAATTAGAACAGAAATTAATCAAATTGATTGCAGGAAAGGTTGCAAGACATAAATTTCACATACAGAAGTCCATCTCTTTCCTATGTGTAGCCATTTCAGTATCTGAAACATAGTGGGAGTTTGATAAACATCTACTGAGAACAAATTCACACCTGAGAGACATATTTAAGTGTTTATATGTAATAATATCACTTGACTCCACCATGTTGAAACCTCATGAATGCAGGAATACTTAACTGTCCAACACCAAATGGTATGGTAGGGAAGCCAACACTAGAGTTTATAACTGAGAGAATCAGTAAATATGCAGAAAAATTGTTCAACAAACATTCACCAAGCACTACTTTTTTAGGCAATATTTTAGGCCCTGGGGAAACCAAGAGATAAATGCACACCTCATAGAAAGACTGTTACAGAGTTTTCAAAACAATATGTTAAGGGCTAAAAAGTGGAAGATAAATGGTATGTTGGCTATATAAACTTAGTTTTTTATAATAAAACTGCCAAGCTATAATTTAAAATATTATTTTTTTAAAAAAAGATCTCTTACCGCATAATTGTTTTCCAAGGGAACAGTTATGTAAATAATCTTTTTCCAATGGACTTCAACCTATTTAGTAGATAGTCTATCTGACTATTACACTTAGCTTTGTCAGGTAAATGGATGATTTTCTGTTCTTGCCTCATTTGCTTTGCTCAATAGTTATTCAATGAAAATAAATAATTCACCTAAATTGTCACAGACTGAAATTCAGGATCTTTGCTCACTCCAGAAATGAATTTAAGTAGTAACAGCATAATTACCTGCTAATTGTTCTGTGATTACATTTACCTTAAGCTGTCACAACTTTAAAAGGTACCCTAATTGCAGCTGAAATAATAACAGTTTCTTCCTCCATCGCGTTATTCACCTTAACTGCGATGCAAAATAGAGGTATTTAATTTCTTTGAAACATGATCATCTCATTCTGGACATTAAAGAATTTTAAAGAGAAGCCGTTATTAATGAGACAACTCCTGCTCTTTATGCAGATCCAAGAGGGAAAATTTATCAGAAGGCAAAAGTAATATGTTAATATAAAAAGACGCTCTAACATTACACATCTAATTGCAGGCTTGTTTTGATCTTCTCCTTCTATAAAGCCCGACTGGTGGCTGAAATCTTTTTAGAGTAATGGTAATTGGGCCAGCATGGATCACGGACAAGCACAACTAATACTGTTTATAACCATCGATCGATATACCCATGCCTACTTAATGAGACTGCTTTCAGCCTGAGGGAGAAGGGACTGAGTTAACCAAATGGAAGAACAGAAACTGCCAAGGATTTCTGTAGACTATTTTACATGGCTTACTCTTTTTTTTTCTTTTTTAATTTTAAAACAAGAACAGATGCTTTATTCTGACAGTTAGCTTATTTAGTTTACAGGCTCTGACTGACCTTTGAGTCTTTGTCCTGCTCGGCTGAGGTCAGTGGTCCAGCTTCTCCCAGAAACTGAGATAATCCAGAACAGAAAAAAATAAAAGAATATATGTGAAGCTATCTTCACCCCTGTGGGTGGATGTGAGAGACCTTGTTGGACCTGAAATGAAATTTGATACCCCAAAACAACCCTGTCTCACTCACCCACACACAACCATGCCTCATTCCCTTAGCCCTGGTTTCAGGGAGGGAGGGATATGAGATAGCTAGTCTTTTTGAAAGAGCTCAGCTTTTCTAAACAGAAGGTGGGTGGGAGATTGGTCTATTTTGGGACCAGTGTGTTAAAGAAAGGGTGGTAACACCTCAGGCAAAGTTTCATGGTGGTAGCTGATATTAGCAATGAGTGCCTGAGAAATGTGAATTTGGAAACACGTGATGATTCTGTTGCCTCTCCTTTCCAGGAGCACCAACTTCTCCTGCTGCTGACCTGGTGGTATATCTATATATCTATGGATATATCTATAGATATGTGTATATAAAGAGATATGTGTATATATGCACATACATGTAAATATATAAATTTATTATAGAAGGCAAAAAGGAAATGAGCAACATGAGGAAATGAGGCTATGTGCAGGGAATTTGGAGTCAAATAGCTATAGGTTCAAATGATGGTAACCAATTAATTTTACCTCTTTGAAACTCAGTTTCTGAAAATGTAACATGTAGTATAGACGTGCTGCTATAGAAGTACTCAGTCTATAAAGCATAATGTTATTGTAAGGACTAAATGGGATAATGTGCTTAAAGTGCTTAGTGTAGTGCCTAGCTCACAGAAATACCATTATTATAATATTATTATTAAATGTGTGTTATGCTCTGAATACGCTGAACTTATTCTCCTCTAAGATCTCAACAATGTCTCTGGCATATCTAAATGTTTTGCTAAAATGTGAATAGGTTTTATTACACTGAATATAATGTGTGTGTTTTGGTGTTTGTGTATAATTTATTTTAAATGTTAAACTGCTCTATCTGACCCCAGGTTTTTCCATTTTCTGCAGGGATTTATAGCCCCTGCGTTCTTTAAATAATTTTGTTTCACTGTCTCATTGACATATAAATGAATTTCTAAACTATATTTGGCAAAAATATTAGTATTGGTGAGCCTGCATTTTGCAGTTTTACAATCTGATTACCATTTATAAGTGAGGCAATATATTCAAAAATTTGTAGTTCTTATTGTATCTTTCTTAATAACTGCTTTATAAAGATAAAACTTATATACCTAAAATTCACCCACTGTAGGGGTATGTTTTGATGATTCTAAAGAAATTTAAATACAGTAGATTTATTGGTTACCATGATCCAGTTTTAGAATATTTTCATCACCCTAAAAAAGTTTTTTCATGTCTATTAGCATGTGACTCCTCTCTCCAACCCCAACCCCAACCCCAAGCAACACTTGATTTGCTTTCTCTCCTGCACTTTTGGGTCTTCTGAAATTGAATATAAATAGAACCTTGCAGTATTTATCTTTTATGTCTGACTTCTTTCCTTTAGCATGTTTTTGAGGTTGATCCATGTTTTTTCATGTATTTGTAGCTTGTTTTTTTTTTTTTTTAATTGTAGAAAGGTATTCCATTTTACGGGTATATTTCATTTTGTTTGTCCATTTATCTATTGATGGATATTTAGATTGTTTGCAGTCTGAAGTAAACAGGAATAACATTGCTATAAACATTGGCCCCTTTACATTTTCCAAATGAATAAATCTTTTGGAATCTAATGCATTTAGCTCCTGTTCACAGAAAAACAGAAAAACACCTCAGCAAAAATGGTATTCAGAATTCCATTCAAAGCTTCACAGGTCTTTGAACCCCAGATGCCACCTGTGGTCCCCTTCATTCCCAAATTAAAAGCTTCTTCCTAAGAACATGCAGATCATTACTTTATACGAATCAAACATTCTGATTTCCTCATATAGAATTATAATTATACTGTCTTTGAGAGAAGATGGAGCAATTGCCCCTGCAAGAACTAATGTCATTTGTCAAACTAATCATGATAAACCACACATAAGCAGAGTGGCCTGGGGACAAGAAAGAGCTATGAACTGTTGTCACATCTGCTATGTTGGCAATGTTCTAATAGACAGGGTACTAAGAATCCATACCCTGGGAAGTGTGTAATGTGGTAAAACAGCAAGATGTGTCAATGCAATGACTTGACTTCAACTCTGAATCCTGCAAAAGAGGGACAAAAAGTGACACAAATCGTCACAATCTATCACGACTGAGCATATGCCACATGCTATAAGCTAAGAGTTGTGAAGGAGGCAAATGTCAATTGTGGAGCCTGCCCACAAGGAACTTGGAGTTGAGTGGTGCTTATAAGTGACACGGAGAAACTCCTCTCATTGAACTTTCCAAAAATAATGTCTAAGTGTGAATTTCAATATCATGGAGTCATTTCAAATTCACTTCCTGCAAGATTTGTGAAAGACCCACAGCCAGGAGCTGGGTTGTTTCTAAAAATATGATATAATTACATGGATATGTCGCCTAACACAGATTAAGCATTCATTTCATTTTGCCTGTTAGGATATCTCCAACTCCATTAAAATCCTGATAAAATAGCTGGATAATCTGATGTATGAGTAAACAACTAAAAATAATTAATTAATACTATAATAAAAGCATAAGCAACATGATTACCAAGCACAAAAGAAGAAGCACTTGTCATACTTCTGCCTGAGTGGGAAAGGGATTCAGATGAAGCTACTGAAAGAAGAGAAGAAGTTAATTGGTTTTGGGGAGCTGGGCAGAAGTTCACAGAATGGACCAGAAATAAAGATTACACAGAGAGTGTTTTAGGCAGAGGAAAAATATGCACAAAGACAGGGGCCCAGGGAAACATGTGGAATGTTCAAGAAGCAGCAGGCGTCTTTGAATGTGTTTAGAAGAGGTGCAGTGAAACAAAGAGGGTGAAGTTTAGGTCATCACAGGCTTTTAACAGACTAGAAGGCAAGACAAGCAGTTAGAAGAGACAGACCAGTGAGGCTGATCCCTGGCCACACCTCAGGTCATTGCTTCTCAGTGAAATGCTACTGTGGATTATGTTTGCATAATATTTCCTGATGCAGAAAACTTCTCATTTACATTGTCTCATTTGCTCTTCAGCACCGCCTGGAAAAGGAGGTGGTATAGGCTGCTTTAGCCCCATTTGTTTTCAGAAAACCTTTCCGGAGAGTTAATTGATTGTTTTTTTCCTTCATCACTCAGGTAGACAGTTTTCTGGTTTAAAGTTAGGACTCCTAATCATAAATGTAATGGTATTCTTCAATCAACCTTGGTCTTTGAAATCAGATTAAGTATTACTGTGGAGAAAATGGTTTCCAGTGGTGGTGATGATGATGGTGATATTGATTCCCAAGTTTATTTATTCATTTATTCCAACTTTACTTATTCTCAAATATTTTAGACTCTATATTGGATGAATCCATCTTTCAGGTTGGATATATGACTTTTTAGTTGGAAAATAAAGAGCAAAACCTATGCCTGACACATTGCTAAACAATGAGAGTAGTTTTGAGCCTTCTTTCAGCATCTGGCTGTTGGTACATGTCTCAAATGATGATACTATTGGATAGGCTCGCAGGCAAACTAAATAAATTTCTTATTACACGTCATTTCTGCAAATGTGAGTTGTTTGTCAACACCAAGGCATCATAGAAAGTTAAAAATGCTATTTAAATTCCACCCTCCACCCCCACCCATACAAATGTAAAGCATACTAAAATGTAGTGCAATCTCATTGCTAGAAAGTGCTCTAGCAGCATCTAGAGGTGTGTATCACAACATGCTTGGGTAGCGATTATATAAGGAAACGTGTCAGTTTAGCCTTTGGGTTTTCTCTGCACAGAAAGTCTCATTGCCAGAAATGACTAATGCCACCGGATGGGCTGCTTCCCCGAAAGCTGCACCCTCCCGCCCTTTACCCTCTCCCTGCGACAGCATATGTTCCGGTACATTTGTCATAAAAAGATAAATAAATAAAATAAGATGGAACATATTGACTAAGAAAATTTATGCTGTCTTTTTTTTTCTTTCAAGGGATAGAAAAAAGTAAAAGAAATCACTGAAACATTTATGAATAAACAGGAAAATATAAATGTTTTGTAAACTAAAAGGTTCTTGTAAAATTAAGCAACCATATTTACTACTACATTCCATAAAATTAGAACTTAAAGAAGAAAGGATCCCAAATACCTTGAGGGCTGTTAGAGTAGTTTATTTCATCATTTCCTCCAATCATCATTGGAAGACAGGGGATATTAAAGGATAAAAAGACCCTCTGAGGCATTCACTTAGCAATTCTATCACCTAACATTCATTTAACCGCTCAGCATTGTGCTAAGTGGTTAGAATACTGAATAAGAAAGGGCTGCCTGTGCTTTCACCCTGGGAGATGGAGTAGGGAAATAAATAAATAGGTGATTTCTCTGAGTGGGTGAAGGTCTATTTTAGGAATATCACCAGCTACTAAGGCCACAGCCCTTTAGGACAATTTCATGCAAATGGGCAAAGTCTGAACTTTTAGGAATTAGTTGCACTTAGTGATAGAAACAGGAATTTTCAGAGAGATAATCAACTAGCAAATGAAGTCCTTTTGAGTTTTTTTTTGTTTGTGTGTTGTTTAATTTGGTTTTAGTTTTGGTTTTGTTTTATTTAACACCTGGGATAAGATAAATAGCTTGGGCAAAAGCTACTCTATAGATGAGATATGAGACATGCTAGATATGAGGCTACAGAAGATTAATTTTGCACAAGCTCATAAATTAGGAATTTTAGTTCATTTAGCCATTCAGCACACTTTTTAAAAGCTTCTCTACTCGTTGCTGGTGATACAGTGAGATTGAAAGAGATATGGCCCTTATCCTAGAGGATAAGAAATGTCTAGTGAAGGAGGCAGGCAACTCAAATTAAGCACACAAATAAATATGTGATTAATATTATTTTAGTAAGCATCATGAATTCAATTTTAACATGATAGGCAAGGCTTTAGTCTTTGGTTATTAGGGATTCATCAAAGGATTATTAACATGAGAAAATTATGGAAAAATCTCAAATTTTTATTTAAGTTTTTTTTTTTTTTTGCTAAGAGATTTTAAGTGTTCTCACCACCCACACATAAAAGAAAATAAACTATACAAGTAATTATCTTGATCTAGCCATTTTACAATGTATACATATATCAAAGCATCATGTGGTACACTATAAGACATATACAAATTTTATTTGACAATTAACGATAAATAATTTTTTAAATATTATTTTCTTAAAACCACAGGTTATGAAGTTGAACCATCAAAATTGGAGTTGGTTAAAACCATCTTCACCTTAGTTGAACTTTCAACATCAGCAGTAGAAGGATGAAGAGATAGCAATTTTAATGAGTTCTGAGATGGAAATGCAACAGACAGTATATAAGGGGAAAGTGAAGGGAATAGATTTGCTGAGTTTATACCAATATTGACAGAAGCATAATATGCCCATGCTTTTTATGCACAAAGTCTAAAATAAGACTGGAATGTTGAAACAGGAGCTCAACTCAATCTACTCCCTCAAAGTGGAAAAATACAAAAGTGCACCCTTGGATAACTCAGAGTGTATTTTACAAAATTTAATTCAATTTGTAGGCATAGACTAGAAAATTCTCAACAAAGTTAGCATGTTTTTCAATTTAATATTTTCTTATTTCCATGATAAGAGAGTCACGTATAGTGCTTCTAAAGAGCTATTCTTCATTCATTTGGTTATCAAAACATTGAACAACTACAATATATCAAGCACTGCAGTAGGTACTCAATAACAGTAGCGAAAAGGAGACCCTATCCATACCTGGTGTAGATAGCCTAATGGGAAAGCTAGATATTGAACATATAATGACAACATGCATATAAGTTATAGTAAGATGGAATGTCAGTTACTGAAAGGTAAGGTGGCATGGAGAAAAAACACAGGTGCAATAAAATTTATATCAGAAGAAAAACAATAAAGTTTAAAGGGTATCCAACATTCAAAATAGTGTGAACATACTGTCACTCAGATGAGCAATATTAGCTTCAGACATTCTAAGGTCTTCCATCTGATGGAGAAGTTCTTCTTCCAGGATTGCCATAGGAAGCAGAACAATAACATTATAAGAAAGTTAAAGGGTGGCAAATTCTATATCACTGCAAGGAATAATTTTCTAATGATCAAAACAGTCTGATAATGGAAAAATCTGACTCTAGGCATAGATAGCTCCTTGTCATTGGATGCATTCACATGCAACCTGGAAGAAGAATTCTTAGAAATTGTTTCTGGGTGTGCAAATGCAAATGGTAAGGATCTAGACAGTTCCCCAATACGAACTCAGATTGGTGGGGAAAAATACAGAAGATGGACCAATTGTGGAGAACTTACATTGTATGAAGGATTCATTTTTATATTGTATTAAGTATGCACTTATCTACTGTTTATGCACAAAGAACAATTTTAGGGTACCGCAAGACTTTAATGTAATGTACTGGCTCAGCAGCAACAAGTTTTTTATCCTTATTAGGCAAGATGAAATGTGAAAAGGTGGGTGAAATAGAGAATCTGAAGTGGTTATTTTTCTTTCCACCATGATTCCCAACAGTTTTTTAATTCTCTGATAAAATTTCAGGATCCTAAGAAGTATACTGTTAGGCACAGGCAATTTTCTGGGGTCCTTCAAATTATACCCTGATGTAATTCAGGTGTGATTTGGGTAACCACTGAGGTGGAGAAAGGAACCCAGAATATTGCTTGACCCTGGCTATGACGCCCCAAGTGTCTGAGTGCATCACCAAATCTTAGTTTCCCCATCTGCAATGTGGGAAACTGTGCTTTAGAGAGAAAAGCAGGAAAAGTCCTGGATGTTAGCTTTCTTGCTGAATGAGCCAGTGCCCTCATTTGGGAACAAAAAGTTGTGGAGAAGATAAATGACTGAAGTCCAGGACATCCTGTCCATATTCCAGCAGTCCCCTGCACTGTGGATATTCCTTTGCTCCTCTTCTCAGATACCACCTTAGTGACTCCACCCTATATTGTCTATATAATTTTCAGGAGATGAACTAGGAAGTTATAGGACCCCACTCTGTAGTTGATTCACAAATGATCACCTCACCCAAATTGGGCCAATCATATCTTCTGACTTCCATCAGCCACCTTGTTGCAGAACTAAACGTTGGCTGGGCTGATAATTTCCCTCTGGGCTGATTGGACATGGGAAAAAGAGCCTGAAGTTATACTACTCAGAATTGTCACGGACTGTGTTTTCCATTGTGTTAAAGCAAAAAGGGGAAAAAAAAAAAAAAAAAAACAATTGCCATGCAGAGGAAATAAGATTTATGAGACTTCACTGGAGAGAGACACTTAGGCACAAAACTGAGAGGTCCAAAAAGGCTTAAGTCCCCATAACTGTTGCCTTCAAGGCCGAGCCTACCAGTCCTGACATGGCTTGGTGATTTTGTGAGGTTATTTCAGCTCCTCTCCATGAACTTTCCTTTTCCATTTAAGCTTCTGATTTTGTTACCTAATTTATAGTCAGAGTCTTAATAAACATATTAATATTACTTTTATCAGAATTTGTGTTAAAATATGTCTTGGTAATTAAAACAAACAAAAATGACATTATTTTCTTTTTCATCTGTGTTATTTTAATGGTGAACTCATACAAGCAGGAATGTTGTTCACAGGAGCTAAATGAGACATTACAATTAGCTCATTTTATTACCAGCCTTAGACTAAGTGATATATTCCAGCAGTCCTCATGCCACTCCCCTTGAAGCCACTGGCTGCTCTTGAGTCATCCGCATTCCTCAGGGACTGGAGGACTAAAGACTCTGATTCGCCAAAGTCACCCCCTGGATCAGTCAGAGTCCATGGCTGGATACCTAAAAGTAATGCAAAATATTATTAGTAAAGGAATCCAAGACCTCTTGCCTGTATAGTTCTTGTACCATGTGGGCTATTGTCACTTAGTAATACCTCGGCAGATGTTATGGGGACAGATGGCAAACTCTGAGGAAGAGTGGTAACCTAGAGAGAGCAAGGACATCAAAGACAGAGAGACCAAGGTTCCATTCTTGCCTGAGCCACTCTAGCCTGGGCCCCTTATTTAGGTTCTTTGAATTTCCACTACTGTAACTAGTAAGTGCAGTAATCAAGTGAATAATACGTAAAGCACCTGGACATTTAATTGAAGTTATGTATGTGGAGTGTCTTATACACAGAAAAGATGTGGTTAAAGTGTTGCTTCCTTCCTGACTTGATCACTCTAAGACCTCGGCTGAGACATCCTAACCAGAGAATTAGAGGAGGTGGGGAAGAGGAACTTAATCTTAAACTCTTCTTTATCATTAGTTCCAAGTTACCTGGCTAAAAGCCAAGGCGAGGATAATTGTATTTCAAATGCATATATGCTCCCAGCTGTAGCTATTACTCTTTATCTTTCTGTTCCCAAGATAACTTTCCTCTGGGTATTTTAAGAATATGTGACAGCTTTCCTGGAATGCCTTCCTCACTCAAACAAGAGACCTATCCTCCAGTCCCTTTGGAGTTGAGGATGGACAGTCAAAGCAGTACGCACTACCAACTCTTTAATGATGCAGGAAAATTGGCATGCTAGAGGGAAAAGATAAAAGATAATAATTATAAATCATATTTATTGAGCACTTGACATGTGCCATTTCTGTTTCTGGACACTTCCATCAATATTATATTTTTACAAGAAATTTTGTAAGAAAGATACCTGAGAATTTCTCCTTACCTTTGTTAGAAACATCAAGTACAAAGTATGTTTGGCAAATTTTTTAAAGATCAGCAGGGGTTATGTAAGCATAGGGAATAGAGAGTTGAATAAAACTGTGTTCCTGATCTCAAAAGACACAAAATAAAGGAGATGGAAATGTAGAAACATGATCATAAAATAATAATAGAGGCTGCTGTTTATTATGCAAATAGATAGGATAACCTATAGGGATGTTTTTCATATTCCCCTGTTTTATAGAAAAATAAACTGAGATGCAGAGAATCTGATAAATGTACTAACTCATTCTTTTCAAATCCTATATACATAAGTAATGTCATTTTAGGTATATGGAGATTAGATATAAATATAGACATGTAGATACCAAGCTAGATATAGGTATACCATTAAATATTTCAATATTCTGTTCTGCGTGTCATCCTTGGTGTCTAAGAAGTTAATTCTTCAACCCCCGATAATTTCTTGGTAGCTTCTTAACAAATGCTTGCTGAATAGGCTCTAAGGACAGTAAGATGAGTAAAACCAGAATTTCTGACTTGCTTACCCAGGAATACTCATAGAGCACTCAAACTACTTGTATAAAGGTATCTGGAAACTTGAAAAAAATGACACCAAAGCCAAAAAGACATAAAAAGCACACAGGTCCATGCCAATATGTTAGGACCTGCATTTTGCAACCAGGTTACTTTTATTTTTTAGAAAAACTGTTCTTCTGGCTTTGATTTCTCTATGAGTAAAGCCATGTGACATAGTTCTGTATTTCTTTCAATATGTTGAAAATATATATTACAATGTTTTATTTTATTTTATTTTGTTAGGATTTAATTTGCTATCCCTCTTCAAATGCCCTGTTAGTTCCCAGATAACTTTGGCTTTTAGCAGTGATGTTAGACTTGTGGGGAAAGGGGTATGAGATTTAGTTTGGAGAAGAAGCTCCAGAGAGCCTAGAGATCCCTAATCTAGGTGAGGCTCTCTGGGCACATCTGGAGTAGGGATGGTGGAAGAAAATGGTAAATGGACAAGATTTTACAGCAATCAGTAGGTATAGGCCAAAAAGAACAGTAACAACAAAACCAAAAAAAGTTCCTGGGTACCTCATTTTGCAATTTGAGGCAACTTGAGAATTAGCCATGCTGCCTACCATATAGACATTTAATTGCTTACTGCCAAGATCAGAATTGCTGGTGCTTAAAATGCAGATTCACAACATTAGAGGCTATGGAATTGGAATATTTAATGTATGCTTGAAATGTTAAGGAGGTCAGGCAGTCCCAATAGTGTTTTGTTTTAATATTGTATTCCAATTCCTAGCACAATGTTTAGCACATTATACATGAAGGAAGAAAGAGAGGGAGGATGGGAAGAAGGAATGGAGGAAGGAAGGGAGGTAGGAAGGAAAGAAGGAAGGAAGGGAAGGAGGGAAAGAGGGAAGGAGGAAAGAAGGGAGGAAAGAAGAGGAAGGGGAGTAAAGGTAAGAAATTTTCACAATACCAAAATGCCATATTATTTTGGTCATTGTTTTCATATTTTAAGTTTTCATGTTCCGGTTTTTAATTGGGCACTTTTGAGAGGGGGTATATGTGTGCGTGTGCATGTGTGTGCCTTGGAGGATCTGGTGTCCTCTGTGGTAATAAAAGGGAGGAGAAGTTGATCCTCTGCCCTATACCATGTTGTGTGTTTTGGCGTCCTTTTCAAGTTGACTGTGAGAAATCATCCGGACCTTTACATTCAAAAGCCCAGTCCCAAAGTTGTTTTTACCAAAGGTCAAGTTTCCATATCACCCTCTATATCCCCTTTTGTGAAAAATCAATCATACTATGGATTATTTGGCTAATTTTTCTTACTGTTTTTTGTATTGTGGAAAATGCACAAAACAAAATTTTTCATCTTAACCATTTTCAAGTGCACAGTTCAGTGGTATTAAGTACATTCATATTGTTGTACAATCATTACCATCATCCATCTCAAAATCTATTTTCATCTTAACAAAACTGAAATGCTATACCCCTTAAAACAATAGTTTCCCATTCTTCCCTCTCACCAGCCTCTGGCAACTACCATTCTACTTTCTGTCTCTATGATTTTGACTGTTCTAACTACTTCATATAAGTGGAATCAGTGTTTGTATTTTTGTCACTGGCTTATTTGACTTAGTGTAATGTCCTCAAGGTTCATGCACCATAGCATATGTCAGATTTTCCATCCTTTGTAAGGCCAAATAATATTGTATTGCAGTCATGTATGACATTTTGCTTATCCATTAATCTGTCAATGACATTTGGTTTGCTTCCACATGTTAGCTATTGCGAATAATGCTACCATGAAAATAGGTGTACAGATATCTTTTTGATACCCTACTTTCAATTCTTTTGGTTATATACTTAGAAGTGGAATTGCTGGATCATACAGTAATTTAATTTTAATTTTTTGAGGAATTGTCATACCATTTTCTACAGAAACTGTAGCAGTTTACATTTCCACTGACAGTGTACAAGAGTTCTAATTTCTCCACATCTTCACCAACACTTATATTATATATATATAATATGTATATGTATATATGTATATATATATATATATAGTAGCCATCTTAATGGGTGTGAGGTAGTATCTCATTGTAGTTTGGATTTGCTTTTCCCTGGTGATATTCAGCATCTTTTTGTGTGCTTATCGGCCATTTGTATATCTTCTTTGGAAAAGTGTCTATTCAAATCCTTTGCCCATTTTTGAATAAGGTTGTTTTGGTTTTTGAGCTTTAGGAGTTCCCTATATATGTTGTGGATAGTAATCCTTCATCAGATATATGGTTTACACATTTTTTCTCTCATTCTCTGAGGTGCATCAAGCATTCTTTCTTAAATTCCAGCTCACTTCTGGGATCTTTATTCTACTTCATTGGTTTATGTGTCTGATTTTATGTTAGTCAGATGCTGTTTTGATTACTGTAGCTTTGTATTAGGTTTTTAAACCAGGAAATGCGTGTCCTCCAGCTTTCTTCTTCTCATTTTCTCTGTCCAGGGTCCATTGACACTGACAGTCAGAAATCATCTATACCCAGTCCTATGGATGTTTGTGCCAAAGATCAAATTTCCATAACACCCTCTATATCACCTTTTATCACCTATATCACCATTTATGTTTTTATAAAATAGTATAAATTTATGTTATTGATTATTTGGGTAATTTTTGTATTCATTGCTCTAGTACAAAAATGACATGGGGAAGGACCTACCTAGAAGAACACTGAGTAATAGCAAGTATGTGCTAGATAAAAATGTGTTACATGGTTAAAAGAAATGCTAATGACTGAAGGATAACTACTGTATCACAATTATTTGATACCTATGCTGTTTATTTTTGTGTGTCATTGTCATCTGAACCATCTCATTCTTCCCTGAAGTTCAGAGTGCACTGGAAGGACAGGACTGTCATGGGGGAATGTTGTTGAATCCAAATATAGAAGACATATAGCTCAACCAAAGAGAGAAGCAGCATTATGGGGGGAGGGGGGGATAATGAATATGAGGAAGCAATTAAAATTTGCTCAGAGATCTTAAAAATAAAATTTAAAAATGGATAATAAAGAATCTGGAGAAAACCTTATTTCCCAGACATTGGCTGAAAGTAACAGGTTTTTCAAGAAACATCTTGGGCCTGTCTCTCTGTTGGTATTACTTTTGCTATTGTTGTTTTTGTTATTGTTCTTTTGAGGTGATTGTGTGAAATGCAGTTTTGGTGTTGTCCCCTGCAGTTCCCAGTTCCCGCCCTGGCATGATGTTCCTTTATTTGTGATCAGCATTTCTTGAGTTTGTACTTAGAGCTGCTCT
The DNA here is from genome assembly GCA_008086735.1 of Cheirogaleus medius. Classification (NCBI taxonomy): domain Eukaryota; kingdom Metazoa; phylum Chordata; class Mammalia; order Primates; family Cheirogaleidae; genus Cheirogaleus; species Cheirogaleus medius. The sequence continues at coordinate 6,132,288 of VBSM01000949.1, forward strand.
GTACTTTGTACCATCTTGCAGGCCCTTCTGTTATCACAAAGATATCGTATAATCTTCCTTGTAATTAAGATTTAGTGAAACCTGCAACTTGATTTTGCAGCCCATTGTTATCTAGGATCTGTGTCATCTTGGCAGCCTCATCGTAGATGACTCACGCTGTGCACTGTGAAGTACACGCTGCCAGAATTCCCACAACATTCTCATCAAACAAGAGCTTCCAAACACATTACTAGTGTGCACACCAAAACATACCTACAATCCACAGGAGAAAGTTAAGGTCAGAGCTGAGGTTAAGCTTCTTCCAGTTAGCACAATTGTGCTGCATAAGAGCTCATGCCAGGGTTGCTTCTTATGAATCTCCTGAAAACCAGGACTTTCTTATTTTGGGCTGAAGCACATATAAATAAAGAGAGGAGGTGAGAAGAAAAAAATAAAGAGCAATGCAACTGTATGTTCAATCTTTATATTACAATTTCTAGTTAAGACAACTGTACTTTAATCATGATTGGGAAATGTCTGGAATGTAAGTATTGAGGGATGCTTAAAATGTGTGACATTTGCAGAATTCTACTACTGTGAACTGAACTTCAAGATGACTTTATGTAGTTTTTGGACAAGCTTTCAATAAATCATTCATTTATTCAGTACACATTCATATATCCCATTTATTCTTTAACATCTCTAAATATATAAACAACATAAGATTTGGCATGGGCAAATAGTACTCATGACCTATAATCCTCCAACTCATTCTGAACCTGTATTTCTCCCAACTCTCCCATCTAAGAAAAGAGATTAAAACCCCTCACTTGGCTAATAACAGAACTTCCTTTGAATCGTTTTTTCCCTTCATACTTTATATCCAAGACACCCACAAATCTTGCCTATTGAATGTCCATTGGGCATTTGATGCTGAGCAAAACAAATGTGGTCTCTTTCTTCATGAGAGTGGATTCCAAAAGGGAAAATGTACATGATTTCAGTATTCATATGAATAAGTACTATGAATCAATAATAAAGCATTAGAAGCATATAACTGGGGGCATCAGGAAGAGCTTTTCAAGAAAACAATAGTGGCACTGGGACTCAAAAGCAGGGTATAAATTAACAAGAAAAAGTACTGGGCATAGGAGAAGGTTGGTCAGCATTCTAGGCATCCAGGTGGGGAAAGCATCACATATAAAATCCATGAAGCAGGGGAGACAATGGTCCATTTAAGAAACCAAGTAAAACCCTGTAGGGTTTGAACACAGAGGGGAGTGGGGCAAGAAATTCCAGGTGAGGGCAAAGGGGTGGCTCGGGCCCTGTGGGCTGATAAGGGATTCCATGCTTACTTTGAAAGCATTAGAAAAATGAAGATTACTGACTTCCCTCTCTGCTACAATTCTGATTTTTGTGAATCAAGTAGATAAAGCATGTATAATAATGCAAAATGACAACAATGAAAATATGCAGAGTATATGATGGTCATAGTGTTTTTAAAGATGTGATAGTGAATTCATTATATTTGAGGTTTTCAGCCAAAACTTGTTAGAGAAAAGGGTTTCTACACAAGGCTTTGATGAACACATAGGAATATATTCAGAAGAACAAGGATGAGGGGAGGGACTGTAAGATAAGTAATACAGTTTGCATAAAAACAAACTCCTCTTGTGTTCTGGCTACTGGAAGTTGTTGGGAATTGGTGGAGAATAAAATATGATTCAGAAGTGGCAAAAGGTGATAGTGCCAGAAGAATCATGTTGGATAGTGCAAGGCTGAGTGAGAATTTCTGAAAAATTTGGATTTCACCCAGGCCAATGATTCTCAAATTTTACCATTCACATATTCCTGATAATTGATAGCTAGAAAGCATCCCCTCAGGAGACTACAAATATCGCTCATAGAGCCAGCAGTAACTAAATTTGTTTTTTACAATACCATTGCATTCCAAACATGATTATTTGGTTTTGCTATGAAAGCTCTACAGTGTCTAAACATTTAGAAAAACTTATCCCGTGTTTGTCCAACACTTTTACATACCCTTGGCAGACCAATTTATATCCCTAGGGTCTGTGTCCTTCAGTTAAAGAAACAAATAAAGAATTGCCAGCCATTGGGGACTTTATAAGAGTGCCACGGTCAGATTTATAATTTAAAAAGATCACCCTAGTTGAAAATGTGGAGGGTGGATTAAAGGGGGTAAATAAATAGATATTCAACAAATATTGGTTGAAGTACCCTGTTAACTCTCAGGAAACCCAAGTTTATACAATCATATGCAATCACATTTGTATGGCATATCCAGGTTCAAATACTTCCTCTTGAGGTATAAACACAAGGCTTTGACCTAAATCATATAGAATCACATCCTGTGCAATTAAATTCATCATAGACTGGCTTACTTCCCACTCTGCATCCTCAGGCAGTATCAAAAATATACATATTATCAACTACATGTTTGGCCTAACAGACAATCATGGCTTAACACAGATAGGGTAATAATTATCCAATTAAGCCATTTCTTCTAGCATTCATCTGGGAATATAAATTGTGAAATTTAACTATTAGAAATTTTTAAGGATAGAGAAAATGTTTCCACTGTGCAAGAACTTTTCCAGTATACAAGATCTCACCTACGCTGAATACTGATTCTGGTAGAGTTAGATAGAGGTGGCTGTAGGAGGAACATATCAACTCAAAGAACTGAGTTTTCTCTTCCTTGATCTCACTCTCACCAACCAAAGGCCTTGTCACATGTAGCTTTTTTTTGGTCCCTAAAACTCTTTACCCCAAAGTGACTTCCTAGATAATCACTTAAAAAGGCCTCAGTCAACTCTGAAGTGAGCTGGGATTTAAGATTCAAGAAGGAATAACTAGACTTGATAACTAATTAGTATTTCAGACTCTAAAATTTTAAAGATTTAAGATGACTGAATCTTGCTTATTTCTATAGGTTGGTTGTGATATCCAACAAAGTGAGCAGGGAAAGAATTTAGAAGAATTTGGTGAGAAGTGAAAAGGAATGGGTAAAATTAAGAAATAATGTACCATCCTTGTCAGATAACCTAAAAAGTTCAGAATTGGACCAGGGGCATATCACCGTTTCCCCAAAAACAAATTTGTAAGAACAGCTAGTTCAACACTTTGCAAATATCAGCTTAATATTTTTGGGGGGGCTCAGAAAATTTTATATATATATATATATATATATACACACACACACACACAGAGAAACTGAAACTGTTAATACAAACTAGAGAAAGTGAGTACAATTTACATGAAGAATTATTGAAGCAAACAATATTTGTTTGAAAATAGAAAGTTTACTATCTTATCTTGGCACATGATGGGAACATAATTAACAAAAGTAGGTGTACCTTTATAGCTTTGAGGTTAATAACACGAGCCAGGTTATACCTACCTCAAAAGGTTGTTTCAAGCATTCAATGAGGTCGTTTGAGTAGAATAATGCATCGTAGTTCTAGACACATAGGAGGTACTCAATAAGCATTACTTTTTTCAATGGTATTGTTCCAAATAATTTCACAAAATTTGCCAACCATATTTCTCATGACACAGCACAGAGTTAAAATCACTCAAAGTTAGAAAAAATATAGTATTATTGTATATGGGTCTATTAGTTGAAGCAGAGTAAGAACTTTGGTCAGAATTTCTCTGAGAGATAAACAAATTCCTCAGCTGGCCTCCCTCCCTCGGAGAGGGAGGTTGCTTAGAAACTACTGGTGGTGGTAAGCTGGGCTACAGAATTGCCATCACTGAATAATTTAGTTGGTCTGATTTATATCTACGTTATCTGTAAAAAAGAAAAATCAACCTTTTGTATGAACAAATTTGAGAGACCTGCAACATTAAACTAATTACATTTTAACAGGACATCTTGGCTCTGTAATATTTTATAAGATAGACAGATGCTTCCTTACTGGTGACAGTTGTCTTCCTGGGGCAATTTGTGAGCCCCCAGTTGAAGACTTTTAACACTAGCATTTCTTTTGCAGCTTTGAGTAGGACATTTAAACATGTTATGAGTGTTAATTAATTTACATTTTTAAAAAAAGTAAAAGGGATTCCTGAGAAATAGTAGATGTGCCTAATCAGTTTCTATATGGCATTTGGCATTTTCATAGAAATATCAACATGTTCCGTATTAGAACCATAGGGGCAAAATGCATATTAAGAACAGAGTTTTAATGTTATAAAATTGGTGAAATCAAGGCTGTATGCCATATAACAACTTACAAACACTAACATTACTGTGGATATTGACTGTGTTTCAAGCCCCATGCAGATTGTTTTTATATACAGTAACTTTGTCTTATATTTTCATTCTGCAACTGAGGCATTATTACCCTCATTTTACATGAGAGACTTAAAACTCAGGGATCCCAAGTAACTTTCCTTAGAACAACACACTTTCTGGTACCCACACTGTCTCACTTAATGGATTTGAATGGATAATTTTACTAGTGATAGTTGTCTCAGGTAGGGATGCAAAAGGGAACAGATTATACACTGAAATTAGGATAATTTGAAGGAAGTTATTTAAAAAGGGGAATTGTATTGAAGTGTGGATGGTAGGGTCACTAACCACTGCATTGCATTATGAATGATGCCAAAACTCTGAGTCAGTAATAGAAGAGCTGTTATTACCCCTGGTCCTAAAGGGACATGGGTAGCAAGTAGTAACTTGCAGTGTTTCGTAAAAGTCTCATGTTGAGGAAAAGCCATGGCCTCTAGTGGTAGGCAAAACAAGGCCAAGATGACCTACAGAAAGAAATACATTGACCTCAATTTCTTTTCTCCCTCTAATCTCCTGTCAGGACTCCCTACTGTCCTAATCCAACCCCAATGTAGAGGCATGGGAGAACATTGATGTACTTCATATAGGTCAGACTTTTGCAGCAGAGAGCAGAGAACAGAAAAATTAGATATTAATGGCAAACAGAAGATACTAGACAGGAGAGCATTTTCGAGGTTGAGCTAAGTGTGGCTAGAAGAGAGGCTGCCTGTTTCAAAAGTAGTTTGTTATAGCTTCTCCTCTGTGCCTCATTCCCAAATCATTTTTGAAGATAATTCTTAATTAAACAATACTATGATCTATAAATAATATTAGTAGATAACATAATTGTGAATATAAATGTATATATGAATATACATATGTGAAAAAATATGTTTGTGTCTGTGTACTTTTAAGTCCTTTGGAACTACATAGCAGCTATGTGTTACAACAAAGATGTGGTTCCCTCCTATGCATGATTCAGTGTGATGTCTTCTTTGTCCACCAACAGCTTTTTAGTTATTCTCAAGCAGGGGTCTCTTTCTTACCAAAGACCACAGTTTCTAAAGTTGTTAAATATCAATACCACAGCCAAAGTCAGGCTTATGTTTGTGAAGGAATCATGTGTGTATGGCACTGAAACTGTAGCTTTACCTTAATATGGGCCTCTTCTAAAATTGAATATATTTAAAAACAAGACAGTTTTTTTTTATTTTTATTTTTTTATTTACTCTATTTGGTATTCTCATGCTTATGGATTTGGATGCTAATCTCCTTCCCCAGATTTGGGGAATTTTCTTTCATTATTTCTTTAAATAATATTTCTGTGCTTCTTTTCTTTTCTTTCTCTGCTACTTCTGGTATTCTCATAATGTGTATATTGGTTCATTTGATGGTTTCCCAGAAGTCCTCCAAGCTTTCTTCATTTTTTTTTTCTTTTTGTTACACTGGATAATTTCAAATGAACTATCGTTGAGCTTACTGATTCTTTCCTCTGCTTAATCAAATCTGCTATTGAAGCTTTCTGTGGAAATATTCAATCTTCAGTCATTGTGTTTTTTAACTATAGAATTTCTGTTTGGTTCTTTTTATGGTGTCTATCTCTTTGTTGAACTTCTAATTTTTGTTTGTGTATCATTTTTCTAATATTCAATTGTCTATCAGTAGTCTCTTGTAGCTCACTGAGATTCTTTAAGATGATTATTTTGAATTCTTTGTTAATTAGAAAGTTCATAGATCTTCATTTCTTTAGGGTTGGATGCTGGTACTATGTTTGTTCTTTTGGTGGTGGTCTGTTTCCTGGTTATTCATGATCCTTATGAATATGCATTGACATCTGCACATTTGAAGAAGTAGGCACTATTTCCATCTTTACAGACTGACTTTGGCAGAGAATACATTGCCAGTCAGCCTGTCTAGAGATTATGAATGGGCCATCTGGCAGGGACTGTAGGTAGGCTACTGCTGGAGTTTTCAGGCTGGATGGCCTGGTGCCTGGGTGAGCAGGTGGGTGGATTTGACACCTGTGTCTACAGGAGCTAATCTTGTGTTTGGGTCCATGGGAGCTGGTCTGGCACTGGGGTCCACTTGGGTGGAGCTATTGACTGGTTCCACAGGGGTGAACTTGGAGTCTAGCCCCACAGGGGCTTACCTGGCATTGAGGCAGGCCTAAAGCCTGAGGACACAGAAGCTGACATGGATCTTGGGTCTGCTGGGGCCAGCCTAGCACAGGGGTCCACTGGAGTGGGCCTGGACCTGGAGCCCACTAGAGCTTTGGTCTGTGGGGGCTAGTCTAAAGCCTGGATCCATGAGTGATAGCCTGATGCCTGAGGTTTTGGGGTACAGCCTGGAGGCAGGGCCTATGGGTACTGGACTGGAGGCTAGGACCTGGGGTTTGGCTTGGAGACTGGAGTCCCAGGGGTCAGCCTGGCACTGGGTCAGGCTAGGAGGCTGGACCATGAGAGCCATGGGAGCAGTTCTGTGTTTGGGGGCTACAGGGACTGCCTGGAGACTGGATCCATGTGCTGATGTTTACTAGGGCTGGCCTAGATCCTGAATCAGCTAGAGCAGACCCAGGGCCTGGGTTTAACAGAATCTGTGGCTAATCTAGAACCGGGAGTAGGCCTGAAGCCTGGGATCATGGAGGCTTGCTTGGCAGTTGGGCAGACTTAGAGACTGTGTCTGTGAGTGCCAGTTGGAATCCGAGTCTTTAGCAACCAACCTGCAGCCTTGGATGAGTGGGACCACTGGGAAAGCTTGGCATTGGATGGACCTGGAACCTGGACCTAGAGTCTGGTACTGAGATAAAGTGTGTCTGTCACTGGGGCAGACCTGAAACCTGGGGCTGCTGGGATAGGCCTGAAATCTAGGGCAGCTGGGAACCACCTGGCACTAAAGATGTTCTGGCGCCCTAGAAGAGCCTATGGGGGCCTGCTGGGGCCTAGGACTGCTGGGCCCATCCTTGTTCTGTGTTGAGACTTCAGACTAGATGCACAGGTACCACCCTGGCATCTGGGGCTATAGGGGCTAGCCTGGAATTGGGGTAAGTCTGGAGCTTGAGTCAATGGAGACCAGATTGTAGCCTGGGGCTGTGGGTGCTGGCCTGGTACCAACTTTCACTGAGGCAGGCCTGGAGCTAGAATTTGCAGCAAATTCAGGTGTTCACTGCCTTCTCCTTCCCCCCAAGCAAAGGATATCTCTCTTCAGATTGTACTGCCCAGGCTTGGGGAAAGTGTGATATGAGTATTTTAAAACTGACCTTTCTACCTTCTTCAGTGTTTCTGTTCTTATCTCTATCTCTGTTAGACACAGATGCTGTAGTCTCTCGTGTGTATACCCTGGCTCTTGTGAAGGTATTTCTGTGCATGGACAGTTCAAACCAATGTCTTTGTGAGGGGACAAGTGCTGGAAAATCCTATTTCACCATCTTGCATTTTACATCCCTCCCAGAAACCACTCAATCAACAGACAATGATAATAGATTTTTCTGACATCGTACTCAACTGTATTCTCATTTGTTGTCACTCTCTACTACTAAAGCATGTTTGAAGAGAGGAAGGACCTTTTATGTCTTTTTGAAAGTGAACCCTTAGTAGCGAATAGCATGCCTGAAATATAAAAAGCACTCAATAAATATTTATCAAATTGACTAAAGAATGAAAATTGGGTATCACTTGAACATTTGGGAAAAATAGTATGTTTTATATATAACTTTTTGTAAGTTTGTACTTATGGAAGATATCTAAAAAAACTTAAAAATAGGTTCCCAAATATTGGATGATATTTTAACAAAATAAATTCATATTATAAGAACAGTTTCATTGCTCCTATTTTAAAGACAAAGAATCTGAATATTAGAAGATTTAAGTAATTATCACAAGATCATGTTGCATATTCAGCCCAGCTTAACCTCAAACACAGTTCTACTGGTCAGAAAATAATATGTAATTTCTACTACGTTACTCTGCCTGAATGTAGAGAGGCTTCCCAAGTGAGATTGCTAACAAGATTGAGTTTGAAGACCAAAAGAAGCCCTCTACACTGCCAAGTAATAGTACATTCAAAGGCAAATGAAGAGTAAATGTCAACAGACAAATGTAGGTGACTGGCATTTAATGATTATAAGTTTGATCAGTTTCACTCAATTTGAATTGACTCTTACCAACTTCAATAACAATGTTTGCCATTTTCCTGAAACCATCCCCAAATGCTATGTCCACATCCATGTCAGAGTGCCTATGATCTTTGCTCATAGCCTTTTCTGTTAATTTAACAGTTCCACAAAGCTCCTAGTGGCGGAATGGGAGCCTGGTGTGAGACTCAGGCCCTTTTTTGTCAACTGCACCACTGAGATTTCTGTCATTGTTCATGCATTCTGAGTGTAAAGCAAGGATCAACTTCTTGAAAGTCTAATCAATTTTTCATGTTCCCAGAGTCATGTTAACATAAGTGATTCTTTTTTAAAAAATTTCTTGTTTTGGGGAGAAAGAGCTCCTTTAAAGTTTCATAATCTGACCCTGGGTCAAAATTTTTAGATTTAACCTTGAAATAGTTCAGGGCAAAGAAAGTATGGTGCAGTTCAAATAAGATGCCACCACCCCAACCCCACCACAGTATGCAGTTCCCTCCAACCTACTACCATTCAGTCCTGAATATGCTGTCCAGAAGCCAAAAGGCTCATTGTTGTGGCTAAGTTTTAACACTGAAAGAATAAGGAAATATAAAAGTTGTTGTTTCTTAAAAATGAGCCAAGAGCTTATCACAATTAGAAGCACATCAGAGCCCTATTCAATTTGAATATTTATGGAATCCATGCAGACTTAATAAATTTCTAAGATTGAATAAAGGAATCAAAAAATTTAGCAATGTTTCCCCAGGTGATTCTTAAGCACACTAAAGTTTGAATTTTAAGTTTTCCTTGTATCTTTGTACTATCCTGTGCACCCCTATGATCACAGGGGACTGATTGCCTCTCGAACTACCAAGCTCCATCATTGTATAGCTCTTTCTATTAAAACATCTTTTTGTACTAGATTTAACTGTGTTCTTTCTGTAGCTGCCCACACTTCAGGTCATAATAAGATGACTTGGACAGTTTTACAATGGGCATAGAACTCAGGATTCAGGATATTTTTCTAAACTGGAAATCTAGAATAAATACTGTCACTGGGAGATCTTAAAAATAATAGAAGTCCCCATTGACAAAAAATGAAGCTATATTATTTGATAGGAGAGACAAAAGGATGAAATCAAATCACAAGTTGATTCCTTTACCAACAGATTCTTTTTTTTTTACTTTATTTTTTTTTTTATTTTCAGAATATTATGGGGTTAAAAACACATTGGTTACATAAATTGCTTTGGTACCATATGAGTCCATTCCCCACATAGTGTGCAGTGTAACTGTTAGGTGTGAATATACCCACCACTCCTCCCCACTCCACCTGCTTGATTTATGATGAGTGTTATTTCCAAATGTGCACATAAGTGTTGATCGATTACTCACCAATTTAATGGTGAGTACATGTGGTGTTTGTTTTTCCATTCTTGTGATACTTCACTTATAAGAATGGTCTCCAGTTCCATCCAGGTTAATACAAGAGGTATTAGCTCACCATTTTTTTTTTATGGCTAAGTAGGACTCTATGATATACCTATACCACATTTTATTAATCCACTCATGTATTGATGGGCACTTGGGTTGTTTCCACATCTTTGCAATTGTGAATTGTTCTGCTATAAGCATTCAAACGCAGGTGTCCTTTTTATAGAATGTCTTTTTTCCTTGGGGTAAATACCCAGTAATGGGATTGCTGGATCAAATGGTAGTTTTACTTTTAGTTCTTTGAGGTATCGTCATACTACTTTCCATAGAGGTTGTACTAGTTTGCAGTCCCACGAACAGTAGATGAGTGTTCCTGTCTCCCTGCATCCATGCCATCATTTGTTGTTTTGGGATTTTGTAATAAAAGCCATCCTCACTGGAGTTAAGTGATATCTCACTATGGTTTTGATTTGCATTTCCCTAATGATTAGAGATGTTGAGCATTTTTTCATATGTTTGTTGTCCGTTAGTCTTTCTTCTTTTGAAAAGTTTCTGTTTATGTCTTTTGCCTACTTTTTAATGGAGTTTGATTTTTTTCTCACCAATTTGCTTGAGTTCTTTGTAGATGTTAGTTATCAGCCCTTTACCAATTGTATATATAGCATGCAAATATTTTCTCCCTTTCTGTAGATTATCTATTTGTTCTAATGATTGTTTCCTTGCTGTGCAGAAATTTTTTTAATTTGATCAGCTCCCATTTATTTATTTTTGTTTTTGCTCTGATTGTTTTTGGGGTCTTCTTTATAAATTCTTTGCCTAGGCTGATGTCTATAAGAGTTTTTCTAACATTTTCTTCTAGAATTTTTATAGTTTCATGCCTTAGATTTAAGTCTGTTATCCATCGTGAGTTGATTTTTATGAGTGGGGAGAAGTGCAGATCCTGTTTCAGTCTTCTACATGTAGCTATCCAATTTTCCCAGCACCGTTTATTGAATAAGGATACTTTTCCCCAGTGTATATTGCTGTCTGCTTTTTCAAAGATCAGATGGCAATATGAAGGTGGTTTTATATCTGAGTTCTCTGTTCTGATCCTTTTCCTTCTAGTCTGACTTTCAACATTATGAAAAACCTATAATTCTAAAACATTTAAATGGATCACGTTATCTCCCTAATTACAACTAAAAAGTTTGGTTGGTTGTTGCATTATAAGATGGTAAAGCCTCAGTGGTTTTGATTGATATGAAAGGTACTTTACTATCTGGCATCAAATACTTACACAATCTACTCTCCTGCACACCCAAACGTAATCTGCCAAAGTACGTTTTTCAACTTTCTAGTTTCATCAGGCTTTTCCTAACTCTGTACCTTAGCAGCAACTACTTCTACTAATTGAAAACCTCCTTTTCCACCTTTCTTCCTCCTCCCACAACCAAATTTGTCCTACTTCACTTACAAAATGTGTGCATTCTTCAAGGTCCACCTTAAATGCCTCTTCTAACTAAAAATTTTCCTAAATGTATATATGGGTTTTATATGTCTTAGAGGAATCTATATTTGGTGATAGACTGTTACAAACTTCAATAACAATGTTTCATTCTCTTCATAGGTAATAATAGCTATAGTTACAATTGCCAGTTACTCTTCTGAATATATTCACTGTAGAAGAGGCCGTACGATGTTAATGGTTAAGCAGGTAGAATTCCGTGTCTGATTTCCTGGCTTCACATTCAGATTTTATCTGTGAGGGCTACGTGAGATTGAGTAAGTCTCTTTAACTCCCTGTGCTTTGGTATCCTCTTCTACAGATGAAGATAATATGAGAATAAACACACAGAGCTTTATGTATAAGTTATGTAATATATTCATATATATTCTATATATATGTAATAATATACTGTGAGGTTTTTAAACTGTTGCCACTTGAGAACTTCTCAGAACATAATAAGCACTTTATAAATGCTAATCATTTCAATCATTTTAAATACTAATAATGTGGATAGTATTTAAAATTTCTCATTAATTCTGTATTACTTCATTTCACGGACAAGAAACTAACACTCAGGGATGAAAGCAATCTTTCCCAATATCATATATGTAAAACAGATGGGTGCTGTAATTGATGTTTTTACATATGTGTAAATATTTCTTACCTACCTATATCCTTTATAAGAGATCCTGCACTGAGTTTATTTACCACCCGAGGATGCTAGATATTACCTCCACACAGCACTAATTACTGTGCCCAAACCTACAGAATGCTATTGCCAACTTGCCAAGAGGCTGCTCAGATATTATTGTGTAAATTGTAAAATAGGTTAGGAATAAGTATAGCATTCTGTCATCTGGCACCTAATTTGGGATATTAATATTTTTGCAGCACTAAATATTGTCTGTTCCCTGATTATTCTTGCATGTCTTATGCTACTAAGCCATCAGGAATATTGCATTATTAAAAATATTCTATGAGTTGAATATGCTTTTCTTAAACTTATGACAGGCCATGTTTTGATTAAATCATAATATGCCAAAAATATAAGTAAGAAATGTATATATTTTTAGGTAATTAACAGTTGGAATTAGAGATGAATAGCACTTCCTCCCCCTTACCAGTTGGTTGATGATTATAACTGGTATTTTCATCCAGGCCAATTTTTATCATCAGTCTTTCTTACAGAAACTTACAGCCACTTCATCTTTTCAGCTGCTGCAATTCATCCGATTTCAGATAAAGACTATAGAAGACTGAGTTGAAATCGTACAAGAAAAATATCACTTCCCAGAATTTTAGGCCTCAGTGGTATTAATCAAATGGGTTGTATTCAGATATTTTCACAATAATTAATGAAGATTAAATAAAAGACTTTGTCTTGTCTTGCAATAGAAATTCTTCAAAATGTGTAAGTTTTGATAGCTCTCATATTTCTAGCATGCCTTTTTAAAAAATTTTCTTCAATTATGACACTGAAAAACCTATTTCCCAACTCTATATCCTCAAAAGCAAGGATCCCATGATGGTTTGGGCAACTGCAATATGGCCTGCAATCCTCTTTTCTCCAAGTGAGACAAGTCTCTGAATTAGTATTATTATAATAAATGTATTTACACTCCTTCCGGTGCCACCTTTCTATTAGTAGCAATATCTATTTTTTCAGAAACATTTGCTTTCTGAAGGACTGTACTAGGCACTTCAAATATGTCATTATAAATCCAGACAAATCCTTTCTAATTAGGCATTATTGTCCCCATTTCATAGAGGAGAAAACTGAGGATAAAAGTGGAAAAGCTACTTCTCAATTTCATAAAGTTGGGACAAAGCAGGCATAGGAATTTGTCATGGCTAGACTCATTTGACTCAAAAACTTATGTTCTTGTGCTTTTGGTGTCATATCCCCAAAAAATCATAGCCCACATCAATGTTGAGAAGCTTTCCCCCTATGTTTTCTTCTAGTTTTTATTATGGTTTCAGGTCTTACATTTTAAGTCTTTAATTCATTTTTAGTTGATTTTTGTATATAATGTGAGATAAGGGTCCAATTTAATTCCATTGAAAAATTGGTTGAAAATCAGTTGACTGCAGACGTGTGGATTTATACACTTTAACTATATACAATTTTTAATTACCAAATACACTGCAATAAAGTTGGAAAAAATTGATGTTCTTTTATAATTTCTACCTATGTTGGGTTAGTTGTAGAGGATAAAAGAAGAAAAGAAAACTGCATAATTGCTATTGAAGTTAAAAGGAAAACTGTGGGAGATCTAACTCAAAGAGCAATAGTAGAAACAGAAAACTCAAGATGCATGAAGTGGGAACCTAAAAGTTGCTCACATTTATTTAAACCCTACCGTGGACTACAGAGTGTATTAGATACTATCCACAATTAACTCATGATATATGGAGTGACCCCACTCTTGAATCCTAAGTTACAATAATGTGATGACTTACAGATAGAAAACGATAAGGAGAAACAGGAGGAAAAGAAAAATAATTTTTCTTTATTTAGCTCTTCCTCAGTTAACTAACATATGTTTATTATCTCTGTGTCCAATTATAGGAGCTGGGGTTAGTATAGAGATTTTAGGGCATTCAAATAAGTATATAACAAGAGTGAAAAAAACATAAAATTTGTGTTAATTAAAATGAAAAGATTAAAAAACTCACATAGAATATAATGAATTGTTTTGATGTAAATTTTACATTGTCCTACAAATACACCTAAAATATTTACTTTATTTTGTGTGGAAGGGTCATGGGATCCTGTGTTATATTTTTTATACTCTTCTAAAATTTTTCAGCATAGTTAACATTACTTTTAACACTGAAAAATAATTATTTAAAAATAACTGAAAAGTCCCACATGGTTAACAGATTCCCTTAGTTCAGGAAAAAATATTTCTATGTATTAATGTGGATGGTAATTACTGTTGCTGCACTTATCCATTCAGTTTTAAGTCTGTAGCTGCTCTTAGTTCAAACTAAACTTGTTCTGAAGAATGGGTCCAGTTTAGTTCAAATCAAACTGCCAGAGAGGAGGGTTCACCATACATAATAGTTGGCCAGTTACAAATCCCCTGGATTTTCCATTTGTGGTTTCTATTGTAGTTTACCCCATACAGTAACCTAGTCAAGGCAAGTCAAGGCTGGTCAGAGTGGGTCACGGCTGGTCACTGCCAGACACGGCCAGACAAGACTGGCCAATCAATGGAACAAAATGGAGATTCCAGAAATAGACCCACACAAAAATGATCAACCAATCTCTGACAAAGGAACAAAGGCAATTCAATGGAAAAAGGATAGTCTTTGCAACAAATAATGCTGAAACAACTGGAAATCATAGGCAAAATTTGAATTCAGAAACAAACCTTACACCTTTCACAGAAACGAACTCAAAATGGAAATATAAAATGCAAAACTGAAACACTCCTAGAAGATAATGTAAGAGAAAATCTAGATGACCTTGGGTTTGGTGGTGATTTTTAGATACAACAAAAGCATAATCCACAAAGAAAAATTGATAAGCTGGACTTCATTAAAATTAAAAACTTCTGCTCTGCATAAGATACTGTCAAGAGAATGAGAAGATAAGCTACCGACTGGTAGAAAATATTTACAGACAACATATCTGAAGGAGGGCTGATATCCAAAATATACAAAAATCTCTTAAAACTCAACAATAAAAACATGAACAACCTGATTAAAAAATAGGCAAAAGATATGAACAGACACCTCACCCAAGAAGATACACAGATGGCAATTAAGATTATCATGAGGCTCCACATATTTGTCATGAAGGAACTGCAATAGTATGTTAGTAGAATTCTGAAACAGAATGAGCTCGCACTCCAGGAAACTCCTTCCAGCAGGGTGGGAGGTGGGATCACTGGCCATTCCTCCCCTCTGGAGCAGCCTGCTTGGACTGATCCTCACTCTTCTCTGGGGCCCTGGGAAGCCATGCAGAGAGGCAGAGGCCTTTATATGCCAGACAAGGCTACTGTCAAGGGACTGCAAATCTGCTTGAGGTGTGACATGTCTGTTTTTAGAACAAGAACATCACAACAGTAGGAACCAGTGACTACAGCTGGGGGGAAGGAGAGAGTGCGAGAAGTGAAGAGAAGTTACCTTCTGTCTTAGAGCTCCAGATCTGCTTCCTGTGTATGTAGGATATATGTGCACAGCACCAAGAGCTACTTAGCCCCACTTCAGCTTTCTGAGGCCCCTGCTTCCCACCTGACCAGGTCTGTTGAGGCTTTTTGCTGTGTTATCAGGCAGATGGTGTTATCCTTCCTTTGCAAATGATGAAAGGAGAACACCAGCTTCTGGGATGGGCTGAGAGAATACCTCATGCTGCTCTTCCAGAGCCAGGCAAGACATTCAATCATCAGCATCCGCAGCTATTTGCCTGAACTTCTGAGTCTGTCCTTGCAGGGCAGGAGCAAGTGCTAGGTAATTGAGTCCTCCAAAGGGCTGCTGTTAGCCAACAACTGATGAGGATTGGTGTATAATATATGTATAACAGCTCAGCAACCTTACCCCAGTGAGACAACTCTGGGTCCCTGCATTCTACACTGACTCGCATAGGTCCCCACCAGGTTTAAGCTCAATTGAACACACTGTAACTTGTTGATAATGCCCCTTTATTGGCAACCTTCTTTTCCCTGTCTGGCTTCTACACTCCCCTACCTGGGTTTCTGGGATGACTTGCACTTGAATCCTTGGAGGGAACCCAAACTAAGCAGAAGGATAAAGCAGAAAACTCAAAAGTGATGAGGTGGCTACCTTATTGTCTGGCTTGAGTGGAGCGGGTTGTGGGGTTAGGTTTGGGGTTGGAATTAGGGGATTAGGTTTTGGGGTGAGGGTTAGGGTTGGGGTTAAGGTTAGGAATGTCAGTAGGATCACTTGTTTTAGTTTTTTTTTTTTTTTTTGGTCAAAATGTTTTAAAGATTTTATTAATTTTTAATTAAAATCCTTTAAAAATATATTACAAATGTTTCCATCCCCTTAGAGTGTTCCCCACAGATTTAAATCTTAATGACTTCAGTTTTTTTTTGAATTATGAGCTGAACCTAGAATCAAGAGAATTAAATCATCTTCATAAAATAATTCACATCTTATCTCCAAATAAGACACAATGATACTTTCCTAGAGAGGATTATTGTCAATCTCAGAATCATTTCAAGATAATATGTGAAAAATAGCTTATGAATGTTTTATAAACTTTAAAGTTGTTGACTTGCATCAGTTACCTTTATAATAATAATCAGTGAGTGTGCTATATTGTAATAAAGTGCTGTCCTTGAGGCAAATGAGATATAATAAATGACTCTAAGTTGCTCTATCTTTTTGAATCCTTGTGGGTACTATACAAAGTTTAGTTCAGCCTCTCCATTATTATCAAAAATTTATTTACCTTCTGTTGTTCTCCTTAGCTATTCCACCCTAGACTTGTTTCAAAGTTGTTTCTTCTAATGTGTTGCATGCTGAAAAATTCAGAAATGAAACTAGTTGGACATTTTTTCAGGCACTCAGATGCCTTAAAAATCATTTCCTAATGCTGCCTGTGTTGCAGGTGGGGAGATTTCAAGATAAATGAAGTGACAAATATTTCCTGACAAATAAAATGTTATCAACTCTCCTTCTCTGTTTTGGCTAGTGTGGCTATTGAATTTCCTCACCTTAACGTAGTCACACCTTGGCCTTTGTCTATTTTTTTTTTATTAATTTCAGCACATTACAGGGGTACAAATGTTTAGGTTATATATATTGCCTTTGCCCCACCCGAGTCAGAACTTCTAGCGTGTCTATCCCCCAGACGGTGTGCACCACACGCATTAGGTGTGTATATACCCATCTCCTCCTCCCCCCTCTTACCTAACACCCAATGGATGTTACTACTGTATGTGCACTTAAGTGTTGATCAGTTAATACCAATTTGATGGTGAGTACATGTGGTGCTTGTTTTTTCATTTTTATGATACTTCACTTAGTAGAATGGGCTCCAGTTCTATCTAGGATAATACAAGAGATGATAGATCACCATTGTTTTTTGTGGCTGAGTAGAACTCCATGGTGTATATATACTACATTTGATTAATCCACTCATGTATTAATGGGCACATGAGTTGTTTCCACATCTTTGCAATTGTGAATTGTGCTGCTATAAACATTTGAGGGCAGATGTCTTTTTTATAGAATGTCTTTTGTTCCTTTGGGTAGATGCCAAGTAATGAGATTGCTAGATCAAATGGTAGTTCTGCTTGTAGTTCTTTGAAGTATGTCTGTATTATTTTCCACAAAGATTGTACTAGTTTGTAATCCCACCAGCAGTGTATGAGTGTTCCTATTTCTTCACATCCATGCCAACATTTATTGTTTTGGGACTTTTTGATAAAGGCCATTCTCACTGGAGATGTGATATCTCATTGTGGTTTTGATTTGTATTTCCCTGATGATTAGAGACATTGAGCATTTTTTTCATGTGTTTCTTGGCCATTAATATATGATGGCAAACAAGGAAAACCTCCAGCCAGACTATCACTGCAAGAAAGATAAATTTTAGAAGAAAGTGAAAAAATAAATAAATAAACAGACACACAAACATAGATCAGATGAGGATAGGAAGGAAGGGTGTCTGATAGGAGAGTCTATAGGAAGAAGTTGTAGAGGAGACCTGGAAGGAGAAAGGCCCCTGAGAGGCTTGGAGACCAGCAACAAGGGTGGGTGGAGCAGTTAACTTTCCTCTCTCCTGCATCTCGGACTGCTGGTGGGCTCCTGAGTGGTTGGAGAGACCTGCTAACACCAGCCCAGAGATGGCTGCCACTAGTGAGTGGTGAGCCTCTTGGGAACAGAGCAACAGGCTCCCAGCTACCCTCAGGGCACCTCCCACCTACAGACTGAGCAGATAGGCAGGTGGTGCCTTATTGCTTCATTCTCCCCTTCTGCTTCCCTCCCTGCAGCTGCCGAAAGAGGAGGCATCTGCAGGGAATGGGACGTTTCCTTCTGTGCCCTACAGCAGACGCAGGGGTACTCAGACTGTGAGCTGCCTTCCCTCCAACCCTCCCAGGTGCTGCTTGCCTGGTGACTCCAGGAGAGTGGGGCAAATCCTGAGGCAGAGAGACATTGATTCAGGTTGGGCACCCCTTGGGTGACTTAAGACCAGCACTCTTCTCCCTGGCAAGGTCAGGGATTGATCTCCAGGGCCCAGGGGGCCTGGGGAACAGGCCTGCAGACCACATCCCATACACCCAGGTCTCCATCGCATTGCCCCGGGGCACAGAAGGGATATTTGTGAACCAGCCTACAGAGGTGTGTGTGCCTTCAGGGGCAGATCAGCATGCTTGAAGGGCAACCTCCCTCCCATGGGAAGGCCACACTCCCAGCACAGGCTGTGATCCTGGGCAGGGAACCTCCCTGCCAGCATCACATCCCAGGGAGATCCACTGGTTTGAGGTCCTGCCTGCTGGCAGAGGCCAGGGAGAAACCGTGGAATAGTGGAAGGTGGAAAGGAGTAAGGCCGGCGCCAGACTGCAGGTTTCAGACAGCCTCAGCCATACACAAAGACTTTTTGGCTGAGTGGGGCCATTTCAGCCCCTCCCTGGCAGCTTTGCCCAGAAGCATAGAATAAACCTTTGACTCCTGCTAATAGCATTTGTAGTGCTTGAGGGCAGGCTTACCCAATCCAGCTCTGCCCCACCTCCCCCTGCTGAGGTGGAGAATAAAGACACAGCTGGAAGTCCCAGGGACCCACCCACCACCTGAGGCACCAGAGTGCCTCAACAAGAGCTGGTTACAGGACTCCAAAACAACACTGCAGCTTGCTCTTCCCAGCAAGCGCCACCACTTATTTAAGATTATCTAGGGCAGTGAAATTATTATAGTACCACAAATTTTCAAATTATTTCTAATGTTAGCTAATCATTATGGGATATTAGGCAAATTAATTTTTTGTTTAGAGATTTACCTTTCTTATGTAAAACAAAGAAACAATAAAAATGATGGTGATGACCTAGCATTAGTATTAAAAAATATAAGCACATCCACCTTTTTCTAGGTTCCGTGGCTAATTTATCATGCTGAAAATTCGGTATCTTCGAAACAGCACTCCCAATTTGAACGTTTTAAACCAGCAGAGAGATCATAATTTCCATTCTGTATTTAAATTACGTCTAGGATCATTGTAAGATCTAATTTATCTAGAAATCTGCTATTGTCTGTCAAATCTCAGAATGTCAAAGTTTGACAAATGTTTTGTTCAAACAAAATTCTATGTAAGTTAGAAGTGCATAATGTCAGAACATCAGGGATGGTCCAGTTTAGGCAGGGGTGCAGAGTCATAACTCCCCATTTAAGTTTCCCAGCCACCTTGCACATAGAGCCCTGAGTGAGGCTCAACATTTGAAAACCTTTGGAGCCCCAGACATTCATTAAAGTAGACCTGACTAGTAACCACAGCTACCTGAATATAAGGCAGGCTTCAGAACTCCTGAATGGCATTCTCCCCAGTACTCAGGGCCCAGGACACCTAATTATGCCTGACACAACTCTCTGGTGAAGGAGGCCCTATAAATCTTCTCGGTGGGCTTTCACCACACAAATCATTCTTGGTTAGAATTGCTCCAGCAGGATTTAGAGGCAGGAAAAAGCACATTTCCTAACATTTCTGTGAAGATGAATGGTTCTGAAAAGAGGCATGCTGTCTTAGATATGCAATATCATAGTATACAGCCTCCAAACAAAGTATACTACAAAGACAGACCACCAAAAAAATAACCAGGACAGGGGGAGGGGGTACTGTGTGTGGGAAACAGAGAATGTGAACTAAGTAGACAAATAATGTGAAATATGGTAACAGGAGAAGAGGCCACTGCTGTATTACTATAGCTATTATCAATGCCAAAGTTGTAAACAAGAAAGAAAGCAATATATCAAATAACTAAGCTGTTAATTCTGATTTCAACAACATTTATGGAGTTCTTATACTCTTTAACTCTGAAAAAGCAGTATAAAAAATTTTATATGCCCTAAAATTATTGAAAGGGGATTTATTTACACAGACAAAATGGCATTATATAGACAGTGTAAAGCTATTCTGTATTATTTTTTATTCTCCTGAGTAGCAGCCTGTATTTCAAGAAAGAACCAAATTTGAGAGCTTTGTCAACAAGAGGCCAACCATTTTGTGCTAGCCATAAGTCATCAAGATTCAATACTTTTTCACTGGTGTGTTGATACCTTTTTATTTCAAATTAGTTTTACAAAATCTGTAATTACATAGAAAATATAGAACTTTGATTATTCACATTTTGAAATATAAAGGGCTCCATTCATTACCAGTAGTCAATACACTTTAGCATTACCAATTATTATGAAATCTGTTTAAAGTTTAAAATTAATTTATTTGATATAGTTTGACATTTTTTCTTGCTAAAGAACTTTATTTTTTTATTTCAGAATATTACGGGAGTACAAACATTTTGGTTACATGTATTGCTTTTGTAGAGTTTTAGTCAAAGTTGTAAGTGTGCCCATCACCCAGATAGTGTGCATTGTACCAGTCTGTTGTGAATTTACCCAAACCCTCCTCCCCTCTACCACCTTTTTAGTTCCATTGAGGTTTACTTCCATATGTGCATATAAGTGTTGATCGATTAGTTCCAGTTTAATAATGAGTATATGTGGCATTTGTTTTTTCATTCTTATGATACTTCACTTAGAAGAATGGTCTGCAGTTCTGTCCAGGTTGTTACAAAAGATATTATTACCCCATTTTTTTATGGTTGAGGAGTACTGCATGGTATACATATACCACATTTTCTTAATCCACTCATGGGCACTTGGATTGTTTCCATATTTTTGTTATTGTGAATTGTGCTGCAATAAACATTCCAGTGCAGGTGTTTTGTTTTTTTTTAATGATTTTTTTTTCATTTGGGTAAATACTCGATAGTGCAATAGTGGGATTGGTGGATCAAATGGTAGCTCTACTTTTAGTTCTTTGAGGTATGTCCATACAGCTTTCTAGTACTACCTCTAGTAGGTTGTACTAATTTGCAGTCCCACCAACAGTGTATAAGTGTTCTTTTCTCTCTGTATCAACACCAGCATCTGTTGTTTTGGGACTTTTTGATAAAAGCCATTCTCACTGGAGTTAGGAGATATCTCATTGTGGTTTTGATTTGCATTTCTCTGGTGATTAGATATGTTGAGCATTTTTTCATAAGTTTATTGGCCATCAGTCTTTCTTTTTCTGAAAAGCTTCTGTTCATGTCCTTTGCCCACATTTTAATGGGGTTATTTGATTTCTTTTTCTTGCTGTTTTGCTTGAGTTCTTTATAGATTTTGGTTATTAGCATTTATCAGATGTATTGCATGCAAATATTTTCTTCCATTCTGTGGGTTGTCTGTTCACTCTACCGATTATTTCTTAGCTGTGCAGATGCTTTTTAATTTAATCAGCTAACATTTATTTATTTTTGTTGTTGCTGTGATTGCCTTTGGGGTATTCTTCATAAATTCTTTGCCTAGACCGATATCCATAAGAGTTTTTCCAAATTTTTTTCCAGAATTCTTATAGTTCCATGCCTTACATTTACATCTGTTATCCATTGTGAATTAATTTTTGTGAGTGGTGAGAGGTGTGGATCCTGTTTCAGTCTTCTACATGTGGCTACCCAATTTTCCTAGCACCATTTATTGAACTTTTCCCCAGTGTATGTTTTTGTCTGCTTTGTCAAAAATCAGACGGCTGTATGAGGATGGTTTTATATCTGGGTTCTCTGTTCTGATCCATTGGTCTATGTCTCTGTTCTTGCGCCAGTACCATGTTGTTTTTGTTATTTTAATTGATTTGCCATCCATAGAGAAATGTTTGTTCTGATTATTGTGTATTTTTAAATGTCTTTCTTATATCAATTATTCAAGTCATTTATTTAATTATTTAGTTACTTAAACATTTGTTTTCCTAATATTTATTGAGCCTCTCTTATATGTCCGGCACTAGAATACAGTGATAACTAAGGTAGACAAGGTAGGTGCATTTATGGACCTCACATTTAATTGAACAAATTTTTATTTTTGGTTTGTTGGTATTATTATTCACTTCATTTTACAGGGAGACTAATTTGTGTCAACTACCTTGCTAAGTCTAATTATTCTGACTTCCTTGCAAGGTGGCATTATTTTAGCTCTTTTACAGGCATGGAAACTGTAGGCTCAGACAGGTTAAATGATGTACAGATGGCAAAACTGCCAAATTAGTGACTAAGCCATATATGGAACCAAAGTCTTTTGGATGGCTGATAAAACTGTACCTATCATATCACACTAATCTTAGAACTTTCCAAGAGAGAGAAATGATGACTAGATGTCTCATAGACTGGAGTAGGTAATTGCAGCTTAGCTTGGGAACAGAAATACTTATAGTTCACTATTGTAGTTCAGAGTTATGACATGGCAGTAAGGAGGGCATCATTCCACTTTTCATTTAATGTATTATAGCTTTAAAAAGTAAAATTGACTCTTTTGTGGGTACCTCTGGGATTTTTTTTCCTTTCTCCTACATTCACACTAGAATGCAGAATAACTTCACCACCCTATGTTGCATTTGGTTTGGTTGTTCCAGAATTGGGCCCCTGGCCAAAGGATCTTTCTTTCTTTCTTTCTTTCTTTCTTTCTTTCTTTCTTTCTTTCTTTCTTTCTTTCTTCTTTTTTTTTGTAACATGAGAGTAGAAAAAGCTTTGTGTGAGTTGCCTTCTCACAGTTGAAAGCATACAACAAAAAAATTAGAAGTTCAATGACTATATTTCCCAACATATGAAAAAATAGCTGTAGAGGAAAATCGTGTGACCTGAAGGGAGAAACGGACCAGAGACAGGAATTGATCTAGTGACATTCCAGATCTTTATTCCAGCTATTCTGGATGTCCAACATTTTGGCTTGACCCTTTCTTGGATATTTTTATGCTTTTTGACTTGGTTTCACTTTTACTTGAATCTAAGACAACCCTCACTCATAATAAATCTGTGTATTAATGCACCTAAATATTATTTTCAGGCCTGTCACTTTCTGTTTGAGTTACTTTATCCAAGTGATTTTGTATCTCTGAGTATCGCTGATCTGCAAATTCTTAGCTATGGCTACTACATTGTGATATGAGAATTAAATTGGACATTGTATGTAAATGCATTTGATAACCATACATCATTTGCCCATGCACCTGTAAAGAATAGTAAGAAATTAAGCAGGCAAGTGTGTGAACACCTTGACTGGCTCCTCATGGTGTCATTCCTAAGCCTCTGTTGTGAGAGTGGGCATCTCTTTGCCTCTCTATTCTATGTTTTGTCCATCCTCTACTTCAGTCATAATGAATCGCTCACAATTTCATGAGTATATTCTTTTGACTTGACATCCACTTTGTCCACTTTATGGAATTCGACTTCCCCTCAATCCCATGCTGACTTCCAGATCAAGCTGGAGTCCCCTTTGTAAAGCCCTCTGTGACTTTCTTCCTACAAGGAAGGAGAGACAGCACACTGCCTATACTATTGTTTGGAAATGACTCTTTTGTAGACCTCACAGCATTGCTAATGAATGGTTTATTTCCACTTTGTGTCCCCTTGGTTAGAATCTTCGGAGGTAGAGGCCATGTCTCTCTCTCTCTCTCTCTCTCTCTCTCATACACACACACACACACACAGAAATAGGCATTAAATATAGATTCTAAGCTCATGATTTTCCTTGAGTCTCCCTTTTCTTTCTTCCCTCAGAACATTCCCTATAATGTCATGATACCATTGTATTTGTTTTATTAAATAATTTACTCAAACATTTTCTTCAGCACGTGCATTAATATCTCATGAGAATCTATATTCTTATTTAACATTAAAAGAACTACATTCCTGCTCTGGGCTGAATGGTAATGAGTCACCAAAGGAAATACATGCCTTCTATTTAATTTTAGGAGATCATTACTTTCATTTAACCTAATTATATTTTAGGAATCACAATACACTTTGGTTTATGTGCCACAAGAGATCAGGAGTGATAGATCCACATTTTTGTCAATAAATTATTATCACTTTTCAATGAGATTGAATAAACTGGTTATCATATGAAATAATTGTGACTACACCCTACTACTGCTCATTTATTTTGACATAAATGCTTTTATATAACAAAAACTTGTGCTAGTTAACTTGTAAAACATGGAGATACTGGCATGTAATTACTTCCATAATTTATTTATTTTCTGTCATCCTCACAAAAGCACTGTAAGAATTGTTTTAGCATTCCATCTAACAAATAGGGAATCAGATCCTTTGCATGGCATGCTTGAAGTCACATGGCTTTGTTCCTTCAAGAAACAATAAGTACAGGATGGGGTCATTGGCATTCATTTCCAATAATTCAAAGGAAAGAAAATCTAAAATACCCTCACGTATCCCTTTCCAATTTGCTAACTTCTATTTGTCTCACGAGTCTTAGGTCAGGCATGACTTCCTTGACCACTGGGATAGGGGTGGTAGTCTTTAGTCAGCTCCCATGTTCATCTATCTTCTAGAAAAATTTAAAAATAAAACTATTTTATGGATCTTTCATATGATGGTCTTACCCCAGACTATTGAGGTAGTAGAAACTAGGAATGAGCCCCTATATACCTTGTGTTCTTATTACTTGGTACAATGCATATTACCTTAATTGCATTGAATAGATATTTTTTTAATGAATGAAATAATATATTTTTTTAAATTTTCAAGTAGTTACATTCCCAATCCTGCAATACTTATTGTTACAGCTGTACATAATCCTGCTACAAGGTATGACCAGAAACCTCTCAAAACAAAAATGATTGCTCATTTGCTTTCCCAGTATCTAGTACCTAATATCTAGTACCTAGTGTTAGTACCTAATCCTTCAGTGTCCCCTGCTCTTCCACCCAAGTGCCCGGGCCAAAACCAGTCCTGAGTAAATGTTTTATGGGTTTTTTTGTATTATTAAATCTATTCCCAGATACCATATAGCTTTCCTGAGCAGAGGTTCTTCAAAGAAGACAGAAAAATCATACTTAAGTATTTATTGAGCTATAGAAAAAGAAGGAAAAAACATATTATTGCCTTGTCCCTTGCATTTAACATTCCAAGGTGATCTCATCACATGACAAAGAACAAAATAGAGGAGTGTCAAAGAACTCCTCCCTGACGTAAGCATTGGGGATGGTTAAGATATAGGGTTAAATATAAAAACTGCTACAATTGTTTGAAACTCTATTATGTGACAGATGTTCTATCTCTTACCATAGAGTTCTTATAATAGACATGGAAGTAGATAGTATTATTCTCAGTGATAAACATGAAACTAAACTGGGCTTTACTGAAGATAAGTAAGTATTCCAAAGAGACAAGAAATGGCTAGGCCTCAGAATTCAAGCCCTGTTTTTTTCCCCCAAAGCCCATGATCTATATCACTTTGCCCAGATTTTCTTTTCTTTTCTTTCCTTGTTTAAATTTATTTTTTAATTTCAGAATATTATGGGGATGCAAACACTTTGGTTACATATATTGTCTTTGCACAGCCCCAGTCAGAGCTATAAGTGTGCCAATCCCTCAGTCAGTGCACACCACACCCATTAGGTGTGAATTTACCCATCCCGGCCACCCCTCTCCCACCTGCCAGACATCTGATGAATGTGTCTGCAGGCAAGAGAGCTGAATAAAAATCACCAGATGTTTATTCAAATTACAGATTCCTGGGTTCCTACTTCATAAATCAATGCCTGAGAAGACTCAGGAATCTATATTTCTAACATTTTTTCTAGATGATTCTAGCATGCACCCAGATTTGGTGACACTGAACTGTATTAGCAATGTTCTCTACAATAAATTTACCTTTAGTTTGTAATTCAGTGTAATTAATCTGTTCAACAGGCATTAGGGCGTAGCCAATATGTGCCAGGAATTGTACAAGGTGTGGCAACAAAAACACTAAAAATACATTAGAATTGAACCCAGCATGCAACGCGGGCATTATAGGGAGCGGGCAGAAAAACAAATGCTTTGAAATGCCCAATGATAAGCCAACAATAAAAAGATCTGTGGGTGAAAGCCTGAGAAAAAAAGAGAATAATTACCTCCACATAATGAACAAGGTCAGAAAATGCATCCACACTGGAGTGATATCTTTATTTAAAAATTTTATTTCATATTGTCATTGAGACTGCATTTATACTGTGCATTTCCAGCCCAATATTTCAGTTTTCACCAGAAGAATAGTTTAAATTTAGGTGGCTTAAAAAAACTAATATCTCTCTTTCCCTGTGACTGTGTGTGTGTGTGTGTATATGTATATATATATATATGTATATATATATATATATAAAGAGCCAGCATATTCGGAGAATATTGTAATAGTTCACACAAAAGCACATTGATGCCCAAGTGGATTTATTCCATGATATTTATTCTGTTTGATCTTTTATTTTTATTTGATACATTTTATGCTAGCACATAAAATATATAATGTTGTAGGATGAGGTTTCTATATTCTATATATTTTATTCTACATATTTTGTGGGTTGGATTTTTTTCTTCCAAAATCTCAATAGATTTTGATCAAAAACATGATGAAATTGTGGTAACCTCCCTATTCCTGACATTGTCTACTGCTGCAACCCTCATAGTTATCTCTAAAACATCATGGGAGTTAAAGTTTAATTATTTGAAATTAAAACTGGTCTAGAACAAACTGCAAATTGAATTCATAAGAACATTCATTTAAATTAAGTTTCTTATGTTTTTTCTCTGGTTGTATCTTTGTTGAGGCTTTTATAAATGGAAGGAAAGTAAATATTCAAATAGGTAAGGGATCTTTGAGAGCATTTAGTGAATTCTCCACATTTACTGATGTCACCAAAATGATGCCCAGAGTAGGCAAGAGACTTTCCCAAGGGCACACAGCACATTTTGCTCTCACATCTATGTCTTTCCACTCTCAACCTATGACCCACTTTATCTCAATGTCTCTTAAAAATAATATATGGAGGGATCAATTCTTGCAAATAATTTTTAAGTTTTTATAGGGGTTGTATATAGAAACAAAGTGATGTATAGAAATAGAAGGCTGACCTTCTTACTGTTGAAAACATCATGTCTCAGTGATGTTTATTAATGATTAGCACATTTTGTAAATACGCCATGGTACAGAAGTTAGCTTTCAATGTTCTTTGTCTTTGAGGATGTTTGATGAGAAAATGAATTATTTAAATATTTATGAATGTATCATAAGCTTTATTACTATCACTCCCTCACACACAAAAAATATAGCTAACACAATTTAATGTTATGGTCCTGAAATGTCCCTTGCATCGACCCTTGGGGCAAGTGATTAATACGTCACTGTGTCTGGTGTTTTACTCTTTACTTTGAAAAGTAAGGTACATCTTTAAGCAGATAAACATTTGGTGCTGTAAGTTAGTAAACAGAAGACAAACTATCGCCAGGAAAATCTAGAGGAAAATAATTACATCACATCGGGTGTGGAAGAAATCTTTTAGCCTCTGATTTTTTATTAAAACAAACAGCAGTGGTAAAAGACCAAAGATAGCCATTGTAAACCTATTTGAGCAGGAGTTAAAAGGGCTGGTGCTTATCCTGAGTCTAGGCTTTTATTCCACCATGTCAACAGGACACATATATGGCCCTGTGGGTTTCATAGTAGCCCAAATCAGAGCTAACCTATGTAAAACCTCAAAGAAATTCAGAGATATCCTAAGACTCCATGCAAGCCCTGGTAAAATAGAAAATAGTACCTTGACACAGTCCAAGGGATGAGCCAGTTAAGTTAGGCAATTACTATTAATAGCATCTCCCTTATGAGTTGTGTTTTTTCATTTTTTAAATCTAAATAAATAGGTGGAACTCCCCTATGTTTTCCTTCACTAGCTTATAAATGGTACCAGATTCCCTCCTACTTACAGGAAAAGCTTGGGAATACTGTAACAGATGTATGTAACACCATTTTCATTCTTAAAATGTTCATTACTGTTTTTAGTTTGACAAAAAATAAATGGTAGACATTTGCAAGAGGCTGAATTAGAGGGGAAAAAGATTCCAGTTGAGACTGAATCACATTTTTAATCACAGTTTTCAAATGTCTTAGAGAAGGGTATGGGCTAAGACATTAACAAAGATCACTTCATATGGAGAAACTTACCAGTCAGATATTATTATCCTTCTGCTTAATAAATTAAAAAATTAGGGCAAATGCAAGTTGAGTAAATTTGCAAGCACCTACATAGCCGGGAATGGGAAGCCAGTATCCTACTGTGTGCTTTGTCTACTATGTTGTGCTAATGGCCAGGTCTGAATGAAATTTAAATGTCACATTTTTTCCATGACTCATAAAATGCCCAGTTCCCTGATAGGTTGATTTATTGTGTGTGGCCAGAAAAGAATCTATAGCATAATAGACTATAAAAATGCAACTATTAAAAATGACCATATGTTCTCATTTTACAGATGGGGAAATGGAAACAGAGAGTGGAAATGACTGCCAATTGATCATTAATAGAATTTATTGAACTCAATTCTGGTTATATCACTCTCTTCTTTAATATTATTTAATGGCTTCCCATCCAACTTCAAATACATTTCAAACTTCTTATCATGACTTAGAAGATCCTTTGAGATTGTTTTCTGCCCTTTCTTTTTCTATGCAATAGGTACTCAAGTTCTGTTTTAGTGTCCTTGCTACAGAAAGTTTGATTTTTCCCAGTTTAAGGTTTTTAAATATGCTGTGCCTTATGTCCAACTTATTTCCCTCTATCCTTCCTTACACATAAAGTTCTTTACCAACACCTGTGTATACATCAGTGGTCACCTTACATGCCCTTCCTAGGTTTAACAAGATTTTGTGCCTGGGTTATTTTATAAGATCACTTGTACATATTTATACTTTTCAAAGTTGAAATTGGATAATTTCTTAAATTTCTGTTTACAATTTATATTCTCTTCTGGATTATAAACCTCATGGGAGCATGGATTACAACAACATATTTGAACGAATGAAAGTTGAATCAAGAATATCAGGAATTTCTGTCATTTGCAACAACGTGGATGAAACTGACACATTTTGCTTACTGAAATAAGCTAGGCAGAGAAAGATAAATGTTGCATGATCTCACTCATATGTGGAATTTAAAACAATTAAACTCATAGAAGCAGAGAGTTACAGAATGGTTACTACCGGAAGTTGGGAGGTGAGGAGAATGGGTACACAAAGGGTACACAATTGCAATGAGAGAAAAGGAATAAATTATAAGTATTTAAGGTGATGTATATGTTAATTAGCTTGATTCAGTCATTCCACACAGTATACATATATTGTAACATCACTGTGTACCACATATTTTAATGTATTGCATATAATTATAATTTGTTATAAAATAAAATGTTTACAGTCTTACAAAAAGATATATATATGTATAAGTATATGTATATATCTATACATACATATATAGTGTGTGTATATATGTATCTAATATAGATCTATATCTATATATATAGATAGATATATATAGATATATAAATGTGCATCTCTCTCTCTCTCTCTCTCTATATATATATATATATATATATGGTGACAAAGATCCAAAAGGCCACATCAATTCCTCATAAAATGCTTGCATTCTGTCTGTATGATGATGACTCCTTCAAATGGCTTTTTTAAACTCAGTATCATCTTTTGCAATGAAGACTTTTCTACAGCTACTTAATGTTACTTTTCCACCCAGCAATAGCATTGTTGGGCATCTACCCAAAAGAGCACAAGACTTTCTATTATAAAGACATATGCACCTGAATGTTTATGGCAGCACAATTCACTATTGCACGGTCATGGAAATAATCCAAGTGCCCGTCAATTCATGAGTGGATAATTAAAATTTGG
This sequence comes from Cheirogaleus medius, assembly GCA_008086735.1. NCBI lineage: Eukaryota > Metazoa > Chordata > Mammalia > Primates > Cheirogaleidae > Cheirogaleus > Cheirogaleus medius. Next base: position 6,162,546 of record VBSM01000949.1, read on the forward strand.
TATATGCTCACAA
>VBSM01000949.1:6162658-6207882 GCA_008086735.1 Cheirogaleus medius
ACAGGTGGGAGGGGGGAGGAAGGGAAAGGTGTATATTTACATAATGGGTGTGGTATGCACCACCTGGGGATTGGACACACTTGAAGCTCTGGCATGGCGGGATGGGGAAGGGGTGGCAGGGGCAATATATGTATCCCTAACAATATTGTACCCCCATAATAAAAGGAAATAAAAGGAAAAAAAAAAGAAAAAATATGTTACTTTCTCACCTATGTTTCCTTAACGTTGGAGATTTTGAGCACCTTTATATGATTTGTGAACCTAGACATGCTAGAAAGGAAATTTATTTTTAAAATATTGAAATAATCATCTATATAAATCATTTAGTGGTAGTTAACTAAAATCAACTTCTTATTTATTGTATGTTATTTAAATAACAAGAGATCCTTAAGCTATGATACTGCACTAGATTCATAATGATGTGTGAAAATGAATGAAAGCAAATGTAAGGTCTGTGAAAATGGCCAGGATAACAAGTAAACTTCCTAGATGAGGAAACCCAAGTCCCAAAGCTATTTGTTATTTCACACTGTGATTTCAAGTGAGCCTGAAGGCCAATCAGACTAATTGTTTCCTGCTTCTATGTCTTTGTCTCCCTTCTTTGGATTTGGTGAGAATAGTGAAAACTTCCAAGTCAGAGCTAGCTTTTCTCCTAATGATATTATCTATTTTATTTTTCTCATTTTAGTGGATCTCTGTCTTCCACAGACTATCAAATGGAGTCTCAATGTGTTCTTCTTCACTCAGTCTTTCACTCACAAGACAGTATCCTTATGCCTAACACATCACTGTCACAGGATTCTGTCGGTTGACCTTCACTTTCATTACATTCAGAGAACTATGTCAGTTACTATTAAACATCTGTTTGAAACAATTTCATCTGCTGAAAGATTTCACTTTGCATGACTCTGACATCTCAGGCTTCATTTTTACTCAAAAAAATGTTTTAAAAAATGAGAATTTTTAATTCCAGCAGTTTTTTTTTTAAATTAAAATATATGTTTCTTTGATCGTTCTAGTTTCTATTTACAACAGGAGCAGCAACTCCTCTTTGATTTGAAACTTTCCACTTGAAACCCACTATAGTGAATTCTTATAACTTTATGTTGCCTCACCATATTTTTTTTCATCTTCTGAATTAAGTCAGTCCTAGATCTGCTTTTGCTTGGCAGCTTCCCCATCTCACCAACATCTATTTTAAATATAAATTTAACTTTCTCAGTGCAGAAGCAATGTTCAGTCACCCTTAACGCAGTTTCTAGTTCTACACCCCCTTCTAGTTCCTAAAGATGGTCAATCCAGATATCTGTCTTATACAACTTCCTCCTTATGACCATTGCCTATAGGACAGTTAGAAACAACCAATTTGACGGGCCCTGCTCACTCTGCATGGACTGTGCAAATATGCTACAATGACCTCCTCTCAGTTACAGTGTGACCTCCTAGAACTCATGTCTGCTTGCTTTAAACCCATCAATTAAAACTCCCTACAGGAAACCTGTTTGTCTAGTGCTTTGGAGCCCAATAAAGGCATTGTCCTGTGAGGGTGGGTCTCTCTCCTCCTTCTCTCTCTTCCTCTCCATGCACCCCCTGTCCTCTATGTATGTGGCCTCCACGTATGCTGTGTAACCCTCATGATCAATAATTAATAAAATCTTTATTTTCTTCTTTCATCTCTCATAATTATTGAAGGGATGTTCTCTATCTTAAAGATCCTAAACTAAAACATCCACATCTGGGTCTCCATCTGTCTGAGGTCTTTGCAGAAGAATGCTGATCTTTACTCACAGTGGTGCTAGGCATCATCTCATAGGTTTCCACATACAATGAACTCAAGGAAACATTTTACTCTGAACATTAAATAATACTACAGTACTAACCAACTCTCCTTGAAAAACAGAAACACCTGAACCCTGAATGTCACATGATAAGGTAATCATGAAAGAGAAGACTGATATAAGTATAAGCAATAAAATTTAGTACCAATGAGAAGATTATTCAAATGCTTATTGGAACCAAATTACATTTGCTGTGTGCACGTATATTTATGTGCATTTGTTTGGGAATATTTTTACATGTATATGTTTCTTTTAGTGACTCTCAATTCGTATCATCCTTTCTGAACCAAACAAATGTTTTTTTTGTTTGTTTTTTTTTGAGACAGAGTCTCACTCTGTTGCCCGGGCTAGAGTGAGTGCCATGGCGTCAGCCTAGCTCACAGCAACCTCAAACTCCTGGGCTCAAGCAATCCTTCTGCCTCAGCCTCCCGAGTAGCTGGGACTACAGGCATGTGCCACCATGCCCGGCTAATTTTTTCTCTATATTTTTATTTGGCCAATTAATTTATTTCTATTTTAGTAGAGACGGGGGTCTCACTCTTGATCAGGCTGGTTTTGAACTCCTGCCCTTGAGCGATCCACCCGCCTCGGCCTCCCAGAGTGCTAGGATTACAGGCGTGAGCCACCGCGCCCGGCCTACTATGCAACTCTTAACTCATCCTATGAAAACCTAAGAACTTCCTCAGTGAAGCACACATACAACTTCCCAGAATGGATACAGTAGTTCTTCTTTTTACCTTATTCTGTGTCTGAACACACTTAGTTATTTGCATATAATGCTTTCATACTTATTATTTCATGTACCTTGATATTTGAGTGCTTATTGTATAGAAGATTCTATTTTTATAGAATTATACTTACATATAAATAAAAAATTACTTCTTGTCAATCAATATGCTAGAAAGGGAGACAGATAATAAACAAAGAAAGAAGATTATTTCAGATGTTCTAAAGTGCTATGAAGAAGATAACAGAGAGTGAATCAATCGTAGGCTATCAGGGAGAGGTATAATTTAGATAAAGTACTCAAGGAAGATTCCAGTTAGAAGGTGACATTTGTCTGAGGGCTTGAATGACAAGAAGGAGCCATCTGAAATACTGAATCCAGAATGTTTTAGGCTGAGACAAATGTACCCTTGAAAGTGCTGAGTTGAAAAAGAGCATGGTTCATGTTGTCAGAATACAAGTAAAGTTAGTGTCGCTGGAGTTTACTGAACATAAAGGGTTAGGCTTGAGAGTAGACAGGGATTATGTCCTGTAGGGATATGATACATTTATTTACTTCTGTCTAATCTGAGTTCTCTGGATTATTACCTACCTCTTATTCCATGGACCTCAAAAAGCAATGCCTTTTACATTGAACTGAGCCATCCATACTCACTTGGAATAAGTCCTAGCACTAAACTGCCTAGTATTGTCAGGGGCATATCTATACGCATCATTTTTCATGTGAGCATCTGTCAAGTGAAAACGTGTCAGGCACCATGCATTTTTTAAAGCATCATGGGGAAATGAAAATAACTGAGTTGGAAGTCAGAAAGCAACCCCCTTTACTCCCCTTAGTGTGTCTGCTACTTTGGGCAAGGTATCTACCATCTCTTCACCCAGGTGTCCTCATCTGTAGAATGGGGATGACAATGGTGGATCTGGGAGAATAGATCATTGTCCAAATATATGAAGAACCTTAAAAGATGATAACTTGAGCTCTGAGAAGGCAGAATTAGATTAAAGAGATAATGAGAAAGGAAAGAGACAGCAAAGAAATAGCATATAGGACTGGGCTGGAAGAGCAGGAGTAAGCTCAGAATGTGTACTCATGTCCAAAGATTAACGAGAGTGGGCATTGCCCTTCATGGGATAAAGTTTAAAAATGGCTGATGACTAGCTGTGGCTTTGTCTGCTTGGTTGTTTTGTTTTGTTTTATTTGTTTGTTTATTAATAAGAAGAGGTCATCCTTGTTCTAGCATTACATAGTGCCTGGCACATAATAAGCACTCAATAAATAAATGTAAGACAAATGTTCAAGTGAATGAACTCATAGAAATTTACACTCACATAGATATTTAACAAAAGCCTTAGAATTTGATGCAATCCATCCTTTCAAACCTCTCTGTGCTCAGGTATGCAGTAGAAAAACTAAATGAGTCAGATTTGTCCTATACTCTAGGACCTAGAAGACTCTACTGCAATATCTATTTGACAGAGTCTTTGGTGAAAACTAAAGAACTATTTAAATAACTAGTGTAATTAGTGCCTGCTAACAGCTCAGAAAATGGAAGTTTCTTTTAGAGTTTTTCATAGCAGATTTCTAGCACCTGCTTCAAAACCACCTTGGGAATGTCTTCAAATGTAAGTTCCAGGGTTCCACATGTGTCAGGCTAATAAGGATTTCTTGAACTGGAGTTTAAAAATCTATATTTATAAAAATGTCACTTAGTTGATGCATAGGTTTCTAAAAATTTGACAATCTCTGTTTTAGTGGCTTAAAAACATTTTGCTTTGCATTTGAGTGATATTTCTAAAGTATGTAAAGTTAGGCAAATTATTGACTCAAATTGGTAAGTTGAATTAGAAAAACATGTATGGTTCTCAAAATATATATTTAAAAGAATTATTTCAATAAAACAATATGGGAGGGGGAAAAAAGCAGAAAAGCAATGCATGTTTAAATACGTAGAGCTTTTAGGATGACAGTAAATCCAGTGCTAGTCAACCATGTGATGTGGCTACTTCAGATGCTAATTAGTCTTCAGCTAGGTAATAGAAATTGCATACTCATTAGAACTAGGATAATGACAGCACCACACTTGTCAGACCACCACAGGAATACTGTGTTCACTTTTAAGTGCTAAATGTTAAAAGGATATCAAACAAAACACAGTGGCTCAGGTTTAAAAACAATTCCTGGGAGAAATAACCAAAGAAACTCAGAGTTTTTATCTTAGAAGAATAAAGCATAGACCAGTATGAAATTTACCTTCCTATTACTGGCCAGAGAGAGATGATATTTTCTCTGAGGAGAGGGAAGAAAAGGGGAAGGTATTGAGAGCTTCAGGATGGTTATTTTGGCTCAATATTAAGATGTGTCTATTTCCTTGTACTCCTAAATATGCTATTTAAAAATATAGAAATATTATTTAAAATGTGGGAAATTTGAATCCATAATTCTTCATTCTAAGTAACATGCATCTTTGTATCTGCATAATCTCTCATGATCTTGTCCATCGACAGGTCCTATTTTTTTAAATGTTTGTATTATGCCATTGCAAATCTTATTTAACATTATATTCTGAGATTTGTATGTGGATTTGTACTTATCATTTTGATAGTTGCACAATAGCCCCTTAATTGATATACCAAAATAAGCCATATGACTGCATATGTATGAGGAACGTTGTATAATAGAAGATCAAAAATGAAATGGGATACCTCAGAATGACAGGATCTTAGGGCTCTGGGAATGTTTTGGGGTCGTTACTACAGAAAAGTATGTTATGAACAATAGGTTCACAGTAGTAAAGAGAGCTGCTTTAGGATTCTTTGGTAAGTGGAAGAACCACTTCTGTTTCTTAGATCAGTGCTTTTTTTTCCTACCACCACACTGGAGAGAACCTGTTCTCTTGCTTTCAAAGGGTGGGGTAACAGTCATCACTTGCAGAGGCATCATAGGAGGGAAAAGCACCCAAGGGAGGCCACGTGGTATAACCATCAGGAGCCTTTTTTACAGGGAGATAACATGGCACTGCATAGTAAGAGCTAGTCCCCAGAAAGTAGAGATCGTTATTTCCTAGAGTGACTTCAGAGTATTACCTGGAAGAGAGGCATGCATGAATTGCACCATGAAGACTATGGAGGGTTCTCAGCTCTTAATTGTGCTGGGTATTCAAAACTCTGCATGCTTATGAATTTGGCATAAAGTCATTATAATTAGGACATTCTGAGTATCTGATATCTATTATCTCATGGATGCCTTACAATAAAGGTGTAGCTACTTCCTATGATTATTATCATTTTAGAAAGATTTTTTTAAAAATGATTTGTAATCAGGATGGAGCGTCAAGATACAACCTGAGCCTGATAAAGGTGCTCTCTAACTTCCAGTCTTCTATACTTCTGTCCAACCATTCAGGCAAACAAGTTTAATTTGAAAATTAATCTCTCTGGAAAGACTTCAGAATGTAATTGATGAGTGCTTAAAGTATTTCCCCGGTGCTAACACCAGGTGCTTTGGTGGGTGTGGCATTTTACATGCCGGATGGATGTTTTTATACTCGACCATCTTCTTTTTGTTAATTCTATTTTCATAACATTTCCTAAAATTGAAGCTAATTAAATACAGTATTTTTACTTTATTTGTAGAAGACATCTACTGCCAGATTTGGTCAGCTCTGTATGGCTGTATATAATTTCTCACTTAAGAAGGTAATTTATTCATGACACTAATTGATGATGAAGTGATTATTAAAGCTACACGGTATGTCATTCCTTTCAGTTTCTGTGTTATTATACACTGTGTTGGAATCTGTCTTTTCTGAATCTCTGTGCCAGGATAATTATATGGGCATATGTAAATTACCCCATCCCTCCTCTCTGATTTTTGAATGAAAACCTGTGATGGAATTACTGTAGACCCATAACCATTTTATACACATTATAAAAGGATTTTTAGAATTTAATATGAACTACAAGGTGAAAATTAATTCAAAAGAATAGTTTTAGGACATGTTATCAGAAATTAACTTTAATGATAAGTTTGGAGGGTTTTAAACTCAAGTCAAATGAAAGCTGCAGGATAATGTATTTATTCTCTTTTACTAACTTCTTAATGTACTCTGTGACTTGTCCTTTATTTTATGACAAGATACTTGAAAGGTTGATTTGAATGAGTCATAGTCATAATTATTAGGCAGTATAAAAAGATAATAGATTTTGGAAGTTCTTTTTTATTTTTTTAAGATCTTAAAATACTATCATGAACTCTTGCACTATGGAATCTAAAATAGGGTCTGACTTCAGGCATCAACAAAAACTCAAAAGTGAATAAAAAGTGAAACTCCATATTGATAAACTTAATTCATCTTTTTCTAATGTATAGTTTGTCACCCTTGTGTGCAATGTAGAAATTTGGGCATATAAATCCCATTATTTTACAATACCAGCATGTTTTTTTTTATTTTCAGGGAGAATTATCACCCAATGTGGTTTAAAACAAAACCATGTCTTTCAGGGGGGTGGCTAAATATTGGCACTGCTTTTCTGTCTATTGCTCAAGCCAAAAATCTAAGTAACTCTTCACTTTCCTTCACATCAACATCTAATCAGTTAGAAAATCACATGGCTACATGTTTCAAACAACATACAGAAGAGAATATCATCCCACCACTTTCAAATCTGCATCCTGGTCAAATCCACCATAGCCTCTTGCCTGAAGGATTCAGTAACCTAATTGGTTTCCCTCATTCTACTCTTCCCACCCTACAATGTATTCTCCGTTCAGCAGCCAGGGTGAAACTCTTAAATATAAATCCAATAATGTCCCTTACCTGCTCTAAAGCCTCCATTGCCTTCTGATTATACTTAGAATAAAATTAAAATCCCCTACATGGCCTACTAAGTCAAGTATAATCTATTCCTAACTACCATCTGACCGTGTCCCCTGAAGTTCTCCTGCTCTTGTATTCAGCTCTAGCCATAGTGGTTGTATTTCTGTTTCTGGAAATGTTAAGCTCGTGTCCATATCAGAACCTTTGTATTCACTATTTCCTTTTTTTGGAACACATCCCTCTCCACATAACTTTGTATGGTTTCTTCCCTCCTTTCAATCAGATATCCAGTTAAATGCCAGCTTCTTTAAGGATCTGTTGTCTTAGATTGTCAGTCAATCTAAAATAGTCCTCTTAAATTCCCCTCATCATGCTGTGTAGACCTTTCCCCCACTTTATCTTCATAGAACTTGTCACTACATTAGACATGTGTTAATGTTGTTCTCGCTCTCCATAATATAAGCTCAATAAAGTAGCTTTTCCCTCAAAGCCCAGAGGACTGCTTGCCCATAGTGAATTACAATTCAGTGAATGGTTGAATAAGTTAATGAATAAACTGATATATTATACCAATGTGTAAATTATACAAAAGGAGTAAGATGGGCCAGTTATTCCAAACCCACCAGAGTTTTATGTAATTGTGATTCCATTTGATTCTTTTCTTAGGCTTAAGTTGTTGAAGGGCCCTGCACCCCAAGTTTTGCTATACATGCTCTAAAAGTTTGTGAAAATACCCAACCCATCCCTCAGCTACGGATACAATTCCTCAAAATGAAACAGGACTAATATGGGTCTAGAACACAGCTTTAATTCTCATTTGCTTATATGGTAGAACAGAAGTATTTAGGGAATCACTCTTAAAGGAAAATAAAAACAAAATGGGAAAACTTTGTAATTTTCAGGGTCTGTTCTTCAAAAAGGATATTCCATATCTCTTTCAGTTACCATAGTGTCAAGTGACAACATAAACAAAATCATCAGAAGATAGCTAGGTAATGGGCTCTAAGAATGAACAAATAGCACTACACTTGCCTTCCTATATAAACCATCCATTATTGTTGTCATTATTATCATTATCATCATCATCATCATCATCAATAATTATACAGCAAGGATATAGAAATTAAGCTGCTTATTACAAATCTCACAGATTTTTAAAATTTTTTTATTTCAGCATATTAAGGGGGTATAAATGTTTAGGTTACATATATTGCCTTTGCCCCACCCGAGTCAGAGCTTCAAGTGTGTCCATCCCCCAGACGGTGTGTAATGCACCCATTTTGTGTGAATATACCCATCCCCTCCTCTCCCCTCCCACCTGTCCAATACCCAATGAATGTTACTACTATATGTGCATATAACTGTTGATTTTTATATAATATTATGTAACCTCTAACTCAATCGCCTCCTGGCAGGTCATCCACATTCTTTTCTGGGCATCCAGTGGTCATGTTCTTGGTCCCCATCCTTTGACTCTTAGTCAATTAATCATGCTTCTCATCTTAACTATTACTCTTCCATTCATCTTTGACACTTTAGTGTCTTGGTGCCTCTGCCTCTAACTTCTTGACCATTTTTTTGCACTCTTCCCTTGTTACATTTATATGAGGTTCCATTTGAGTGGGTAAATAGGTTTTAGTTTTTCTTGCACAGTTAATTCCAGGTCATGGACTCTGTATTGGTTGAGTTGTTACACTTCAAGTCTCTGTGTGAGCAGCCAATCTATCTTCTCTTCAGAATCTCCCTCGTTGCTTGTCAGTCTCTGTAAACACTATGTACAGCTATGAATGCCTTGAGACAAAGCCTAGAGGGGACTATGCAGAAGTAAACATTGAAGTTTCATGAGATAGATGGTTTAATTCCCATTGCCTTGATTTATCAGTTAAGCAAGAGACAAGAGAACAGACTCAAGGAAACAGGTTATAAGAGAAGAAAAGGGATTGTGTATTTATGTTGTTCCAGGTTATATTTTAAATATTTTCATTTTATTTTCTCATTTGATATTGATTAAATGTTGGAGATTAATATTAATACTTCCCATTTTCAGATTTAAGAAAACTGAGTCTTGCTATCTGTAACCAAAAACTACATATTATAATACATATATCCAAGACTTCTGGATACCAATTTCAAAAAGCATATTTCTGAGCAAATCTGTCCCCAGAATGAAAGCATCAAGATTTCCTGAAATCTATTTGTGCTGTACACACCTTGTTTCTCTCTCCAGGTCCACTCAAATAGGTTCTCATTTGCTTTTTGGATTCTAGTTTGCTGTACCCACTAGGAAATTCTTCTAACATATTAGAGGATGAGACCAAAGGGAAGTTGGGATCTTTATTTCTCCATTTCCCTCCTTGAAAATTTAAGAAGAAAAAAAGAAAAGTCTACTGCATTGTCCCTATTTTGTGTATCAAGATTTTTCTTTTTCCCTGATGTTCTGAGTTCCTCATTTATCATTTTCTTCTGTTCAGAGAATTTCCTTTAGCCATGGTTATAGAATTAATCCACTCATAATAAATTCTCTTGGTTTTCTTTTGTCTAGGATATTTTCTTTTACTAGATGTAAAATTCTGAACTACAGTCCTCTTCTTTCAGCACTTGAAAAATATTGTGCCGCTTTTCTCCTGATGTGTCTTCATGGTTTCTTCTAATAAATAGTGTGCCATTTAATTTTCTTGTCCTATAGGTAAGGTATTATTTCTGTTTCTTTTTGCTTTAAAGATTTTTTTTGTCTTTTGATTTTCAAAATTTAACTCTGACTTGTCTTGGTGGACATTTGGATTTATCCTCCTTTGGGTCTGCTCATTGCTCAGTTTTTTCAATCTATAGGTTTATGTTTTTTGAGAAATTTGGAAAGGTTTTAGACATTTTATTTTGGAGTACTCTTCAGTTATGTCTTCTTTCTCCTCTCTAAGTGCTCTTATGACACAAATGTTAAATCTTTTCTTAAAGTCCTGTGGCTCCCCAATGTTCTAATCATTTTTGTTCAGTCTTTTTTTCTCTCTGTTCAGATTGTTTAATTTCTTTGTTCTGTCTTCTAATTCACTTTATTCTTATGTTCAACCCGTCCAATATTATTTGTTATTTTGGTTAATATATTAATCAGTTCTAAAATTTTCCTTTTCTTCTTTTTTATACATTCTATTTCTTTGCCATAACCTTTTATTTCTTTGCAGCAATTATCTATTTTTTTCATTTTTTCGAGCACTTTCATACTTGCTTTTTGAAGCATCTTTATGATGGTCACTTTAACATCTTTGTCAGATAATTTTAACGTTTCTCTCACGTTGGTATTGGCATTTATTGATTTTCTTTTTCAATAGCATATCTTTTTGATTCTTGGACTAATGAGTGATTTTCAGTTGAAACCTGGACATTTGGGGTCTTATGAGATTCTGAATTTTATTTAAACTTTCTGGTTTATCTAGCTTCCTATGACATCACTCTGGCAGAGGGAGGGTGTTGCCCTTTTGTTATATAAACAGGTGGGGCATAATTCCAGGTTTCCTGGTCAGCCTCCATGGATACTTTTGGAGGGTGTACCTCTTTACTGATGTGTTGGGGTGTGCCCTCTGGCTTCCCACTGACACCATCTTGGCTAGAAGATGTAGAAGTGCTTTATTTACTGCTCTCCATATGCCCTCCTCTGACATCACTGGTGGGGTGGGGGTCATTGGCTTATTAGCACCAGGCAGCAGTGAAAGCTCGGGGAAACCTAGATTTCCATCTTCGCCAGATCTCTGACTAGTGTGCCTTCTTTTCATCTTTTAGAGGCTTCTTATGTTTGTTTTAAATTTAATATCTAAAGTTATTAGTTATATTTACTGAGAAGAATAAGTAAATATATGATTATTACATCTTCTTGGAAGTAGAAGTCGATGCCACACTTATTTAAATGTCCTTTCATAAACTTTTCTTCAATTACCAAGTTTGAATGAACCATCTATTTTCTGCTAGAACCCTGATACACTTTATTTATTTATAATAACATTTTATTTCTCCCAAAGATTGGCTTTTGGAGTAAGATAAGCACCAGATTTATATCCCTATTCCTTGATAAATACCTAAGATGATAAACAATTTAAGTCACAAAATATTTACAATTTTATATATTTGCTACTTTTGGTCTTTAGCTCTCTGGCAATTCATATTAAAATCCCTAAAACAAGCTAACACAAATGGCCTGTACTTTTAACTGGATACTCCTAGGAAAGCTTTAGCCTTAAAAATAGTACCCATCTCAAAATGGGAGTGAGGAAGAAGAATGAGAGGGTATGGCAGTGTCATGGTGGCCCAGAACAAGAGGCAATGAAAGCAGGGTGAGACTGGAAATTATCTCCTGTGGGAAACAGTGATTACTTCTGTCTTTCCACTTAACGCACAATATGACAATTTATTTATTATCCTGGACTACGTTGTATTCTTGAGAGTACAGACCTGGTCTCTGTGTCTACGGTGCTTAAATTAGTCCCTCACAAAGAGAAGGTAACTGGTAAAAGGTTTTGAATGTATTCCCCATACACCTACATACAGTGATTTGTACATAATAAATTTCAAAAAATGCTTGATGAAAGAATGATTGCATAGTGCCTTGCTTCTTGAAAGAAATATCTTTAGAGGAAAATGTATTTCCTTGCTAAAGACTTAATAGAGTCAATAAAATAAACACTATATCACAATTTGCAAGCATACATCAGCATTATCCAAGGATAATAAAGTAGGCACAATAGACATAAAGCCACATAATCAAAGTAGCTGAATTAAAGTCATCTTTTTGAAGGATACACAATGTTTCTCTAACATTCTATCATATTTTGAAGCTTAATTTTGACGGGCCTCTAGAGAACTTTTTTCTTCCTTGGCCAATGAGAGGCAATCTTATTTGTGCAATTTTTTTCTTTTTACATTATAAGATAGAGCCTTCTGAAATCATGTTTCTGAATTACCACTTAATAAAGGTCAGTCATCCAAGAATTTGATTGGTTGAACCTTATTTCATTAGGTATGATATGGTAATACAGGAGATGAAGAAAGCCCATCTTATTAAGATCAGCAATTTGAAAACCAAGAATCATTTTTGGATAATAGCATGCAGAATTCTTCAAGCTACTGAAGTGTATAGAAGACGTTAAAATAAACCATGGTGCTCTAAATGGAGAATTCATCCTATGCAAGAAAGATGAATTTATGCTAATTGTTCATTTAGAGTGGATAAAATTGCCTTCTACTTTAGAAAGCACTGACCTCATTGGGGATTTGTGAAGTCAGAAACTGAAAAAGTGACTCTTTTTTATTTTTAAAGAGCAAAAAATAATAAGTAAAATAAATTGATGCTACAAAATACAAGAATCATATGCTCCCATGGATATATCCTAATAAATATCAGGAACATACATAAAAGATTTATAACTAAATACCAACATCACATTCATCAACCGTTTTCACATATCAGATATTTTAGTTCCAATATGTGTGTGTTTTTTAAAATTGTGGATTGTCAGTAGAAAACATAGTCAAATTAAAAGCAGTGTATCCATGGTCGAACTGAATTAAGGAGTACTAAGAATTAAGGACCCTTGCCAAAAGAGGAGAAGATACTATGTCAGAATAAAGAGGTGGCTTTCTCCATTACTTCAAGCACTTTTACATTATTGCATAGAAGGAATAACATTGGTTTTTGAGAATCGTCTGGAGAAAAATCTATATATGTAACTCACATCTGAAGAAGAAATATCACAAGACTTTATTTGTTAGACAGCCATTATGAAAACAAGATGCTGACCAAACAGCCACACATGTGAGGGGCTCTTGTTTTGCAACTGAAAGAAATCCATGTGGATATGTTCCGTAGTGTCTTCAATATATTTACTAAATGGGCTCCCAATATCTTATTTACAATCACCGTGCCTTAAGAAGGAAGCTATTGAAATAGTTTATGCAAGAGACTGACAGTTTATTTAATCCATTCCCCATCCCTTTTATACATATTCAGGGTCACCAAGAAAAGATATGCTGTTACAAAGATATATATATCGATATAGCTATATTAAAAGATAGATATAGATATAGATATATTAATATATAGATGTAGATAGAGATATCCTAGGCCTTTAAAAAAGACTCAAGCTATACATTATTTCTTGTGAACTTTCAGCCAGAAGGTGACAAATGAAAATGCGCTGCTTGCCAAATCTCTCCAGCCCCTCCTATGCAGTGCCAAAGGAAGAAAACTTATGTTAAAATAAACACAGTACAGAATACAAGAGGGGTGGAGAGATACATCTCTACATTTCCCGTTTCCTCACATGTTCATTCTAGCCTACTTCCAAGTCACAAGTGAAATGAAATGACATGGAAGGCTTTATACAAGATCACATTTAAAAAAAAAACAGTCTACTTTGAAGCCAAATTTATGTTTATACCATTGCAGGGCAACTAGAACTGTGACATGGTTCCATATGGATGTAACTTATTTAGTTGTGCAATGCTTTCCTGTTGGCATTGTTAAGGTGTTAAATCCCACAAATAACAGTCTCAATGTACATTGTAATAATATTCAACTCCCAGCCCCAGAAGATACATTCCTGAGACATACCCCTGCACAGGATTCAGATTTAATCACAGCATAAAAAAAAAAAAAAACGAAACCAAAAACAAACCATATATTTAATTATTTTAAAGGAAGGAAGGAAGTGAAAAAAGAAGGAAATGAAAAATGCCTTTGACATTGTTTAAAATCATGTGCTTTAAAAATTAGGAAAAATACCAGTGAAAATTATTAGACCACAGTGTTATTAAATGTTTGTGGATTCAAATATCCAATAAAATCTTTATGAATGCACTATACGTTTAATTCATCCACTTTACCCATATTGCTCTAATTTGTTCTTGTAGTGTAACTTGAACATAGCGGACAATAGAGAAGTGTACATATTCTATAATCTCAAACTTCACTAATCTTTTTGAATTCTCTTTAAGAGAATATAATGACTAGACCTATTTCACAGAGAAATTAGTGTCAAAAATAGTTCTCAAAGTATATCCATCACATGGTTATCTCCAGGGTACTTGCAAGAAATGCAAAGTCTTGAGTTTATATTTCAACCCCACCGAATAAGATGCTCTGTGGCTGGGGCCCAGATCTGTTTTAACGAGCCCTCCAGGTGTTTTGAACACATGATGAAGTTTAAGAACACTTGTCCAAAGAATGTTCATTCTATTTTTTAAAGTTACCTTCTTGGGCAGTTTCTTAAAATATGTTGAATATATGTTATAAGTGAGGATTTATGTTTTTCTAAGCTCCAAAAAAGAGAGAGAAAATTATTTAGAGATTGATCAAAATTATTTGTTTCCATGCATTATGTCCATTACCTTCAAGCTTCAAAGGTGAAACTCAAATAATTATAGAAGCATGAAAGGACCAAAAAGCTCTTTCATCATATGTAATTGTTAACATTTTCCCAAACATAGAAGGACAAGGGCAAATAGCCTGGTCACTTAGGTGGAAATGGGTTAATATCTGTACAGGGTCTGCAAATTAACCTTTATGTACCTATATTTCCATTTGATACCAGAAATTACAAGTCTTTCTGCATATTAAGTGGCTGACAATGGTTAAAATGCAAATAGTTGAAGAAAAGGTGGCACTTTTATGTTACTAGTCATTCAATATGAAGAAACAAGAGCCAAGTGTGCCTTTGAGAGGTTTGTCTGAGACCATTCTGTTTTCATAGTAATAACTTTTGAGTGGATAATATAGATGAAAACTGAATTAGGCATTAAGAAATAATGTGTTTAAAAACATTATTATTAAAAGCAACACTGGTGAATTGTAAAGTCATCTAAGCAAATTAATCAGAAACTGTTTCACAGGTATAGCACAGGGTAAAAAGACCTTTTCTTCATCTAGTTTAATTTAGTCTACATTAATTTGTTCAAAATTAATAAGTTATTCTGGAAATAAAAGAAAAAAAAGTTAATGTACATTTTCGAGTCTATCAATAATGGCAAGAAAGAAGTGAAAATCGAATCACATAAGGAACTGTTTTTATGTTACCACATTAGTCTGAATTATTATTTTAATTGAAAATTCAATTGGCAATTAGAGAACTGTATTTTGTGAACTTGGCGAGTCACTTTACTTCTCTAAGCCTTGGTGTTCTTTTTAAAATATAAGAGAATAAAACTAGTTCTGAAATTTTCTGTATGTGATGTAGGGAACCCTCAATAATTATTGTGCATTCATTAGAAGCCACAGTGGGGAAGAAAGAAGAGGCCCAGATAGAGGGTCTCTACCCAAACTTTAATAACTCAAGTCCACAAGAGATAATCTGACTTTAATGGTTTCCAACTGCCATTTTTATTTCTACTATTATTTCTATTTCTAAAATTCTGTACTCTCCTGATGCTCTTTTGGTTTTTAGAGAGGTTTCATCCAAAGGGCATTATGGAAAGCTAGGTTCACATTTGATATTTGATGGATATGGTTTCATGGCTTGGAAACCAGAATGGGTTGTTTCCTTCTAAATTGAAGGTAAAGAAATAATAGTGTGTTTGGTTTATGTGTAGACTCCAACAAAGTTGGCTTTCTGTATGAATTGAAAGTAGAAATTAGTCCAAAATTTCAATTTTTTCCCTAAAAAAGAAACAAATTCAGTATAAATGATGTATAATACTTTATTCCTCTTGAGATGTTTTTAAATGCAAAATATATCATTAAAACACACACAGATTTTTAATTTTATTATACATTTTCAAATATACAAAAAATTGAAATAATTTTAGTGAACATATATATAACCACTGGCCAGATTCTGCAATTATAATTTTACTATATTTCTACTAACACATATCTCTCCATTTATAGATTGCTCTATCTATACAACAATCCATCTCATTTGTTTCTTTTTTGGGGATGCATTTCATTGTAAAGTATTACACTAAATCCACTAACTACTTCAGAATTTACATCATTAACTAGTGCAAGATATTTATTTAAAATTGTTTCAGGTAACTTTATAAAACTAAAATAAAAGCTTAAATTAGAATTTACTGAAGTTTAACAAATGCATACACCTGCATTAAATCATAGACTATTACCATCATTCAAGAAAATTCTCTCAACTCCTGCCCTAAACCCTCAGCAACAGCCAACATTCTGATTTTTTCCACCACAGATTTATTTCTACTTGATTTAGAACTTCATATAAATAAAATCATACTTTAATATACTTTCTGTGTAAGTCTGCTTTAAGTTATCACAATACTTTGAAATTCATCCATATTGATGTGTCATGTATTCCCTTTTATTATTGACAGTGTCTCATTGTATGAATATATTATAATATGTTTCTTAATCAATTCTTTTATTGACAAATACTTGCGCAATTTTACATTTATTGCTAATATGCATAAAGCTGTTATACGCATCTTTTATAACTCTTTTTGTAAGCCGATGTTTTTATTTCCCTTGAGTGAGTTTCCAGGAGAAGAACTGCTAATACATAGTGAGGTATGTGCTTAATATTAAAAAGAAATTGTGCGATGGTCTTGCAAAGTGACTGCATCGTTGTATATTCACATCCACAATATATGAAAGTTCTAGTCATACCACACACCTGCCAACTTTGATAGTGGCCACTCTTTTAAAATTCAGCCATTTAAGTGGGTGCACAGTGCTATCATTATTATTTTAATTTGTATTTCCCTGGTAACTAATGCTATTAAGCCTTTTATAATATGCTTGTTGGCCATTTATATATTGTCTTTTTTGAAGTATCTGTTCAAATCTCCACTCATTAATTATTCATTTGTCTTTTTATTATTAAGTTGTTGCTTTGTTTTGTTTTGTTTTGTTTATTTTTAAGAGACAGGGTAAGGTTGGGTCTTGCTCTGTGGCCTGGGCTGGACTGTGGTGGCATAATCATAACTTGCTGTGGCCTTGAATTCTTAGGCTCAAATGATCCTCCATTTCCAGCCTCCCAAGTAGCTCGGACTACACTTGGCTAATTTAATCTTATTTTTCATAGAGATATGGTCTCGCTATGTTACCCAGGCTGATCTCAAACTCCTGGCATCAAGCGATCCTCCCACATCGGCCTCCCAAGTGCTGGAATTACGGGTGTGAGCCACCATGCTCAGCCAAATTGTAGTTCTTTATATCATTTGGATACCAGTTCTTTGTCTCTTCACAAAAATATAAATTGTGAATATTTCTCACAACCTGTGACTTATCTATTTACAGTCCTAATGTTATCTTTTAATGAGCAGAATTTTCTTTTGTGATGAAAATTTATTTATCTTTCTCTTTCTTTTATGGTGATTACTTTTTGTATTCTTTCAAAGAACTTTTGAGTACCTATAATCCTCAGACATAGCATCCTATATTTTATTCAAAATCTTTATCATTTTTATATCAAGGTCTTTTTGTCTCTTTCAAATTAGATTTGTGTATAATAATGTGAGGTTGAGATTGAGGTTCATCTATTTCAGCAAAATTTGTTGAAATGATCTGTCTACCTTTATCCATTAGATTATTCAATGTCCTTGGTGAAAATTTAAATAGCAGTATAAGTTTGTGACAATTTCTGTGAAGTGTTTTTATTATGTTTTAATTATTTATTGTTCCTTATATTAAATATTATAGTTCTGAAATTATAGTAGCTGTATAGTAAATCTTTAAATCATGCAATAAAATTTCTCTAATGTTGTTCCTCTTATTCAAGTTTGCTTTGAATATTTCATGCCCTTTGTAACTGCAGATTAATGTTAAAATAAGCTTATAAATTTACAAAAGAAAAAAAGCTTATTGAGATTATGCAATAACTGACATATTAATAACACTGAGTTTTCTAATCTATGACCATGGTATATCTCTTTATTTACTTTGGTCTTTATCTTCACTTACCCTATTTTTTTTTTATTTCAGAATATTACAAGGGTACAAATGTTTTGGTTACATGAATTGCTTTTGTACAGTTTGAGTCAAATTTGTAAGTGTGTCCATCACCAGATAGTGTGCATTGTTCCTGTGTGTGATTTTATTCATCCTCTTCTCCCCCTTCCCACCTGCTTGATTTCCATTGAGTTTTACTTTCATATGTACACATGAATGTTGATTGATTAGCTCCAATTTAACAGTGGGTACATATGGTGCTTGTTTTTCCATTCTTGCATTACTTCACTTAGGAGGATGGTCTCCAGTTCCATCCAGGTTTTCACAAAAGTTATTATTTCACCACTTTTTAGGGCTGAATAGTACTCCATGGTGTACATATATCACATTTTATTAATCCATTCATGAATTGGTGGGCACTTAAGTTGATCCCATATCTTTGTGATTGTGAATTGTACTGCAATAAACATTTGAGTGCAAGTGTCTTTTTGATAAAATGGCTTTTTTTTTCCTTTGGGAAAATACCCAGTAGTGGGATTGGTAGATCAAATGATAGGTCTATTTTTAGTTCTTTGAGGTATCTCCAAACTACTTTCCATAGAGGTTGTACTAGTTTGCAGTCACACAGAGTATAAGTGTTCCTTTCTCTCTGCATCCACGATAGCATGTGTTGTTTTGGGACTTTTTGATGAAAGCCATTCTCGCTGGAGTTAGGTGATATCTCATTGTCTCATTGTGGTTTTTATTTGCATTTCCCTGATGATTAGAGACATTGAGCATTTTTTCATATGTTTCTTGACAATTAGTCTATCTTCTTTTGAAAATTTCTCTTCATGTCTTTTGCCCATTTTTCAATGGAATTCTTTGATTTTTTTCTTGCTTATTTGCTTGATGGCTCATTTATTTTTCTTATCTCTGGACAATATTTTATTGTATGGAATTATTACTGTTTGTTTATTCACTCACCTATTGAAGATTTAGGTTGTGTAAGGGCAGAGGAAAAGCTTCCTCTCTGCCCACTGAAGGTTCACTGAAAATGAACTGATAATAGACAAATTAATAGGATAAACCAGCATGCAAAATTTATTAATGTGCCTAGCATGGGGGGATAGCAGGAGAGTGATTACCCAATAAGCCAATGAAGTCCATTAGTATATGCCTATATTCCCTTCTTCACTGGAGAAGGGAGAATGGAGTAGTACAAGAGTAAATAGTTTTCAGGGGAAATGAATGCACCTAGAGAACAACAGCTTGAGACAAAGTAACTCTGAGTTCTGGGGAAGAGGTATTGGGAAAGTGAAAGATGGATCTTCACTGTGAACAAAGTTGTCTAGTTATGCAGATAAAGTTCCTCTGGTAATTTCTCAAGGCCGCCCTCAAAAGATTAGAAGAAAAGTCTGTCTGGACATGGTGAAGACATCCAATCTCTTTTCTTCTTTGGTGGTTATACTTTTCTGCTTATTTGATGAGATTCCTAGGAAGAGCTCTTAAGATAATTGCACTTGCTTTGGAAAGAAGTTTTCTTAGTCAGATAACGAAATTCCAGGGACAGTTTCTTCCAGGTGTTCCAGGAAAAAGGATCAGACAGACAGGGAGGTGGGGAGAGGTTAGAGAGAGACCTTGAGGCCGCTTCTTTAGTTCAGCGTATCAAAGTGGCATATTTTGGGGTATCATTTTCTGAGCCTCAACAGGTACTTTCAAGCTTTGGGAATTATGAGAAAAGCTAATATAGATATTCTTGTGTAGGTTTTTATTTGTATATAGGTTGTCATCTCTTTTGGGTAAATATCTAGAAGCAGGATTGTTGAATCATATGCCAAGACTATGTTTAGCTTTGTAGCTGTGGGATGTCTCTTCAACCTTTTTGCTAGTGTTTTCTGAAGCACAAAAGTTTTTAATTTTGGTAAAGTCCAAGTGGTCTATTTTTTTGTTGTTGCTTATGGCTTTATGTGCTGTATCTAAGAAATCATTACATATGCACTTATGAAGATTTATGCCTATGGTTTCTAATGAGAGACTTAGAGTTTTAGCTCTTATATTTAGATCCTTAGTTTTGACATAAATTTTGCATCAGAACTCACTTAACCAAAAATTTGTCAGCATAGGATTTGTGTTTATGAATGTTATGTTGTGAAAACTCTGGATACTGTAATATTCCTATAAAGATTATTGTGTGTTTTCTTCAGCTTATTTGTTATAATAGATAATTAATTTGGTTGGATTGGAACTGCACATCCTTTTGAATTTTGCTTTAATATGACATCAGTTTCTTAGTCCAAGCTATGCTGCTTGGACTCTGCCTCACATATGCAGGCTCCAGGGATCAGAACTTGCTCTCTGCCTCTGGCTTGTTCCTTTCTGTGATGCCCCTCCCCCACTATCAGTGTCTATGGTTCCCAGAACTCTGTTCTCTTGTTTTTTTCAAGACAGAAAGAGGGTTGGTTTTCTACTTTAACTCCTCCATGCAGCACTGATTTTGGTCTGCCTGTTAAGTCTGGGTGAAGGGCAGGGAGGTGGCAAAGCAGGTAGAGGAAGTGGCTAAAGTTGGAGAGTGGGAGCCAATCAGAACGCAGAAAAAAAACTGCAATATTAAATATTTGTGACTAGAGACTTTTTCCTGGATGGAGCATGTACAGTGAGGATAACTGAACTGGGGCACATTATTATCTAATAACATTATGGTTTTGACCCCCCCAGTAGGTTTTTTTGTGAAGGATTCTGGGAAGGTGTATGTATAAAAAGGAAATTATTATATAACCCCAACCTGTTATGTAACCTGTCATAACCCCAACCTGTCAATTATTCAAAGGCAGGAAATGGCAACCAATCCCACCCAGGAGAGAAGTGGGACAAACTCATAAGCATATAAAAGACAGTGTGTGCTAAGACTCTGGGGCCTTCTCTACTCGCAGAGAATGTGACCTGCCTCTCCCTCTGGTAAGTTCTTTTGCTTTGCAGTGGACTGCGTGTGTGGGATTGCTTTGTATTTGTGATCACTCTGACATCGGCTTGACTTGGCACCAGTACTCATTCATGACACTGGAATCTGAGGACCAGGGAACATCAAGACAGACTTAACAGGCCCTCAGACTAAATCTCATTTAAAAAAGGAAACTTCTTTCCAATTATTTTCTATTCCAAGTGTCCCATGCCCTTCACAATGTGCCAGTATTGTTTAGCTCTAAAGTATTCAGTTGTTTTTGTTCAGAGTTTATAGTTGCTAAGTGCTGGACTGTTGGTTTGGTAGGAGCTTACTTGAGCACTGCAGAGTGCAATTTTTACACACAAATTAAAGTTATTTTCTTAATGAACTATTAGTTATTCTTAAAATCCTTAACCTAGTCCTCCTTTTTCTTGACGGGTTTTTATGGGCTTTAAAATTTTCTAATCTTCAATTTTGAATTTATGTAGAAATTCAAAATATAAAAACACATTCCCACATAAACTTATCTCTGAGTAATCCATTTATTCAAACATTTTTTTATATAAAAAAGTTTGCAGTGAAGATCATGTCTTCTTTTAGAATAGACCTTTTGAACTCTTATTTAACTTTGTTCCAAAGTATAGCTTTAGCTTCCCTTTTGACTTCAAACTTCTGAGAACCAAATTCTCTGTTTGATATGAGTAAATTAACAGTAAAATATGATAAGACAGTAATTTCTATATAAGAATTTATGCAATTTTTGAAGAAAGAGAAAGAGTAAGGAGGGAGAGCGAGAGAAAGGGAAGAAAGTAGTTTATTTGGATTTTAAACTTTAGACTATTTTAGTTGCCTGAATTATTTTAACTTTTAATTTGCACCACAGTTATTTTTTTTGCACCCACATCATCAACCCAGACAATTCTGTTCTAAGTACCAAAAGATGGATGCTTTATGTGACCTTCGAAGTCATAACACCAGCCTTCCAACCAACCCTACTTTAGAAACCATTAAATATGTGTTATCCAAATTTGATAATCGTCTGACTTAATTGATGATATTTAATGAGTTAACAAATAGCTGTGTGTTCTTTAAGAAATGCCTGATTGGCTAAAAGGCAGTTCTGCATACTGATATGCAGTCCACAAGTGCCCAGTGGAGGGATTTCTTGACGAAATCTGGAAGAGGATTTTCTACTTTAAAATGACCCAAATTAGAGGAAAACTGTAATCTATAGCACTGACATGAAAGCAGCAGCCTACATTTCATTTAACAGGAAAGGGAAGATGTTCCTAGATGAGAAAAGTAGAAGAAATCTTTCCTTTTTTACCAGATGGGACACTGTGACAAAGATCTTGGTAAAGTCAAGCAAAAGAAAAAAAAAAGCTAATGAAACAATAAACACAATCTTTGTTTTTAAAGTCTAAAATTTAGAAATGAGAGGATAGACTGCAAGTCTTCTATGCTTGTAAATAAAAACCAATTCAGGTGAAAAAGAAGGAAAACATGCAAGTAAATTCAATTCTTCCAGAGACTGGCTTTGGAACACATAAAGGAATCTGTGCAGTGTTGATTTCAAGAACTAAAGAAAGTAATACAGAACATGAGATAAATATTTCAATTAGTTGTACATGCTAATTTCACAAAATTATTTTATCAGATATTGAAAATTCATCAGAGGTATCTTTATATATATATTTGCAATTGTTCGTGTGTGTGTGAGTTCTTGCACACACATATAAGCTGTTCAAGCATACTGTTTAGTTAACCAATTGTAGTTGTTATCTGATATGCACATTCAGTCTTTCTCAAAAAAATAGTACTTACTAATTTAGCATATCCCAAAGTATATTTCACATAATGCTAATGCTATGTCTCTCTCATACACAACT
Organism: Cheirogaleus medius; assembly: GCA_008086735.1. Lineage (NCBI taxonomy): Eukaryota > Metazoa > Chordata > Mammalia > Primates > Cheirogaleidae > Cheirogaleus > Cheirogaleus medius. The sequence goes on from VBSM01000949.1 coordinate 6,185,746, forward strand.
GAGCACTGCAATAATTAGTAATTATCTTTAGGAAATGCTGCATATTTTCTTTGCTTCTTAGAGATTTGCAGTGTTCAAGATTATATGAAAAGTACTGAGAACTCTTGTACTAAGGAAAGTTGTTGAAAGTTGTTTTACTTTATTTCCTTTTGTTAATAACTCCCCCTTCATGCCTATAAGATGTCTTTGAATGCAGAAACAACCTCTGGGACACTTTTTAGGAGCACATATACAAAAATACTGAAATAAATGTAAATACAGGTTTAATGTATTCCAGCTGACTATCACATGTAAGACACTATTTCCCTAAAATGATAAGCCAGGTAAACATTGGGTAAAAATTAGCGTGTTACTCCACAGGTTCAAGTTGAAGCATCCAAAAAAGCACATTCCTGACAATCCTAGAGGAGCTAAAAAATAATTTGAATATTCAATGTGCTCTTTTGGGAAATGCAAATAGGGAATTCCCTCGATGGGGCAAAAATCAATGTTTTCAAACATTCTCTCCCTTCATCTGCAAGTTCAATTCATGGACCAATACAGCTATCCTTAATCTCTTTACCACCACTAGTCACAACCTCATCTCTACCTGCTTTTGTAGAATTCCCATAAATTTTTCTGAAAACCTAGTGTGTGTTGGCTCTTGCTTTCCCTCACCCTACCTTTCTTCTCTACCTTTCTTGAATATATTCCTTTCCATTCTCTCCCTGTAAATATATCTCAGCTTGTTTGTGGAATTCTGTCTGTCACGGGCTGTTTGAGCCATTTCTGCTTTTGTAGACAACCACTGATGTAAACATATATGAGTTTTTAGAGTCATTTGGCTGGGACAGGACAGACAGGGGGGTGAGAGGTGGGTATGGAGTGACTGTGATGACTCAGCTATTCCTTCACCCAAAACAAGCAAGCTTCACATTTTTTAAAAAAATCAATTTCCAAATTATGACATAGGATCCTAGGATGCTGTTTAAATTTGTGTTAAAATGGTAAAGACTAATTCTTTAAAAAATAAATTTAAAGGATAAATAAAAAGAATCCAGATAATTATTGTTATAGATCTAATTGTGATAGATAAACTCACCTCTGAAGTAAAGAACACACACATATTTGAGCCATCTGAAACATTAGCTAAGCCTCAACTACAGAGCAAATAGATTGCATTAAACAACTTCACTCCAAGCAACTCTAATAGGTTTGGTACTGAATGCATATTTCTTTGACAAGTGATCTCATGCCAGTGGTCAAAATTTCAAACCATAGGCCACCCTGATCTCTAATCGATTTGATTTGATTCTCCATCAATGGGTAAAAGTCAATTGCTAATGAGGCAAGGGCTGCCTTTTTCGGATATTGAGAATTTCTTCTGAACTCTGTTATGATAAATCCATATTTTCTCCAAGATAAAAATATCTTTTGATTATATCTGATTGTGATGTTGTATAGCCTTCTAAAGAGAAACAATATTGTTTTCAAGATTGGTGGAAGCATTATATCTGATCAGAAATACATGCAATGATTTGTTTTCTGTTCTATATAAAACACATGGAGGGTGTGCATATGCGTGCATGTGCTTGCTCATCATATGCATGCTTATTTTAAAATATAATTGATTACACTGCCTTGTGCCGCCTGATTCCATGGGAGTCCACACTGGTGTAGATTGTGGTAAATAGGCAGTGGCAAGGAGGTGAATGTAATTCATAGTATCAGAATTCAGATTATCAGTATCAGTATAAGGCTTATCATCATATTATCTCCTTCCTTCATTAAATCTCAATGTAATTCTGTGATGCCCCACATTAAGAAATAAAAGAGTTATTGAGAGTGATCGTACATTAATTGCGACATCATATATCAAGGCTCTATCCATTTTGAGAGATAATTTTGAAAATTATTTTCTTATCATCAAAATTAATAAATTTCTCTTTCTTTTTCCTCAAACCATTTGTCCTCACTCTTTATTTGGCCACAGGGACAAGTACCAAACTTTTGGTAATAGTAACATAATAATTAAAATGGCAAATGACCAGTATCATATGGAATTATCCTCCAGGAATACCTCACATTGTGTCAATGACTCCCTAATTCCCACTCTGCTTCCCCTTATGGGCCTATAATGACTAGGAAGATAGTAAAAGAGAAGAAAAATGTTAAAGAAACTGAGAGTGCTGTTCTGGGTTTTGGGGGCATGGGGCTTTAAATTTATAAGTTGTCCTCAAGTTAAGATCATTCATTGTTAATATCTTAGTCTGTTCAGGCTGCTACAACAAAAATATCACAGACTGGGTGGCTTAAACAACAAACTTTGTTTTTTTCTCTCATAGACATGGAGGCTGGGAAGGCCAGGATCAAGACACAGGCAGATGTAGTGTCTGGCGAGGGTTTGCTTTAGGGTTGCAGACTCTTTTCTTCTTGCTGTGTCCTCACATGGTGGAAGAGGGTGAAAGAACTCTCTGGAGTCTCTTTTATAACGGTACGAATCCCATTCATCAGGGTTCTACTATGACAACTTAATTACCTCCTAAAAGCTCCACCTCTTAATACCATCACCTTGGGGGTTAGGATTCCAACATATGAATTTGAGGGGATGCAACATTTAGTCTATAACAGTAAGAAATGAAATGCATGCATATGAAATATTTTAGTACATATTTTAAGGGGCAATATATCACATTTGTTGTAATCCTCATTTTTGAAGCCAATAAACCAGGTTTTAAAACCCTGCAATTCCTTAATAGTCATGTGACCTCTGGCTAGTTTTGGAGCCTTTCTGTGACTGAGACTTCTCATCTGTGAAATGAGGATAAAATAAAAACCTGTTATTTTTGTGTGAGAATTAGTAGAAAACAAATATGTGAGCATATTATAAATGCTACCTGATGTAGTATGTACAATCTAAGTGTTAACTATTATTGTTGTTGTTGTTATTATTAATATAGGGAATATTTGCATTGAATATCCTATTCAGAGATTTCTGTAAGTTAAAAAAATCATCATACACCAAAAATTCTTGATGAAACATGGGAGAAATCTTTGTGTGTATGTGAAAAAAATCTACCGTTCATGGACATTGATTGACCTCTAGAAACTATGCTCTTTCCTCTCACTTTTAACCTAGATAATATTAATAATTTAGAATAATCAATGAACTACATTAAATTTTATATGTTAAAATAACCCTTACTCCTTTTTACTATTGAGCCATTTCCTTTGAATATATTTTTGTCAAACTTTTTTCACAATGGTGGGTGTTGAAACACTTACATTTTATCATTTAAGATTCTGCTAAATCTTGACCTTCAGTACTTGCATAAAATTAACCTTTGAATAACAAATTACAGAGACATCTGCAAGCATAAAACAATAATATTCACTCAAAAGTACGAATTATGTAGTATACAATATATCTTGGAAGAGCTAAAATTGCTAAAAGCTACATATTTAATTATGTATGACCTGAATACTTTTGGAACAAATTTAATGTGTTCAAATAAGCACTGTTTCAAAGGGTACTTTGGAAAAGAAATGTAAACCGACATTCCCTTTTGTGACTTATTTTCTTACTCAATAGAACTTTACTTCTAAAAAGGAGCATGAAAAAGATCCACTTAGTAGGTCACTGTTATTAGAAAAATATGCAAATGAACAACTAAACTTCACTGCACAAATCAAGCTGCCTACTCTCCTGGGCATTATTCAGTGCTTGGTTTAATATTTTTCCTAACATTTTAAGAGTTTTTCCAATTAAATATTAATACTTTTCTCAAAGAAAAAGAGAGATTTATTATCCTAAAGAGATGGTAGAAGGGAGGGATAGTGATCTGCATCAGCAGTTAGAGTGAGGAACTGAAGAGAAAGGTCCATTAAGGAAAACATGCTGAGCCTACTTTCTCTCAGACATTACAGTGTCACATGTAGAAGCTTGTGTTTAACTATGTGGCAGAATTAAATAAAAAGTCAATATGGTCTCCAGATGATTGACTCTATTGAGCAAGAAATTCCCCAACCAATACATCGAGCCACTAGAAGGTCATGGATACATTACAGCATCCAGATATTCTTTCTATATTTAAAACAAACAAAAAAAACCACATACTCTTATCAGGCATCTTTGCATCTCAACTTGCCTGACTATATAGAGTTGTCCACATGAGATACCTGCTGACCTCACTTCATTGCCCACTATATTAGCTTCTATGGTACAGCCTGCAGATGCCCTCCTCCAAGACGCAACAATGATTCCCACAGCTCCTGAGAGGAGTGTTGATGGCTGACACTTCTCAGCTAATCCTCTTTGTGGGGATGTGACATCAGCTGAAATAAGCTGCCTTGACAGAGGTCATACCCCCTTCCTGAAATCATCCTGCATCAATTTACTGGTCCAGGTAGGATCTACAGATCTGGCCCCCATGTCTTGATTCAAGACATCTCTGAAAATCCATTTCAGCTCCAGAGTGTGCTGCAAAAAAATAAATAAATAAAAATAAAAAAAATATATATATATATAGCAGGAAAATGCTATGACTGCATTTCATTTCACATCTCCCTCTGTTCAATCACGTTTTATTACTTCCTCAACTACGTTGATCCTGAAAGTACTCCCCAGTAAACTTATTCCAGTAAATTATCCACCTAAGAGTCAGCTTCTTGGAGAACCCAATGTGTAATATCTACCATTAATATTGCCTAACTCTGTGACTTTGAATGTTAGTCTCTTACTTGAAACTGCTGCTGTATCACTGTTCTCTGCCCATGTTGTCTGCATACACACAGCATGGCTGTCTTCATTGGAACCCACTATGGTTTCCTAAGATTTCTCAGTAGAGCTACTTTGTAACTACAGTTTACATCAGCATAGGATAAACTACTCTGCATAACAGAGAATTCCCAAATCTCTGTGGCTTAAGGGTGTAAAATTTAATTAAACAAATAAACATTTTTTTTTCAGTATAGGCTAAGGCATATAATAGATGAGGAACTCCAAACATAACCTCTAAATGGGTAAATTTTCTGAATTTTCTTATTTTTCTATGATATGTATGAATAAAGAAAAAGACTAGTTATAAAAATAAATATAATCAATTACATCTCTGAATTCAGTATCTTCATCTATCAAATAATAAAATAAAATGCCTGTCATTCAGCTAGTACTTCCACCCATAAAAAGCTCTACATAAATATGTCTTGATTATTTCAGTTAGAAATCCTATCCTTTTTTATCTAGGGGCATGCCTTTTCTTTTGCCTGTTATTTTTAATACCCAAACCTAAATAAAGATATAAGAGGTCAATCATTAACAAAACACCCTAGAATGACATATATGTGTCAGGTTTGGGGCAAGTATTCTTTAATATAGAAGGATGTTTGACTGTAAGAAATGCAGGCTAAGTTTTCAAAGAAGCTCACTTGTTGGGGTGGATGAACTTTGTAAGCAAATCTGTTTCTGTTCTGTCTTAGAAATCGGGCTTTAGTTACAGCCAGTCTTAGTTCCTGCTCCCCACTTCAGCCCAAATTCTGGTTCTGTCACTCATGAAGAGTTCAACTTAGAGATCAAGGTCCTTGACTTCTTAGGGCATCAATTTTCTCATTTATGAGTATTACATGAGAAAGTCACAGTTACTGGCACATAATAAGACCATAAAGTCAGGTTCCTGGAGAACCACCTCCCCTCTGCCACATCCAGCCTTCTCCAATCTAAGTTCACTGCGTGCTCACACCAAAAGCTGAATCCTTTGCTAATTTCTAGAATTGCAAGTAATACTCATAGGATTAGTATGTCTGCTACATGCATACTCAAAGGATGAATATTTTCCATACTGAAGGATTAGTATAGTTCTCACCCAGATTTGAAATGTAGTGATCAAGTAAGTGTTATTCAGATTCCTATCAAATTGTTTCCTAAGCCTCCTTTGGGGTCAAACCACTTTGGATTCCCCAAAGTTTTTCCTGTTTCTGTCTGTAGTTGGAGCCACCCATAGGACTTCATTTCTGCCAGATTTGTTATTATTGCCCTCCCTACTTTATAATTCTCTTTTATGTAACTGAAGCCTGCCCTATACCTTCTCCAAAAGGCTAACATCTCTGCTATTTGTTTTCTTTATGGGAAATTAGGGCCATAAAGCTGCCTGGTTCTAAAATGTTTAGTTAACTCCCACGGTTTTGGTCACAATCTTGGCTTTTGACCTGTTCCATTAGGCATCTCTTACTCCTGGTAGGAAAGGGCCTCATTGTTCGCTTCCAGATGTATTTGTCAAATGCCTACTGAAGATACATTCCCATTGGGCATGCTGCTATTATTTTCAACCTAACTTATCCAAAAATAATTTAGTATTCACTTCCTCTAAACTTGTTTCCTATCTCAGGGAATAGCTCCACCTGCCCATAATTCACCAAATACAGAGGTTTGTGCATCTTTTTTTTGACCCCTTCTGTTTCCTTAGTCCACATATACTCTACCATAAGACTATTAATGACCTTCTGAATATCTTTCAAATTTTTTGTTTCTCTTCAGCCTGATTGGCCCATTTCACTATAATCTGTCACCTACATCCTATCACAACTGTGCGTCTGATTATCTGATTCTCTATGCCACACTCACTCTCATCCATTGGACACACTACATCCAGTGTGATTCTTAACGTTCTTTTCATAATATTTCCTTTTCATTGGCTTCCCACTGTCCTTAGGATAAAGTCCAACTGAAAGGGGTGGCCTTGCAAAAATAACAGGAAAATACCTAATCCCACAATTTCCCCAGTAACGGGTAAAGATCCATCCTATGAGTTCTCTACTAACAGGTACCCTGCAGGAGGTCTGTTTTACACACTTCTGAAGAGAGCTGCATGGATGGAAAAGAGATGTAAATCTCTCTCTTTCAAAATTGTTTTTTGAGAATCTGATTTTGTAGAGTTCCTGAGTAAACAACAGGAGAACAAGATCCAAGCCTAAACCATATCTCAAGGACAGAGTCACATCTCCTGTGATAATCATTTCTCCAAGGAAAGGCAGAAAACCAACCCTTGGACTTTGACATCTTTGCAGTTTTTGTTCTCTACCTGCTGCCACTTTTGTTATCAACTGACAGCCATAACTACTTTTTTTCACTCTTTGTGCCCCTTAAAATCAGCCAGCCACTTGGCCTCACTGCTGGCACCTCCCTGCTTTTTCTTCGGGATGCCAGGACATCTCTCTGCTCTCTTCCCCACCTCCTTTCCCTCCTCTCTCTTCTCTTTCTCCCTCTGTCTCTTTCTCTCTCTCTCTCTCTCCCTCTAAAAGGATAAACATAAATTTAACTTTTATATCTTAATTTCTGTGTGAGAAATCTTTCTCCACTCCCATTATGAGCACCTATAGCCTTTCCACCCTAACACTAATCTTCTTAATGTGACTTACATTTCTCCTATGGTCTTGAATTAGCTTAGCTATGAAGTCACTTTATGCTCTCTCTCTCTCTGTCATGGACTTCCCAGCCCACCATACTCATTTGTTCCTAAAACAAGCCCTCTTCTCTTTTACCTGTATACCTTCACAAATACTCTCTAATGTGTATTCCTTATCTTTGTCCAACTGTAAGTTATCCTTCTTGTGTCTGTATACGTTTTATGTTTGTAATTTATCTCCGGATAACTAGGAAACTTGTTCCTGCTACAAATGTCTCGGGTACTCTGTACTTTCATTTTGATAACCTTTATTATATTTTATTATTAATCCTTGTTCAATTTTTTTTTGCCTTTCTTGCTTATCTGCAAGTTGTAGGATGGTAGACTTTATGCTTGTCATACTTGCTACTAAATCCCCAGCATTAACACAGTACTTGGTATATGGTAGGTACTTACTCAGTTATTAATGCTATTAAATGAAGGAATGCCACAAATATCAATATGTACTATGCATTCCCTCAAGGGAAATTTGCTCTCACTTCCATGCTAACAGTCAAGAATTCCTGAACCACATAGTAGAAAATATTATTACGTAAGTGTGAAAATGTAGGCTTTCAGGTTATCCTTCATATAAATTCTGGCTCTATCATTTACAAACTCTGTGACCTTAGGCAAACCATTTAATTTTTTTTTTTTACCTGAAAAGACAAGTTTGAAAAATTATTTCACTGGATTATTTTTGAGCACTAAATTAAGATAATGTATATAAAGATATTACCCCAGTGCCTGGCACAGAGTAAGCAAATGCTTTATGTCAGCAATAATTATTATTTTGGGATGAGGCTGTATGTTATCCATGGGGGTAGGAGGGGGAGACTTCTTTCATTTCATCCAAAAATCCTTCAAAATCTTCAGTCATTTCCCTTTTGTTTCCCCTTGCCTTAATCATTTATAGGAACAATTCAATTACAGTTTCCAGTCAATGTACCTTATCTTAGTGCTTTTAAAATTCCATTCAAGTTAAACTTATTTAAGCAGCGAGGAAGGAAGCGATAGTCTTTTCTGCTGTTGACAGAACCTGACATGTGGCAGGCCTGATTCATCAACTACAGACAGCATTAACTTATTTATGAGGTACACACTGCAAAATTTTCATGTTCAAGGTTCTGAAGACTCTGAGATAGTTTTCAAGCTTTCCAGTGGTTTTCACTGTCTATGGACAATTCGGGAAAAAAATATTTTATTATTTCTAGTAACCACTAGATTAGAAAATTTGTGTGTGGCATTAGTAGTGTTGTATCCATGAGAAGAATCATCATTCCAAAGAGATCTTCCGAGTTCTTTAGATAACATATAATTATCTAATATTTGTATTTATGTATGGCATTTCTCTTATTTTTCTTGTCACCATCCTTGTTCAACACACGATTCTCTCCTAGACATGTGCATTCTCCATCTAACTCACCTGCCTGCATTTGTACTCTTGGAGCACATTCTACTTTCCCAATTAATTATCTATTCAAAATACAAATACCAGTGTTTCACTTAGATGCACAAAACCAATCAGTGTCTTCCCTTTGGTCTTTAGATACAGCCTCAACTTTTTAACATGGCCTGTTAATCTTTTCATTATCCCTTGGGTACTCCTACCAACCCATTCATCCCTGTTTTTCAGTTCCTGTAACATGCATAACATCACTCACTTGCCTCAGAAATTTGACTCAGGTCTTTCCTCTGATACATTTCTTTCCATGGCACAACCCACCGTTGCTTAGTTAACTCCTCCTCTTTGGGATGCCAGAGAAAACATGGCTTTCTCAAGAGAACCTTTCCCAAACCTCTATCCTATGTCTGATTCTTTTGCTATATATTCTCACAGAACAACATATTTTACTTCACTTATCTTAATGATTATACATTGATTTATATACTTATTAATTAAAATTCTAACTACTAATATGCAAGGACTTGGTTTTCATTGTATTCTCACCTTCTACTTAGCACCCGGGGCATGGCCTAACATAATTTTAGAAAGCATGAGGAAACTTAATTTGAGATGTAATAGGAATTTAGAGAAAATTAATACTAACACTAATAGTAATAGCTCTCATTTATTGAAGGCCTTCTATGTCTACTTATAGTGCTCAGTGGATCTAGAGGTTGAGTCAAGACCATTGACCCAAACTTAATAAACTTAGAAATCTCACTTGATATTATATCTGAGCTAGTACGGGCTACAATATGATCACAATGATAACAATTATGAATGATGATCTTAGAGTCAGTCCATGGGAGGCAAGATTCATAAGGCCTAGACTGGTGACCAACTGTTCATATTTTTATACTAATTAGACTTTAGAAGCATTGATTGAGGTAAGAGCTACCCTCAGTGAGCTGGTTCTACTTGATGTTGAAGAGAGGGAGGGAAAGTTGGGAACCAGGAATAATTTCCATGGGACATCTCAGATCACCAATGTAGTTCTCCACTGCTTCATAGTGGCTTAACCCACACCAGGGTTATGAAGTTAATTTATTATAAGACTAAGTATATTAGATGATTTAAATAGCACCTGCTTCATATTCAGTTTGGTTCAGGAAATGACGTAGGAGAAGAACATTCAGAAAAGCCATCATGGCCTGATGTGCAAAAGACAAAGAATAGTACTTGAAGAAGTGGAGAGAGTTTCTGCAATGTTTCAGACACTGTGCTGAAGGTCCATTATGAAAAATGTATACATGATATATATATATAATTTAATACTTCTCACAGCATTAGCCTTCACTGACCTCTTTTAAATTTAATTATGAGCAAATAGGATCTCAGAGAAATTATTTATGAACCCCACACATCCTGAGCAACTGGAAAGGGGGAAGGTATACCACAGAAGAGTACAGTGTTTTTGTTTTACAACAGGCTAAACTGTCAGAGAAAAAATTGTTGGGACAAAATTTTCTCTCTCTCTTTCTCTCTCTCTCTTTCCAGCTTTTATTCTCTCTTTCTGAATATAGATGATATAAATAGATACAAATATTAATATAGATTATCAATATAGGTATAAGCATGGCTCATAACTGATTTTCTCTATTCTGATTTTTTTTATTTTTATCTCAGTGAACACTGGAGGAGTTACTATTAAATAATTAGATTAAATCCTTTCTCATCATACTCTAGATCCATGGTTGAACATTTAATATGAAGGCCATCTGTTTGTGGTTCACTGTGATTCAATGCAGTCTAACGTGTAACACTTCTAATGTCATTTTTATATACTTAGGCTTGTAGATATAAAGTATCAGACATTCATATATAACTTGAAAGTATGAAACCTGCAATTTGAGCAAAGAACGTAAGATGATACTAAAATTGTTATCTCTTAGAAATAATTCTCATATTTTATGCATAACCAGATTTAACTACTATACAGGTGGACTGAATGAAAACAAAGATTAAAATTAAAGAATCCCATATGTTAAGATGTACTACATACAGCAAGAAATAAAAATAAATATACATTATCTGGTAAATGTATTTTTATATCTTTGGTGTTGTCTATGACAGCCTGAGTTAATCAAGGCTTTTTAAAGAATATTTTTTGAAAATCCTTTAAAATAAATTCCTAGTCCATTCTTCATTTTCTGCAATACCAGGGTAAGATATAAAAAAGAGGATGATGGGATAAAAGGGAAAATGGGATAAATGTTAGTTTCTGTATTAGAATTTAAATGTCTATATTAAGAATTATAAAATTGTGGGTACGTGCATCTGGTTGAGGAAAAGAGTTAATGACACTATTGAGAATAAACTTTGCTGTTGTTACAAAATAGAATAAAAGGTACAGCAAATATTGGATTCATTAAAATAACATAATTCCAAGAATACTGAAGGTGGGAGTCTCCTGTTGTTTACAACAACCAAATAGACTCCAGCTGGTAGAGAGAGGCTATTTTTGCGGATTATTTTTTAACAGAAATATAATTAATTTAAAGCATATTCAGATTAAAATTATAACAATTTGATATTAGGTAAACATCAAAATCCTAAGAATTTTCATCCTGGGAAAAAAGATGGAAGTAGGTTATTAAGTATGGAATGTCAAATTTCCTTAAGTACAGTTGATATCTCTGACATTTCATTTTGACTCTTCTAGTTTTATTTTTATTGTGAAGATACCTCCATAGTCTTTCAAATACATGTTTTGGCTTGTGATTATCTTTCAATTTTTTTAGAACAATTTTTGTAAAATCATGAATAAGTAAAAAATTTTTGTTATTTTCAAATATGAGTTCCGTCATGGAAATGATACAGTGCAGACAACTCGAAACATCAATGAAGTGTTCAGGAAGGATGTGGCTAATGAATGCACAGTATGTCAATGGTTTGAGAAGTTCTGTTCTGGTGATTTTAATCTTGAAAATGAGCCACGTGAGTGACATGAGACCACGGTGGATAATGATGAGCTGAGAGCTGTAGTGGAAGCTAACCCATCTCAACCTACGTGTGAATTAACAGCAAGGTTTGACGTTACTATTTCAATAATATTGGACCATTTGAAACAAATTTGCAAGGTAAAGAAGCTGGATAGATGAGTACCGCATGAATTAAATGAGCATCAGCAGAGAAATCGTCTCGAAGCTTGCTTTTCTTTGCTGTCACAGCATAAAGGAGAACTGTTTCTACACCGTATTGTTTCGTGTGATGACAAATGGATTCTTCTTGACAATCACGAGCATTCAGAGCAATGGCTGGACAAAGATGCAGTGCCGAAACAGTCCAAAACTGAATATTCATAAAAAAAAAGAAGCTAACAGTGTCTGTTTGGTGGCCCAGCACTGGTATTATCCATATGCTTCATGAAACCTGGTCAATTGATTACAACGGATGTCTACTGCAACCAATTGGACAAAATGATGAGGCTGCTTGCCATGAAGCAACCAAGATTAGGCAATGGAGACAGGCCAAGCCTCTTGCAGGACAACGCTCAACCACAGGTCGCACCAACAAGCTGCTCAAACTATAGAAACTAGATTTGGAAACTGTCTGTCATTCACCGTATTCACCAGATCTTGTGCTAAATGATCACCACTTCTTCCAGGCTTTGGATCACTTCTTGAAACGAAAAATATTCAATTCTCAACATGCTGTGAAAAATGCCTTTCACAATTTCATTGACACTTGTTCTCCATGCTTCTTTGCTGCTGACGTAAACAAGCTACTGTTTAGATGGCAAAACTGTGTCAATAGTTAAGGTGCATACTTTGATTAATTGTACTGCTTCTTCTTTGAGATATAATAAACTACACTTTTGATTCAAAATTGGATGTTCCGTATTTAATGATCTAATACTATTTTCTAACCTTAGGAATTTTAAGCCATAATAAGCTCTAACATGACATGCTGCTAGACATAGTATTTAATTTTAGAGATACTACTAATCATCTGAAGCTATAGGCCAGATTTGGGCTAAATAAAACAATACTCATTTCCGGAGTTTCCCTAGAATTAAAAAAAAAAAAAAAGCTTTCCATAGGGTTTGAAAACAGAGTATCTAAGCTCCTGCTAAATTATTAAATGAAAGACCTTAAATACAGACATGAAACTTTGGTGAACAGCTTGAACAAATGAATAGGTTAATAAAGAATAAATAGCCATTTATTTCTCTCAAAATATTGTTTACAGAATACTGAATATGTTCTAACACCATGCTTCATACACCATTGGCATAGTACCTGATCTTATTAATTTCCACGATCAAGTGAGAAAACATTATATTAACAAACTATTACCAGCAGAATGCAAAATCTGAAGTTCAAGAATTGATGTCTATCTATAAAATAATCACTTTCCAACATTTAATTACCTCAAACCCAAATTCCCACTTATATGAAAAGACCTTTGATGTCATTAAGAGAAAATGGCATGCTACTTACTTGGAAATAATTAGCCAAAGATAAGTTGAAATTGAGAACTGGAAAATTGAATAAACAGGATAATGGATTTAGAGTAAATATTTTGCAATACAGTTTGAGAAAAAATAAAATGAACTTTCAAATTGCCCTCTTACCCTAGTTTGGAGGGACAAAATTGAAATATATGTGAACGATGTTATTAGCCTGGGGTTATGAAAAGTTATCTAGGAATGAGATAAATAAAGATAGAATATTTGATTGCTGGAGAAAGGATAAAGAAATAGAAATGTCTCTTAATTTAAACTAACAGTGGATGCCACATTTTCCCATGGTTCATGTCAAGGCCTGGTTAGTACGTGTCAGTGCTGTGAATTATAAAATCAAAAAGATCAGCCATCTGGAGATAGGATCAGACAGAAAAAAAAATACAAAAACCACCCTGTAATGTATGTATTATGTGAAATAAAGAAAGGCAAATATACATATTGATTTCATTGAAATAACAGGGAATTAGAATCAGAAAAGTTTACGATAATGAAGGCTCTTGAAATGGAAATTAATTATGCAGAAGACTTACTCAAAGACTTCTTATGCACATAAGAAGCTATACTATATTTTAGTAGCCCAAATTTCTTATTTTCCTTGAACATAAATATTAATTTTAGGTATAATGATTTTCGTAGGTAACCTTGTATCCTCGTAAATATTCAATTCTCATGCTATTGACCAAAAATTATAAGTCCCATATGGGGGCATTGTACTATCTGTATGTTTTTCTGTTTATCTCTCAGTCTACCCATGTGTGTTAGTGTATTGGCATATTTATTACATTGTATTTGGATATTTTATGTTGTTAACATCTATAGATTTCTGGCAAAGCTACAAGGCACACTTTTTCAACATTTTCAGAGCATCACATTCTCCTTCAGTACAGAAACAAACATTTCAGCAAGCAACACCAAGAAATATTACTTAAGTGTTTCAAAGAAACATAGTCTCCAAACATTAATAAATACTGATTTTGACTTTGCTTGAAATCTATATCTCATACTTTAGTTGTCTTGATGTCTACATACACTATAATATACTGAAGTAGTGCTATACTAGGGAGAAATCAATATTTGATATTTTTTTCTGTATGCTAAGAATGTTTTGTTGTATGTTGGCTAAAATCAGAAATATTCTTGGCCACGGAAACAGAGATTATTCTCAGACTTAGAGCAGCATGAGTAAAAGAAAGTCAAGTCAGTGTTCACACAGATTGGTTTGACATGCCAGTTCCAGCCCTTGATTTTTTCTAGCAAACTTAAGCAAGTCATCTTCTCCCAACTTCATCCCATCTACTAGTAAAAGTTAGATAATGTCTACTCCACTAAGGTGTTGTGAGAGCTTAGGTACAAGTTCTGACACCTGGCAAGAGAATACACCATACTTGATGAAAAATTGTTCTACACTAAGGAAACACTGTATATAAAACAAAACATTCCTAAAAATATACATTAATCTCTGAGGTTTTCCACAAATGTTCTCCAAGCTGAACATATTTGCTGTAAGTTGTTTTTATTATACTCACATTGATTGCAATCAGATAAACTATATAAACACACCCTGACTCCTCTGGATGGCCACTGTATAACTGAATGTTGTTCCCAGAATTCAGTGCTTTGCATTTGGATGTATGATAACATTCATATCAAATAGTACTGTTTGGTTAATGCACAAAGAGCAGAAGTAAACTTAATGTATTAGTGATGCAACCATGCCAAGTCAACTCAGAAGCAGAACAGAATGAACTGAACCAAAGAAGTTTTTACAATACTTCCAAAGAGAAACTCACGAAGGACTAAATTGTGATGTGACACACACAATAATATATGCTATGAAAATTCAAAAGAACTTTATTCTTAGCAGTTGGTGTTAGTTTCACATTCTGAGTAATAATTTGTTCCAGCATATTATAATCCTATTATTTTTTACTTTGGATTGCATTAGACATGTGAGTATCTTTTTGTTGTTTTAGTATTTTATACATGATTTTTGCCTTTGTAATTGTATGTAAGCTAAATTGTAAAGAGTTTATAACTAGTTTAGGTGAATGTGTATTTTAATCATATGGAAATAATGATAAATTATTATTTTATTTTTGCCATTGATAAAGATTCACAGTTCAAGAAATATTGTAGTAGGAAGATCAGTTACTGTTCTTAAACTCAGAGTCCAAGATTAAGTACCAACTTCTCCAGTGTCTGTGAAAGTTTCAGCATTAGCTTAACCTCACTGATCCTCAATTTGCTCATAAATAATAAATCATCATGCCTCCTTTACAAGACGTTTGAGAAAATTAAATGAAATAAAAGATGTTCGAGAATTTTGTAATCTATAAAGCGCTATGTTAATGTCAGAGATTATTCATTCATCAATATTAATAAACTCTTGAACTCCCTACTTTACAACATTGAGTAAGTCTTCTTCAAAGGAAAATAATGCCTCTAAATGCAAGTCAACTAATGATTCATTGATCTTTTTCATAATATAGAAGCTTCACTTTATAGAAAACCCATGTTTTTTGCTACAAACAACTTTTTGCATTCTGGAGCTTGGCAAAGAATTGCAATTTGAAGAGAAAGTGTGGCTTGTATGACTGCATTAACAGTGTTTGTAGGCACAGAGTTAGGCTTTGCTTGGAAACTTAAAAGAGTTACTTAATGTCTCTCTGGTTTTAAGTTATACCCTAGCTTTAAAGTAGTCTCTTCCTTTAGCATTTCATGCAGAGCTGAAGAAAAAATTATCTATATAATCCTTAATATAAATATCTATAATTTATATGCTCTGAAGAGAAACTGGAGAATACATATTTATAATAATAAAATTTTAAATATAAACAGCTTCTGTAGAAAGTGACACTATATTTTATCTAGATTTATGTTTATTTTCTAAACAACTTCTGGCAATTATATTTAAAAATACAATAGCATAAAATTTAATTAAAGGCAAAATAAGAACATCAAGTTCAAGAAAAAAAAAAGAGAGATGCAAATTTTATCATACTGTATTTCCCAATTGCTTCAAGCATATAATTACCATGTTAACACCTGTATAATATTCTGACCAGTAAATATATAATGATGTAACCATTGAAAAATGTTTAACTTTAATCAACTTTATATGATAAATAAGAATATACATCCTTTTTTGTCCAACATTGACTAAAATATATAAAATGTGTTTGAATCTTTCTTGTTACAGACATTTACAAATGCTTTCAAAAAGATTCAAAAATATATTATTAATAATTTGTTCAAATAACAATCACTAAGCATTATTTATTTATGGCCACTATTTCAAGGGCTCACACACCCTTTACAATGACATACACAGCATACTTACTTATTTTGATATAATCTTGCTTGAATTAGATATTTATTAAAAATGCATCTCTCATTCTTGTTTTAATATTTTTACTGGTAGTTGATGTGCATTGTTTTTGATTATACAGGGAGAATGAAAGTTGCTTGGAGCAGCATGTATATCTTTTCTTTGAATTTTCAATAACATTTAACACAATTCTTGGAATAATGTAGGTAGATCCTGAAGACACATTCACTATATGAACAGCAGTTCATTAAAAAATGGAGGTTGAGAACTAGGAAAGATGTCTTTAGAGAGTTTGAGTTTACAATCATGAGTAAACAAGACCTAAATATTTGCAAAGTTAAAATAAAATAAAAATGTAATCATATCATTAGTAATACACCACTTAGTCTGAGGCTCTGGTTCTTTATTTGTTTTCTCCATTTTATGTCCTGTGCCTAGAATTGCACCCTTAGATGCCAGGCAGAGTTCTATGTCTCTGTTGTACATAGAGAAGAGATGGAATCAATATTATTATAAATGTTTGTGTGTATGTGCATGTGTGTTATCAATTTATGCATTATTATTTCATTTAATTACAACAGTCATATTAAATAGACAGTATCCCTATTCTATAGACATTATTGATAATACCGAGAGAGGTTAAGCCATCCACAACTTCTCAAGAATAGTAAATGAATTTGAACCCACTGGTGTATTAATTTAGCCTCGATGTTTCTGTTAATCTATCCATTTGCCTTCCCTAAGCACGTCTCCTGGAACTGTGGGCACTGTTCAGGCAAATCCTGATGATCTGGTTATTTCTATATGCATACTCCTGGCACCATCATTTCCCTGAGCAATAATGCTTTAGACAGATTTAAATTTAGGACACTGCTTCCCTAGCTAATGGAAGTTGGTCCAGTCTCTAAAACAAGGTCATTTTTTCACCATTCCTTTTCTACTCTTGAATTTTTTCATGCGTTCTCTCTTCATGTTCAATAATTATTGAAATCACAGATGACCTCAATCATTAGCCTCCCAGTCATAAAATTGTCACTTTAAAGCCCTGACTTAGTGTAAAGCAGGTTCATGGAGCTATCAGTTTAACAATAAAGGGGATAGGGATGATGGCATACAACAACTTGGATTTTAGGCAAACTTCAAGAATTGAGTAGGAATCGGATTGGAGGAAAGAAAGGTATCTTGCACTTAAGGAAAAATCAGTCCCAAATTAAACCTTTGGGTTTGAAACCTGAACAGTGTATTCAAGTGAAATTCTATACCTTTTGGCTGGAGTTCATTTGCATAATGTGAAAAAATCCCAATACTGCTAAAACTAATATATAACCGGAATGTTAAAGTGCATATGTCTTTTTGTATATGTGTGTGTGTGTGTGAGTGAGATCATTGAACTCTCAATTATTACTCGATGTAGCTAGAAAAGTTTTAATTATGATGACTTTACACATAGGAAAAATAATGTCTCAGTCATAAAGTTTAAATTTGCATAGCTAGAATATAAGATCTAGTTGGAGTATCTGAAAATACAATACAGACTGAGAGTTCCATCTGCTCCAGTTGCATAGACTGTGTGTATGTGTATGTGTGTGTATGTATATGTTACAAAAGTCACTATTCTATCTCATAGTCCAATGAGTCCCTAAGTTATTTGCATGTTCCTACTATTCCAACCAGTATTATGGCATTATGACAAAAATGTCAAATGTCATATTTCTCTGCCTCCCTTCCCCCCAACTTTGTACACACTGTAGATTCCAATAACTATTCTAGAGAATACAAGGAAAATAAAAGTATATAAATAAAATCCCCAAACAAAACTAAATAACATAGATGACATGCAGTCCAGTTCCATACACCTTGATAAATGTATAAAAATGAAATACAAGGTGATTTTATGATTCAGGATTAAGCATGTTCAACATGATTAATGTTGTGATTTGTCTCACCGTTAGAAGTGTCTCAATATTATCAGTGCAAAGATTGAATCATTTTGTGCTAATTGCTTAAATCATCAGAGAATGAAAATCTTGTGTATATTAATCTGAAAGAAAGAGAATGTGTGTGTCGGGGGAGAGGTCAGCTGGTGCAGGGTCCCAAACAATTGTTGTGACATGCAGCATAGCTATAATCCTTGCAGCCCATAAATATTCAAGAAATGTTGGTGATATTTCCTGTTCACTGGATATTAAGGCTATAACCTAAAGTAGCATATGAATTCTGAGATACTGTTGCAATATGAATAGGCTTGCTACAGTGTCACTATATGATTTGACTTGATTTGATTTGACTCTGAATGCTGCCCCCACTTTCACACAATAATTTCATAGCTTTCCCAATGTAATGTTTCACTGGCTACTCTGGCAAAATTATTTAATGTGATGAAAATTCCCAGAATACACAGATCCCTGTGTGAGGGACACTGTGTTTATGTGTTGATTTGGCTTGCTTGCCATACATTTATCACCTTCTGGTGTCAGCTGCTCAATTCTCCCTTGAAGAATTGCTTCTCTCCCCGACTTGCTTAAGGTCTTTGTAGCAAAGACAATCAAAATACCTAGATCATCCTTGGTCAAATTTGCACATATGACTCATGACTAGAAATTCTGATTCTTCCTTCCATAAATGTGAAACTTGAGCAGTGACTGCAAAGACCACAGGTGTTGTAACTGCTTCATTCCAGGTGGTTCATAATAAGACTACCCCTGGTGTTCTCACCTTAAATTCCCAAGTTGTCCTGGCTCCTGACTTCTGTCCTTTTTCTAGTCATTGTTTTTTCAGTATTTTTATTTTTTAATTCATTTTTATTTTAATAGATTGGGGAATACAAATTGTTTCTTGTTACGTAGATGGATTGCATAATGGAGAAGTGTAGGCTTTTAACAAACTTATCACCTGAATAGTATATATTGTACCTAATAGGTAATTTTTCATCCTATGCACTGCTTCCACCCTCCCCTCTCTGAGTCTCTAATGTCCATTAAGTCACTCTGTATAATCATGCATCCCCATTGCTTAGCTCCCATTTATAAGTGAGAACATGCAGTATTTGATTTTTGTTGTTGTTGTTGTTCCTGGGTTACTTTACTTAGGATAATGGCCTCTAGCTCCGTCCAAGTTGCTGCGAGAGCCATTATTTCATTATTTCATTATTTTTATTGGCTAAGTAGTACTCCATGCTGTGTGAACACACTCACACACACACACACATATATATATACATATATATATCACATTTTCTTTATCCACACATCTGTCGCTGAGCACTAAGGTTGGTTCCATATCTTTGCAATTGTGAATTGTGCTGCAATAAACATACAGGTGCAAGTGTCTTTTTTATAAAATGACTTATTTTCCTTTGAGTAGATTCCCAGTAGTGGAATTGCAGGATTGAATGGTAGATCTACTTTTAGCCATCTTGAGAGTAAACAGTGAAATTTGGAAAAAAAAAGAACTGTTTTGCTGCTAGAGTCTGAGTCTGCTAGGCATTTCAGTATAGGAAAAAAAAAACTAGTCTAAGAAGATCCTGAGCTTAACTAGTCTCCATTAGCTAATTCGATATTTTTGACAGTGGAATTAAATTTCATGAACCATTCTTGATTTTTTTTTGCATGTATTTTCTTTTCCATTTTTTTAAATTTCAGAATATTATGGGGGTACAAACATAAATTGATTACATAGATTGCTTTTGTATCATTTGAGTCAAAGTAATAAGTTTGCCCATCACCCAGATAGTGTGCATTATACTCATTAGGTGGGAATTCACCCATCCCCTCCTGCTTGATTTCCCATGAATGTTATTTCCATATTTGTACCTAAATATTGATTGATTAGTTCTAATTTAATGGTGAGTGCATGTGGTGTTTGTTTTTCCATTCTTGTGATACTTCACTTAGCAAAATGATCTCCAGTTCCATCCAAGATAATACAAGAGGAAATGGTGAACTTTTCCCAGTCTTATTCTTCAGCTTTGCCTTGACTTCTGAACTTTCCCATAAACTTGTGCTTTTCTTTTTTTCTTTCATTTCTTTTTTCTCTGTTCCTTTTATTTCCTTTACTTTTCTTTTTTCTCTTTTGTTCCCCCTCCAACTATCCATCCCTTATAGTCATTATCATAAGGAGTGGCCTTGTAATATAAGACAACAAAATAAAACAAAACCTCCTTATATGGAATTGCATACACCTTCCTTCACTTTTCATTTAAGTAACAGTAGGTTATCACTTCTTACTAAGGATGGTATCTAATGATTGAGTTCAGGACACACTACCCTGAAATATGACACCTTGGCATTTGAGAAAACAGCAGAAGCATGAATGTCATTCTCTACCTTTCTTTCATGAAGCAACTCATAAAACCTAGGAAGGATTTTCTGACCTTCATCTGAATCAGGTCATAAAACATCCTTATCACTGAAGACAGGAACACAGAAAATAATTTGAACAAACAAGTTTTGCTAAATACCCCACCTCAGTTTATTACCATTAGATCATACGTTTTTATGCAATCGTATTTCTCTACGACAATCCACTCTTTCAGCAAACCAGTTGGAAAAAATGCACAGGTTTACCCATTTTTTCCGAGTCTTCATTTGATTGTGAAGATTTCCATGCTAATAAATATGCATACTTTCCTCTTGTTAATCTGTCTTTTGTTAGAGGAGCCTTGGCCATAAATCTAGGATAGATGAGGAAAAGATATTTTTCCTGGCCTATTCCACAGGTGTCCTCTTTAACAGCACTACAGCTTGAGGAAATGGCCACAACCTGAGAAAGTCTGTATTACAGCAAGTATCCTCTTTTTTCTTTTTTCCAGCCAAGGTTATTTTACATAGACCTATGATGCAAAGATTGTGACCTATTTTCAAGTCTCAACTGAGGGCCATGAAGTGTGTGCTTAGGAAAGAAGTTTTACAATCATATCCAGGATTCAAAATATCAGATTTTTGTAAAGAGTGTTGGCTAGATCTGAGTTCTGTAAAATATGGTGAGTCAAATGGAGCTAAGTTGATAAATGATTGGGATTCTGCCATGATTATAAAAAACAACTGCTATGTATTATCATTTTATTACATTGGTATAATCCCATTCAAATAGTGGTTAGTATGTCATCAATTCCTACAACTTTAAATGTGTATTTCCCAGGCGAGTAAATCTAGCTTTTTATTCTTTAAACCATTGGCAGAGGAGCACACCATTGTAGGTATAGTTAGCATTTAAAACCACATAGCCCAACTCTAGATCTTATGCTCTTCATCACTGGTGTTAAACTGCCTGCTGGACATATTGTTAGAGTGACAATTGGAAAACAACAAATAGGCCAACTTCTGGAAGTAGCTGTAGATGCAGGGGAAGGCATGGGCTCCATAGAAAAGAACACGCTGTAAACTTATATATGTGCATGGAGGTGTATATGAGCGTGTTTGAAGTTGCAGGGATGAGGTGGAGGTCGGAGTGAAGACTTATGTTATCAATGTGAAAA
>VBSM01000949.1:6207982-6242664 GCA_008086735.1 Cheirogaleus medius
GAGTGCTAGGATTACAGGCGTGAGCCACCGCGCCCGGCCCTCTTTCTTTTTTTTAATGTAATGTGAATGTTTATTCACTGTTCTGTTTAGGGAAAGTCAATGTTGCTTGATTTTGCAATGTTGAAAATGCACAGTTAGCTGAAAAATTTCACCCTTCCTCCTTCTTATCAATTGTTATTAATCTGGAAATATGGACTAAATAATAAAGAGAAGGGAATCAGTGCTGTGAGTTGGAAATAGCATCAAACTGGCAGCTGGGAAAAACAGAATTTTCTTCCTGATTCCACTGCTAACCAGCTGAACGTCTGAGCCAAGTGCTTATGCATAAAATGAGGGGGTTAGATTTTATAACAGATGATCTTTAAAATATAGTCCATTCTAAATCAATGAATGTATTATTTGAAAAACAAATTCCATTTTATTTGAAAAAAATTTAAATAAAATGCACAGCTTTCTGTGCCCATAATCAGTTTCATGACTCACCAATGGAAATCATAAGATTATTTTTGTAGACATTTAAAATGTCAATTTTTTCCAAATAAAAGTTATTTTAAAATGTAATAAACCATGTGTTCACTTTTCATGGAACTCTGTGCCTTCCTTCTTAATAGCAGTGACATATCTCATGGATACTGTTATTAGAACTGCACATTTAGGCTGAAGAATGAATCCCTTAGTCCTGTCTTTTACACGTAGATTTTGATACCTAATATTTAGCAGACTTGGTGCAAAGATTTTAAGGTTAGTGTCTGTCTGTTTATTTACTATTTTCAAACTATCCTTTGGAAAACTCCCTGATAGGCAGTAGCATTTTACTAAAGATTTCTTCAAGAAAATCTAGTATATGTATGATATTAAAATGATAATATTCATGCTTCTATGCACCATTTAATTTCCTCCACAAACTTCCAGGTGCTGCCCTAGTTGGTAAAGCTATCAATGACCTTGAAAAGAGGAAGAAACATCTATAGGAATGTGACAAATTAGATAATATAAAGTTATAAGGGGACCCTTAGCAAGGGATACAGTGTCAAGTAGATGGCTCAAGAGGGACATACCTAAATTAGCAACAATATGACAGAATATGTTTAGGGAAATTTTTCAACATAATGTGTTTAAAGCAGTAACCAATGCTAGGTTTTTTTTTTAATTTTTTTTTAATAAAAAAGCCATCATCTTCATTGTACTTTGTTTCATGCCTAAATTATAACATTTCTTTTATTGAAATTTAATTATTTGTGCACATGTGTGTTGCTTGGTTAGATTATTAGGTCTTACTCTGCCTTGTACCTTGAGCCTTGAAAAATGTCTCTTGACAAGTAGCTGTTTGGAAGTTCCTACTCAGCCATCTATGCTCATCTTAAAATTCACTGCCTCAAAGGCTTTCTTGATTTCCCCAGGGCAGGTCAAGTCCTTTTATCATGTATACCAATAACCCTAGATGTTTTCCTTTTATTTAGAACTTTAAAATTGCATATTTATTTAAAATACTTTCCTTCTCTAGACTTTAAGCTCCAAGGAGACAGGGATTTTATCTGGTGGGCTTTTAATTCAATCTCTGGAATTTAGACCTAACACTGACTCATAGTAGGTATACATTAAATGTTTCTTAAGAGAATGAAAGAACAAATAAATAAATAGTACTGAAACCAGTTTAATATCTCCACATGTAGTAGAGATATGGGTTAAAAATGACAGTATTGAGTTCAGTCTCTTATGCTTATAAAACTTGTTCTGTTCCCTAAACACATCACTGAAGATTCTATTCTGCATCCTCCTCCTCTTCCTGGAAGCATTTGTCTTTATTTGTGACACATTTGAGTCAGGAGGACATGTCTACACTAGCAGATCTTTTTTTTATCTTCTTTGCTTTGTTTCTACACAATTGGAAGTAAAGGGTTCATATCCCTCTTTAACTCACAATACAGTAATACAAACACACTGCTGATAGTTTAGGATTTCTGTTTAAGGATACAGGGCTAGACAGACCTGTGACAGCAGTAGTTAAGTATAGGTGATACATCAATACTAGCATCTCATTAAGCCTAAAGAAAACACATTTTAACTAGTCCTTTCCTCACTGAATGTTAAAGCAATGACTCCTTCAAATGAGAGTAGTTCACAGCTGTGATTTATTTATCTACCTTATCTATCTATCTAGTTTTACCTAAATCTTTATGAAGAAAAGTGATTGTTCTATTTGAGGAAATTTAAAATAACAAAGTGAGGATTATCATTATAAAAGATTATATTATGTCAAATGACAACGTAAAGTTTTGGCAAAGGTTTACACGTATTAGTTAAAACTTTATTTATGTGCTCTTTTAAAATAGATTCCCACCTAAGCCTGAGAAACATATTTTAAAAAGTGTTGCATAAATTGCAATGTGACCCCAAGACCATCTCACTAATATCTCTTTATCCAATAGATCTTGTTTGAGAATTCCCTTGAAAGGAATGAAGCATGTCAGCTAAATTAAATGAAAGGAACAGATGTAGATTAAGAATGATGTACATTCTGAGCTTGAACTTTTAATTTCACGAAATATTATTTTCCATCTTCATGATCACATTATATTGAAATGTTGGAACTTCAATTTCCTCTACTATTTCATTTAATAAAACCATTGTCTCCTCTGAGCTTTTAAGGAGATGTTAGCTTTAAATCACATTGACTTCACCCTTTGCAATTTACGTATGTTGAAGAAATAAAAGCCTTTTCAAGAGTCACCACGAGGGCTCGAGAGGTCTCAAAGGAGTATTAAGACCTTGAGTTTAATGTGAGCTGCCACAAACACAAAATACAAATCCTCCCTGTGGAATACTAATGGCTTTGTGTACAGTTATATTTTCCTGTGATTTTTTTTAAAGTTGAGGAGCAGCCTGTGTATAAAACAGCCTTTGTGCTGGTGATTGAGAAGTGCAACTCTAGCTCTGAATGAAAAAGGCAGATTTGCATGAATCATTATTACATAGTCCAACTTATACTGGAATAATTAGCAGAAGCTTTGAAAGGCTGAAAAGCAGTACATATTAAAACTGTAATTCACAGATTGTGCAGCACATGTCTCGGGTGGAGACACAGGTTTCTATTGTTAAAAGAAACACTTTAGAAAAATTAAATTTAACAATTTAATTGAGCAAAGAACGATTCACATATCAAGCAGGCCCCAGAACCAGAATAGATTCAGGAGCAACTCACATACTGCCATGAAGTCAAAGAGCATTTATGGACAGAAAACAGAAGTGAGGTACAGAAAAGGGAAGTGAGGTACAGAAACAGCTGGATTGGTTAAACCTCAGTGTTTGCCTTTTTGAACATGGCGTGAACAGTTGGCCACCTGTGATTGGCCAAAATTCAGCAGCTATGATTTGCTGAGACTTGGCCACTTGTTATACGAGTAGATTACAGTCCATTTACACATCCAGTTAGGTTACAGTTCACTATGTATGAAGAAACCTTTAGGCCAAACTTGAAATATGTAAGGAAGCAGCTTTAGGCTAAAGTTAATTTAATGCTACAGAGATTTATTCAAAATGATATTTTAGATATCTATTAATAAAATGAAGTTATGAGTTTGGCCGTTGATATATAACAATAAATTTACTCTGTTATGTTTTCTAAAAGCTACAGTTTTATTTTATTTTCTGAGAACATATGCTTGGTTATAAATATTAATAGGATTCATTGCCAGAGCTCAAAAAGTTTAGGAGATGCTGATTTCTTAAAATGACCTCAGTACTGAATTCATAATAGATCTTTCTTAGATAATTCACACGTCATTAAATTGTCCAAGAAAGTTCTAAACCTGACTGAATGCCCACATATGGTAAGAAATTCTTGGTGATGTTTTGGGTCTAGCAAAACCCAGAAGTTCATAAAAACAACAGTGAAGAATACACCCTGGATCAGATCCTTGTTCTCAAATCTGGTTGTACAATGTATCACTTCAAGAGTTAAAAAAAAAAAAAAAAAAGGATGCCCTAAACTTGCCCTAGGTAAATTGAACTGGAGTCTGCAGGGCTGCACTGTTCAATACAGTAGCCACCAACCACATGACGCTGCTGAAAGGTTGATAGTCTGAATTGAGATTCACTGGGAGCATAAAATACACATTGGACTTCAAATATTTGCTCTGAAACTAACAAACATGCTGACAAAGACTCTCTTTGACCAATCTTCAGACAGGCTGCTCTGAGCCCTCCTTTCAACTGGACCTTGCTTCTGAGCCATATCCTTAATCTGTGGAGACCAATTTTAGGAAAAATCCTGCTATATTAATTTAGCCAGAAGCCCCCCACCCTTGATATATGATCAGGCTCCTCACCTCCCACCCTTGATGTTTATGTCCTTGACCTGACTTTTGCAAGAATCCTCCTACCTTGATGTCTCCACTTAGTAATTTTCCAACCACTGACCCCTCAATTCTGCTCCTTGGCTATAACTTCTCAGCTATATATGTTGTATTCAGAGTTGAACTCAATCTCTTCTCTATTACCATAGTCTTGAATAATACCTCTTTTGCTGTCTTTAATAAGTTTCCAGTGAAGAATTTCTCTTTAACAATACAAAAGGATATTTAAAAAATCAATATAATCAGTATAATCAATTATAATGTAATATAATAGCAATATAATGCAGCTTTTTGAAATGATGTTTGGAATATATTTGGTTACATAAAATATGTTATTAAAATTAATTTCACTTGCTTTCTTTTTACTTTTTTCTGAGGAGGTACTATAAAATTTAAAGTTACATATTTAACCTGCATTATATTTTTATTAGATAAGAGTAGGAGTAGTGCCTGGACATCAGAAAACATTCCAGGCAATTAAATGTATAGCTAGGACTGTGAGTCTTAATCTTTAATTAAACTAACATAGAAAAAAATAGCATATATATTATTAATATACAAATATTATGGATCTTACTATATGATAAGCACAATGATAGGAACTTTATGCTTTTTAACTTGCCATAGCAAAACTATATGGTAAATTCCATTATAATCCCCATTTTACACATAGTAAAATGAGGTTCAGAGAGACAAAGTTCCTTGCCCAATGTCAGAGTTCTGCCTAATGCCAGAATTACCCTTACTACCAACTTACTCTGCTATTTAATGTATGGTAGAGACTATTACTTGTCTATAAAAATCCACATCTTTCATAGATAGATAATTTTAGCCAGTTTTATGGGCATTATTTTCCAGTCTCTTTTCAGAAATTTAGTCTGACCTCTGCTGGCTAAATGTTCTGATGGTATCATCTGAGGTCAGTGATGGGGCTGCAATCATTTGGAGGTTCTACAGGGGCCAGATGATCCCAAGTAGACCTTACTCACTTGTCTGGCTGTTGGTATTTGCAATTGCCAGAGCCACTTTCTCTATGATGTCCCTGTCCACATGGTCTCTCGTCATTCAATAGTCTAGCCCAGGTTTCCTCATGTGATTGTGGCGGTGTTCCAAGAACTTCTACAATGAAATTTGGTTGCAAGTAATGTGTGCCAGTTCTAAGCTTCTACTTTAAGACAATGGGAATACCTTTTCCATGATTTCTTTTCTTTTCTCAGGTTTCTGCTGGAAACCATCCATGGTGATGACTCTGCTTCAATCATGTAGATGATGCTATTGGCCTGTGTGTGGCTTATTAATAGCTAAAATGAATGATTTGGGGCCCTTGAATGATTGTGAGGGGTGCAACCAACACGCTGATCTGGCCTGTTTGACTTAGGTCAGTTATGTGAGAGAGACATAAATAACTCCTTTGTTCTTCAAAGGAGAACTGCTGTTTTGTTGGGTCTAGCCCTATAACTAAATAAAGCAGGTAGTAAACAAATCCAGCAAGAATCTTTGTAGTAGCTAAGATGAAGATGAGACATGGTAAGTTCCAAATGTTACAGTGCCTATAACCTAAAAAAAAGATAAAATAGATATACTCTAATTAATGGAATTAGAATAGGAAACATTTTTTCCCCAAATGTTCTACAAGTTGAGGGACACAACAAAATGAGTGACCAGTGAAACTATTTCTACAAGGATGGACTCTATATATGGGGGGGAGTCTTTGTCTTGTTATGAAACATTAATATCTATGAAAACAGAAATTTAATAGAAAACATAGTTTGTCTAATAACAAATGCAGAATCACCCTGCTGCCACTGAAACTTTGATAAAAATATTGATCATTAAGTGAGCTTTGCCATTTTCTTTACACTTAGCTGTATGTACTTCATGGCGAAGACAATTGCAATTTGTTAAGTTTTACAGGGTAGTTGAAGGAAAAGAGTTAAGCAATAGCATTTCAATAGCCCATAAAACTTTAACCATTTTCCTCTGGGGGATAATTACCTGTGGTTATTGAGTAAACTTCCCTGGAATGTTATTAGTATTCTGAGTGGTTTTGGAAGTTGTCTAAAGTCTGCCCCAACAGG
This sequence comes from Cheirogaleus medius, assembly GCA_008086735.1. NCBI lineage: Eukaryota > Metazoa > Chordata > Mammalia > Primates > Cheirogaleidae > Cheirogaleus > Cheirogaleus medius. The sequence continues at coordinate 6,214,416 of VBSM01000949.1, forward strand.
GGAAGAAATGGGGGAATCTTCCTTTCTTTCACAGTGATAGTAACCTCTGATTCATTCTCCAGAGGCCAAATACATTAAGTCTAGCCAAACTAATCTATTAACTAAGAGAAGGTGTCCTAGAAAAGAAAAAAAGAGTATTCTGGAAAGAGGTAGTGAATATCTGTTTTAATAGTGAACTTAGAAACAGATACATCTTGTTACTCACTATCATATAGGCCATCATAAAATATTTTGTATTTTTTCTTTTTCATTTGGAAATGGTTCCATGATTTTAAATTCCAGTTTTTTGACTTGTGGTGTTTCTTATTAACTCTTCCCTGTTGTGCTTGCTCATCTAATTATCTCACTCTCTCTCTGGTGTTCCAGTTTCTAAGAGGTTTCCTTTTCACAGCTCATTAGATATCTAAAAGTTCCTGGCAGTAAGAGTTGAGCTTACACTAAAAGTGTACTAGAACTGGAAGGGATTCAGGGATTCAGAATGGCAACCACCTCATTCTACAGATGGCAAACACTGAGGCTTAAGGATGGGAAAAGCTTTGTCCAATATCATTAAATAAGGTGTGGGTGAGGAAGAACCAGATAAGGGGTCTACCAGGAATCATCAGCATAGCCGTGTTAGCAGCATGCAGCCTCCACTGACTTTTTCCTACTTGGTCTCTTTGTTCCTTAGTGAACATGGCCATGAATGTAATATTTGCTGAGGACTTCTCCAATAGTAACATGCAAAAGAAACAAACTCCTGCCAACTCACTTCAAAGAAAAATTTTGACTTTTACTTCTCAATAGGCACAAGTGATTGGAAGATTATGACTATAAACTAAAACAGTTGCATAAGTTTCCTATGTGTGACTTCAGTTATTATTTTTTTTTTACTCATTTTTACCCTACCTATTTACTAATGCCATCCTCCAGTGAGCCAGCCCAAGCTATTCTAGAACTGTTTCTTCTTCCTTTTAATTCATAATATAGAGGATAGCCTTTACTACTAAATTGTCAATGAAGTAAGATACATTTTTTCTCCTTCCGAATGGCTTTTCAGTTTCTTCTATGATTTTCCCTTGACTTTTATATCAGTAGACTGTATATTTCTCTGAGCCAGAAGCCATGTCGTATATACAGCATTGGTTTTCCATAACTCACGAATGGAGTAAGCTTATAATTTTGAATTCTTTGAATGTACCACTTACTGTGCCAAGAATTTTACACATACCATTCCACTTAATCCTTATGAAAAACCTCTTGAGGTGAGGGTTGTTACTCCCATTTCATGTAAGAGGAAAACTGAAGTGCAAACACCAATAGAATTTCTCCAAGAACTAAAATTTAGTGAACAGCAAAATAGGTAATTAAAATAAGATCACTTGTCTCCCAATAGTGCCCTTTCCGCTAAATAATGTTGGCTCTCCTTACAATTGGACACACATTAGTAGCTTAATAAACTCCTGACTATAAGAATATTTCAAATTTTAGAAATTTAGAATATATAAGAATGTATATGTATTGTATATATATATATATCAATATGTGTATATATATGCATTTATGATTGTGAATTCATAAGCACGATTTGGTCTTTAAAGAAAACTTACTTTCTGTCATGGATGGTGAGGAATTTTTAAAAAATCATAATTATGATGGTCAGTATAAGCAGTATCTAAATCTATATTTTATATATAATTTATGTGTTACAAAGGAAGAATGTACTCAGTTAAGGATGCTAGTCAGTTCTCAGGGAATCAATTGCAGTCACTTATGCGTTGCCTAAGAATAGTTTTCAACGCGTGATTTAACACAGAGCCTGTGCCACAGACATTAGTTCAGAAAACTTTTCTTAAATAAAAGGTTGACCATTTAAATAGAAAATTATTTTAATCATGAAAATGCATCTAATGAATTTGAGAACTCTTAAGAGACTATTTTTCTTCCAGCAGATATTGTTGACAGATTGTTCTCTATAAATAGGCAGCAAACATGAAGATTGCAAAGAGAAATACTCTCTCAAATAGGATTATTTAAAAACTTTCACCATTGTCTACCCATCCAATGCACATATTGAAGCATGGTCAAGTATATCCACTAGTTAATCTTAAAAGTTGTAACATTTTAGAGGCAACTCTAAATATTTCTGCAAATATGATTTGCCCTTGAAAGTTGGAATATATAATAATAGACAGAGTTGGTGATTGTGTTATGGGAGAAGCAAAATCATGTATTAATAGAACATTTACAGTGGCAGTTTGGAAGTTTCAATATGCAAAGCAGCACTTAGACACTATATAGCAACAAAGTTTTATAAGCAGAATGAGAGTCAAAAGTATCAATCCAGGGACAATATTTTCCTAAAACGAATTTCTTAAAATAAGTTTGAGTGATCATGGATATTATCATTCATAGTTAATATGGTGAGCATGAAAATTAGGGGTATTGATTATGTGGATGAGTAAAATAAACACTACCAGTCTTTAGCAGACAGTATTTGGAGGGAAGTGCTGAGAAAGTATTACAAATTACATATCTCCTCATATTTAATAACAATGGCATCACAGTTATCTAGTATTTAATAATAGTAATTGGATATGCAATTTATTATAGTTTTCTTCAAATGACATTAATAAACTGTATCAATAATAAAAATGGCTTACATGTGTATATACAATTAATGTCTAATGACAGTGATTTGATAATACTGTATTAATATTATATAATAACACTTCATTTTATTAAAGAAGGTTTTATTCTCCCTAATCCATTATCAATATTTTTACAAATTTATTTATTGATATGATTCCAGGTAATGTGCAGGGACTAGTTCTAATGGCCCTGCCTTTGGATGATGGGCTTTCTGCCTAAATCAAGACCTGGAAAAGATGGGAGCTTAAAGGTGGGACAGCAAAATACTAGTATTCAAGAAGCTTGAGATGAGTGGGTTTGAGGAGGTAATATTTTAATACACCTTGATTTGAGTTGCATTTCTTTTGTTGTTTTGCTGCTTTGTAGTCATAAAAACAGATTCAAATAGAAATGCCTTCATGATTTTTAAAATATATAATTAACCTCCTATAGCTGGATATATTCCATTCAAAAAAAGTCCTTGTTAATATTCCTTGTTCCACTGCATGGATCTCTGCACCCATCTCATAGGAAATATTTAGTCAACAGTCATCATTTAACACATATTTTTAAAGGGTGAAGTAATATCTGTGCTAAAATCTTGAAATACAGCCATCAACAATTCAGAAAGATGCCCTGCCCTCACTGTGCTCATAGCATGGTGCACATCAAGCCATGTGTTAAGAGCTGAGATATGGTACGCATCTTTCAAAAAGAAATTATGTTTAATGTAAACCTTTCTAGCCACTACTCTAGTGCCTTCATCTCAGCATTCAACACTGTTAGAGATGAAATCCACTGAGCCACAGTTACTCTTATGGTATGCAGTGGCTACAAATTTTACCTATTTTTAATTCTTCTTCCTTAACTCTATGGTATTCTTTTTCTTTTCTCTCTCTCCTACTTCCTTCCTTCTCCTCCATCTTTATCTTCTTCCCCTCCTCTTCTCCCTCCTACTCTCTCTCTTTCCTCTCTTTCCCCACCTCCTCTCTCTTTTAATCTAAAGACTTCTACATAGAATGTAAAATTGAGTTCTAGAAATTCAGTATTATCAGTGCTGACATAAAACCATTCAAAGTAATGTTGTGTTTCAACTGACTCATAAAGTGCAAATGGCACAGTGAGCGTGAATAGAAAAGGTAGGAAACTCACATAAGAAGATGGGTTGTGTTATTTTTTTATACAACATCCATATTCAATGGGCATCACTTCAATTCTTAAGCTCTTCTTCCTCAAGGTGTCTATTTGAAACACAATGACATAAAAAGGTAAAAATAATTTAAGTGATTGGTCTGATTCAACCCAGTTGGTTTGGAGCAATGTTTTATGCCAATTCTCAGACTCTGCATTACTTGATATAGTGGGTAAAACATGATTGTGAGGATATAACATTTTTCTGTATATATTAATAGAATGCTAGTGCATTCTTCCATTATCAGTATAAGCATACTTGGCAACATTATTTTAAATAAAGTGAAAAAGACAAATTTCTAGAGTGCTTTCCTGACAGTTGTCTTCTTTCAAAAATACTTCCCAGCAATATATATTTGGCCCATGCAAAGGTAGTACATCATTGGAATAATACTTCTGTGAGCCATTTCTATAGTTAAGAATTACCTACTGTTCTCAATTAATTTATTAAAATAGCATTAGCTACCAGGAATCTCCTGTATACTATCCAAGTCTCCTTTTTTCTTCTTTTCCAAAGGACGTTTTAGTTTTTAAAATAATTATTTGGGAGGAAAGTTGAAAATGAATCTTAGCAGTAAATTATTTTAAGACCATAAAATTATTTATAAAGTATTATTATCATATGGACATATCCATGGACATTTTAGGTAGACATAAATCAGATTGTCTTATCTTTTGGCTCAATAATTCTCCTGCCAGAAACTCATGTGATGACATGTTTTTTACATACAGTACATTTATAGACACAACAAGGATTAGAAATTATATAATTAAGTAACATTTTCTGAATTTATATAAACCATATTAAATTATATACTTAGATGTTTGAAAATGTATAGAATAAGACAGATCACATATATAAGGTCAAGGAGTACTATGCTTCATATCTTCCCATTGAAATCTCCACTACTATATTTCCAAGAAATAGGTTTTTAAATGGACTCTTAGGCCTAGATTGACTATTTAGAATCACAATGCTCATTTCATTAAAGAGCACTAAAGTTCAGGACACTGAAGTCCAATTCAGATCATGGTTGCTTGCTTCAAGCTCACCAGTTAGTAAATATTTTATTAAAATAACAGTTGTTACTCAATGAAATGTAACTCGTACAAAAATACATATGAAGAAGAAATATTCAACTTGAAGCAGTAAGAGATTGCTGAGTTATGCCCTGTGGCATCCCTTTGTCTTCAATATTGGACCTTAATTGAGATTAGCTGAACACCAGGGCTCCAAGCAAACCAATTTAGGAGCCCGTACTCTGGATTATGGTATATCCACAAGTGTTTGAAATGAATTTATAGCTCTGCTTTCCAATATGGTGGTCACTAGTCACATGTGGCCATTTAAATTTAGATTAATAATTTTTTTAAATCTAATTTTTGTTTCATTAGCTACTTTTTTTTTTTTTGAGACAAAAATCTCCCTTTGTTGCCCATGCTACAGTGTCATGGTGTCAGCCTAGTTCACAACAACTTCAAACTCCTGGGCTCAAGTGATCCTCCTGCCTCAGCCTCCCAAGTAGCTGGGACCACAGGCGTGCACTACCACGCATGGCTAATTTTTCTGTTTTTAGTAGAGACGGTGTCTGGCTCTTGCTCAGGCTGGTCTCAAACTCTTGACCTCAAGCGATCCTCCCACCTTGGCCTCCCAGAGTGCTAGGATTACAGGTGTGAGCCACTGCACCTGGCCACAGTGGATGCATGTTAAGTGCTAAGTAGCCACATGTGGCATGTGGCTACCATATTGGACAGGTGAGATAAAGCACAGTTCAATCATACATAGTTCTTTAGAGAGTTCTGTGAGCTTCACAATGACAAAGAATGTCTCATTTATCAGATCATACCCAGAACCTAGAATAGGGCATGGCCCGTAATAGATGCTCAAGAGATTTATTGGAAAAACAATATATGTGTCACATTTGGCCCCAGGGAACAACTGAGGAAAGATATCCAAGATTTGACCTGCATATTCTTAAAAAGCCTTTCAAAGAGATGCCAAATTAATTGGAGGGGGAAGGTAGTTGACAACTTGTATGCGTATATGGAAACCTGCTTTAGTTACTCTGAAGAAAGCCTTCAGGTTCCTGCCTTTAATATTATATGTAAAGTTATGACTATTAGTAGGGGACTCTAAAGTCCCAGGATATATATTTCCCTGAAGCTTTGAACATGCAAATTTAACACTTTTTAAGCATTTTCCCTTCCTCATACACATTCAGTTCAACCATGTCAGCACCATGCACCTTTAGCTTCCAGTGTTTCTCAGACTTTTCCTCTTACCCATTCTCTCTTCGTAATTTCTGCCTCTACTCTTTATTTCACCTCCTGCCTGTGTTCAAAGCTGTCTTCTGAACTCCATATTCAAAATGCCTGAAGGAGAGTATCTTGCCAGACCTTAGCACCTTGAGAGTAGGGCAAAAGGCTAGTCATGCATTATTTAACAGTGTGTTTTGATGACCATTGCATCCACTAGGCTCATGATGTGCTCACAACATTTTGATTGAATTAACTGAATTGTGTTGTACCTTTGTCCTTTTTGCTTTGATCATTCTCCCATCAAACTTGAAAGTTCTTGCCTATACATTCTAGCCAGGGCAACAGAGTAAGACTCTGTCTCTAAATAAATAAATAAAAACTGTTGTAATTCAAAGAACACCAACAAGAAAGTGAAAAAGACCACCCACAGACTGGAAGAAAACATTTACAAATTATATATCAGACAAAAGATATGCATGTATAATATTTAAAGAATTCTTACTGTGGTGATGGTTGCAGCACATCTACAAATATCCCCAAAATATTTAATTTCACACTTTAAATGGTGTAATTGTATGATATGTGAATTATATCTCAATTAAACTCTTTTAAAAGTAAAGAAAAAAAGAATAGCAATTCATATGATAACTGGCTAATGAGGTATGGTAGAGATTGATTAAACTATGGCAAGACTGAGAAAAAAAGTTAAGAATTTAATTTTAAAAGACCATGAGAATTATTTCTGAGGGTAGTTACAAGTCCAATTACCCATACCTGTAATTATTTTAAAACTTAAATAACTTTTAAGAGATATTCCAAAATAAGTTTGGTCTTCAGTGCATGTTTCTGAAGGTTTAGTTTTAAGCTTAAACACTCATTAACAGTTTTATGTATCCACAAACACACTGCAACAAACACAAAACTGAATGTTAATTGAATGTCTCAAAATAGGGAAATAGGGAAATAAATAATAAATGGAAAAGCTACATTTATAATCCATGAAAAATAATCCATGGAAAGCTACAAAATAATCTAAAAATTATTATTACTATTATGATCCTTCAAATACAGAAATATTCTAAAATTTTGGCAGAAAGTAGAGTACAAGATTGTATATACACTATGGATTTAACAGGTAAAAGATTTAATAAGTATAATAGCTACCATTAATTAAGTGCCAATTCTGTATTTGAGGATGCACTAGAAGCTTTAAAGATGTTGTAAAATAAATCTCTATACGATACTAAATGCCATAAATTTTAAGACGTGCCATCAAATTAATAATAACTCTTGGAGAAATGGGAGGGATAAAAAGAAGCAACATAACATGTTGAATTTATGCATCAATTACAAAATTCTTTTTGATTTTAGACTTAGAGGTTCCAATTAAATAGAAAAAACATCATTTTCCAAAGTTAATTAAGCCAGTTTCTTTTTCTCTAATTCCTTAAAGAAGTTATGCCATATATTTGTGCTATGGTCTAAATTGTGTCTCCCCTCTGCCCAAATTCGTATGTTGAAGCCTTAACCCCCACTGTGAATGTGTTTGGCAATAGGGCTTTTAGGAAGTAATCAAGGTTAAATGAGGTCATAAAGATGTGACTGTAGGAGTATTGGCCTTATAAGAAGAGTAAGAGAAAAATCTCTCTCTCCCTCTTTCTCTTTAATGAGCACTACTGAGGAAAGGCAATATGAGGACACAGTGAGAAGGTGGCTGTGTGTAAGCTATGAAGAGAACCCTCATCAGAAACCAAACTGGCTGACACCTTAATTTTGGATTTCACAGCCTCCAGAATTTGTGAAAAATAAATTTCTGTTATTTAAGCCAGGCAGTTTGCGATATTTTTCATGTCAGCCCAAGGAGACTAATATGATTTGTCATGCAGTTGGGTTTTCCTTGAGGGGGAGTTCAACGTCTTCATTCAATTTTAGGACTCTCTGACATTCTGGTTGACTGTCTTGTGTAAATTAAATTTCACTCCTTGTGATGTATAATTCTATAAATTTTGTCAAATGCAGAGTCATGTACACACTACCTCATCAATGCAACATGTTTTCTGTTCATCCCCTTTGTTGTCAACAACCCCTCCACCAATACACCCAACTATAGTTTACTCCTTTTTAGTTCAATTGTATTCCATGGTAAGGATACCGTGCAGTTTGTTTAGCAGTTCACCTGTTGAAGAACATTTTGGTTGCTTCCAGATTTGGGGGATTATGAATACAGTCACTATAAACATGTGTATACAGGATTTTGTGAATGTAGAGTTGTGTGGAAGATGGTGTAAAACTTGAAAAAAAGAACTGTACCTATACACTGTGTACACTAGTTGGCAAATCTGTTTCTCTTGGGGATATGTGTCAACAATTCTGAGCTGTGTCAGGTGTGTCCTAAGGTTGAATATGTAAATAAATGGATAGTGGCAAGTTGAACCTAGTCTCTCACTGAGCAGGGGAGAAGGGAAGTTACAAATAAGCAAGCGGTGAGATTAGAATGAATGCTTGTGCTACTGGCTTAAAGTTGGAGAAAGTGCGAACTCCTATTCAGCACAGATATTAATAGGTAGATGGATAGATGAATGATGGATAAACAGATATATAGATGATTACAGATATGGGTGTATACCTGAGCTAGTGTGCATACCTATGTTTTCTATCTCTATCCACTGAAGGGGCCTAGAAATAGTGATACTTCAGACACAACAAGCACACCCACTACCTTGAATTTTAAGTAATATTCAATGAAAGACACCAACTTTTCTGGGAGAAATGGCTGATTCTAGGGCTTGGCAGGGAAAATTCAAAATGCACCTGGACTACCTCCTAGTTCCAAAACGAGAGATAAAAAAAGAAAAAAAAAGTATGGGACGTGACAAAGAGGTAGAAGCCAACTTGAAAGATTTTTCACTGGCTAAAGCTGAAATTTTGAGGAACCAAATAGTGTGGTGTTGGATTTTAACCTGAAATATTAAATAATTTTTTTTCTTTTGATGAGAAGTCAACTGCCTTTCTTATCATCGGTTCCCTGATTAATATGCTTCATTTCTCCCTGTCTCTCTGATTAAAAATGTTCTCTTTATCTTTGGTTTTCTGCATTTTACAGACATTGTGACTATATTTCTTTATTTTTGTGTTTATTCTGCTGATATTTGTTGAGTTTTTATTTTATTTTCCTATGTGTCGATATTTTAAAGTCAATCAGGTTTAAAAAACTTTTACTATTATCTTTTCAGATCTTCCTTATGTTTCCTTCTCTCTTTCTCCTAACTTGGGAACTTTACTTTCACATTTGCCATAGTTTGACATTGTTCTAGAGATCTTGAAAGTTTTCTTTCTTTTGGTTTTGATGTGTGTATTTTTTAACTGACCTGTTTTTTTAATTTCACCAATTGTTATGCACAGACTTTAAGGTATTCCGTATGAGCTCTTTCTAGTATTCACACTTTTGTGTACTACCCTTTCCTTGAGCCCTTGAGTATGGGTGGGTCCTGTTACTTCCTTCTAAGCAGTATAAATGTGATTGTGTAAGACTGTAAAATCCACTGTGCTAGAGTTCCTCTCTCTCTTCTTCCCTCCTCCTACCTCTCTCTCTTTCGTCCCCTCCATTGACCCATTGCCGATTGGAGGCTTTGAAGAAGCAACCACAAATTCTACAGCTGCAAGGAAAGGAATTATGGCAACAACCTTGGAAGCTTGGAAGCAGATCTTTTTATCAGTCAAGCTTCTGACAGCAGCACCATAAGCACCTAAGCAAAGGGTTCATCAAGCCACGCTCAGATTACTGACTTGTGGAAATTATGAGATAATAAGTGTGTGTTGTTTTAAGCATCTAACTTGGTAGTAAGTGTTAGACAACAACAGAAAACTAATACAATGCCCCTTTCCTCTGTCATGTCCAATATGATGCTAAATGCCTCCAGTGAGTTTTTCATTTCTGATATCTTAAATTTTATTTACAATATTCTTCTTTTTTACCCCATCTGAAATGTTTCCTCTGTTCATGCCTGTGGTCCACCATCTCTTGGATTATTTAATGTATTTGTCATTTTTATTTTGAAATTCCGGTGCAATAATTCTGATATCTATATCTGCCTACTTTTATTGACTATGTATATTCTCGAGTTTGAGTCAAATTTCCCTGTTTGTTTGTTGTTTGTATGACATACATTTTTATTGTATGTCAGACAGTATATGTAAAGAAAACAGCAAACACTTAAATATTTGTAATTTAACCCCATTAAGGAGTATGCTTCTCCATACCCCTTAATGGACTCATTGTCTTTCAGGCTACTATTAAGGAGGCTGACTCATTCCAATCTGCATTTGATATGCATATGGAGGTTGAGCTGGCTTTAATTAGATTTAGTTCACTACTGGCTAAGTTATCTTGAAGACAAGTTCAATGCTTTTCCTTTAGCAGGCTTTTCCTTTAGCAGTACTGGCAAGACTCTGGATATCTTTATGCTTCACTTAACAGCTACCAGGTTTCTAAAACAGGTGATATTTTTCTGTTTTACAACCGAGATGCCATCTTTTTAAAAATGCTAGAACATTCTTATTTTTCTCCATTCTTGACTTTTACTTTCTATATCTATGAATTTCTTGTGATCTATTATCCAGACTTTTTAGGGACCCTGTAAGTATCCTTGGCATCCTCAAGATATCTGTCAGAAGAATTTCTTTGAGTTCTCCCACTTTTCCCTGAACATTCAGGTACCTGTTGCCTTCCCCCATGGCAAAGGTGTCTCATGCCTCAGCAGTGAATCTCTGTCAGTTTTCTTACCCCTACTCCATACTTTACAACCCTAGTGGATTCACTCAAGAAATATAGGAAATAATCAGTATTTGCAGAGTTACTCCCCAGCTGGGGCTCCTAAAGAATGATGTCAGCTCACTTGTAGCCATTTAAAGTTTAATAAAAATTTGGCATTTTTCTCCTGACCACTCTCTATGGCAGATTTCTCCAGTTCCCACTCTACCAGAGATGAAAGCAGCTATGGGTACCTTCTTTACCAAGAAGAGTTTGTCACTTCACGTTTAGGTTCCCAGCTTTCTCATAAACTATGGTTTTGTAGCTTAACAGACTTGCCCCTGTGATTAGGGTGGAAGCAATGGGTACTTATGACTTTGTCCATCTTAACAAAAAGCATCACTACCATTACTGCAGCTCAGTAATACATATATATATATATATATATATATATACACACACACACACACACACACACACACACATACCCAGGGCCACAGAGCGAGAGTCTCACTCTGTGGCTCTGGGTAGAGCACAGTGGCACCATAATAGCTCACTGCAACCTCAAACTCCTGGGCTGAAGTGATCCTTCTGCCTCAGCCTCCTGAGTAGCTGGGACCACATGTGCACACCACTTCGCCTGGCTAATTTTTCTATTTTCAGTAGAGACAAGGTTTTCACTCTTGCTCAGGCTGGTCTCGAACTCCTGACCTCAAGCCATCCTCCTGCCTCGGCCTCACACAGTGCTAGGATTACAGGAGTGGGTCACCATGCCTAGCCAGGACTTTGAATCTCTGTATATCTGTTGCCAAAATTTTCTCTTGCAGTACCCTGAATTGTCTTCCACACTTTCTAAATTCTTACTACCAAGAGGGTGGGGGAGTGGAGCTTGCATTACATATAGCATTTGAAAAATTATTTGACACACTATTTTTTCATTAAATTAACTGGACATTAACTTAGATGTGTTGGTTAGTAGCATGGATCCTCTTTGGAAATCCTCTTTAATTCTTATTCTTCAGCAAATAGAATTTTAGTATATAAAAACAGAAAAGAAAAAAAGCAAAAAAAGAAGGAAAACAAGCTTGAGATCATGATAATCCAAAGTAAAAAAAAAAAAAGTGATACACTTTAGGAATCTACAACATTTAATGAGAGTGAAGCAAACAGCAGGGTATTAGTTAAATGAAAGAAGACAAGAAAAATAATAAAACAACTTGATCAAAGAATAAAATATAAGACCATGATCAAAGAAAATAACATGATAAAGAAAACAATACCTGATTTTCTAAAGAGACACTAGAAGGCAGAGAATATATTAAAAAATTTAGTCAAATTGCAGTACCAGATCTATATTTTATGAATAGGTATCTTATAATAAATATTCTTTTTTATTTCCTACAAATTGAAAATGGTGTGGCCAATAAATAACCATGTTTTTTATTTCTTAGATAAAACAAGGCCCCAAAAGAAGGGAAAAAATAGTTGCTTTGTTTTTATTTACACTAATAAATAATATATAGACAAGAGCTACATTTTAAGATAGATGAAAGAAAATTCAAAGTAGTAACAGTGAAGTAGACTGTATATAATTGGACTAAGTAGTCTTAATGATTTCAAAACTCTTAAATTACCCCTCAAATAACTCAATTTGAGAAATGTACTGAAAATCAGTATTTCTCCTAAGAGGGTTTTACAGATCTGGCTAATGGACCTTACTGAAAAAGTCTGATGCATGTTATGCCAATTTGTGGAGAAGATTAGAGTTTTAGGAATAATTATACATTTTACAGTTGCCAAATTCTATACCCAGATTAACTTTGGTAACCACCCTACCCATTTCTATTCTATTTCTTTTTCAGTAATTTATGTAGATTTAACATTGATAATGATATTTTTAGGGAGCTAAAAAACCTTAGTATATAATCTCATTTACTTTTTAAAACTGCTCATTAAATCACAAAATGTGATGTATCCTGAAAAATGAGAAAAATGGCTGGAGAATGTTATTTTATATAATGGTGTTCTCTACATTTGGCTGATTCGTAGTAGATCCTTATACTTAATCTTAGTGCTTTCTCATTATACAAAAATAGCAGTTAAAGTGCAAATATAATTTAGGAATTAGTTAACAGTCTTAATTTTGTGTGCTTGATTTTCTTGTTTAGGTCTGAGAATTTAATACTGTATGGTCACTGTTCCCTATTTATCACAAATTATTTATTTATACCTGTATCCCTAGCACTAGATACATAGCCTGCACCTAGTAGACACTAAAGAAATACTTCTGAAATAAATGAATGAGGATTTCTTCTATTGAAAAATAATGTTATCACCAAATATGATGTAGATATATGATAACTTTGTTTCTCCCTTTCTACCTCTATCTATAGTATATGCACATATACTTTAGGATAAATATATAAAACATAATGGCTATATATAATAATCATTGTATCTATGTGCAAAACACTATTTTTCAATAAAACTTAAAATCTCCAACCTTTTCTATACTCACTGGACATACCTGAATTTCATGAACCAATATAGTTAATCTCTCTATGAAAATCCCTTATGATGTGTTGTCAGAATTTCTACCCACTTATAGTATCAGTTCAAACAGCTCCTTAGAGATAACTGTAATTCTTAGGAAAGCCTGAGTCTTTTACAGCTAATCCTTCATGTGGCAGCACCATCACTTTATTTTTAGCATCATTTAATTCAAGTGACTGTCTCACTCTGACATCTACAAGAGCTTCCAGCTGCATCTGGTCTCCCAAAGGAACCCCAAGGGAAAAATCAGGAACAAGTACTACAGGGTTTGAATAAGTTTTCTCAAAGTCTGACTAAATATGAAGCTTGCATGTTACATTTTTGGGGACTTCCTGATTTCAATCTAATGACAAGCATTGACATTTGAGGATAGTGAAACAACCATTGGAGGTCTTTTAAAAAATGTTTGGTAGAGCTGCACAATCTCAAATATTCATACAATAAATTATTTTCTTTACAATTTCCATTTTCAGGAAAAGGAAGTTGGAACTGGAAAGTGAACATTTGCTGCACCAGCCACTCATTCATTGTGCTTGCATACATGCATTTGTTCAATGGCTAATCCATATGTATCATCCATTCAACGAGAAGAAATTTTGCTCCTATATTATATTGGATGTTAAATTCTGGGTATGCATGATGGGAAAAGTAGCCTCTATTTTTCAAGTCTCATGGTCTTGTGGAGAGAACTCTGTGGAACAAATTGTTATAGCGCTTTATTGGTCACAAAGAACCCTGCCTCCAGTTAAAAAAAAAAAAAAATTAACACCTAATCTCTTGAACATTTTCTCCCATCTTTACTTCACAATCTAAAATACTCTAAAATATTTTCTCAAGTGTTCATTGATATATATTTGAGAATCTGTACCAAAAACTCTATGGCATTGTTTTGGGCATGGCTATTGTAAATGGGCAAATATAACATTTCCTAACCAGTTATTTGAAGGTAAATAAGAAAGTTGTTGATATTACGCTAATTTCATCAACTCTATTATTGGGCTTTCTGATTCTTTTTGCCTTTTTTGAAACTTTTTCTGATTATTTTTACCTTTTTTAATACATTGATTATTTTTCATTTTTTATTTAAGTGGATTTAGGAGTACAAGTGGATTTTTGTTAGATGGATGAATTGCATAGTGGAGAAGTCTAGGCTTTTAATTTACCCATCCCCTGAATAGTGTACATTGTACCCAATAGGTAACTTTTCATCCTGTCCCCGCTTCTGAGTCTCCAATGTCCATTAAGTCACTCTGTATGACCATGCATACTCATTGTTTAAGGACCACATGTGAGAACAATTGGGGTTACTTCACTTAGAATAATGGCCTCCAGTTCCATCCAAGCTGCTGGAAGAGACATTATTTCATTCTTTCTCATGGCTGAGTAGCATTCCATGAGGTGTGTGTGTGTATATACTAATTTTCTTTATCCACTCATCAGTTAATGAACACTTAGGTTGATTCCATGTCTTTGCAATTGTGAATTGTGCTTTGATAAACATTTCAGTGCAAGTTATTTTTTTGATATAATGACTTCTTTTTCTTTTGTTAGATATCCAGTAGTAGGATTGTTAGGTCAAATGGTAGATCTACTTTTAATTCTTTGAGAAATCTCTATACTATTTTCCATACAGGTGGTACTAGTTTACATTCGTACAAACAATATAATAGCATTCCTTTTTCTCACATCAATGCCAACATCTGTTATTTTTTTGCTTTTTAATGATAGCCATTCTGATAGGGGTAAGGTGATATCTCATTGTGGTTTTATTTGCATTTCTCTGATGATTAGTGAAATTTAATCCATATTTTGTAGTTCTCCTTGTAGAGATCTTTTACTTCATTGGTTAGGTATACACCTGGATAGTTTTTGTTTTTGTTTTTGTGTTTTTTGCTGGTATTATAAGTGGTATTGAGTTTTTAATTTGATCCTAAGTGTGGCTCTTATTAGTGTATATAAATGCTACTTATTTGTGTACATTAATTTTGTAATCTGAGACCTTACTAAATTCCTTTATCAACTCTAGTAGTCTTTTGGTGGAGTCCTTAGTATATAATTTTTAATTTGCTGAGATTTGTTTTGTGGCCTAACACATGGTCTGTGTTGGAGAATGTTCCATGTACCAATGAGAAGAATGTATATTCTGCATTTTGGGGATAGAATGTTCTACAAACATCTATTAGGTTTATTTGTTCTGGAGTCCCTTTTAAGTCGAGTGTTTCTTTGTTGCTTTTCTTCTTCCATGATCTGTCTAGTTCTGTTAATGGAGTACTGAAGTCCCTCACTATTAATACGTTGCAGTATATTTCATTTCTTAAGTCTACTAATATTTCTTTTATGAATCTAGGAGCTCTAGTTTTGGATGTATAAATGTTTAGGATTGGTATATATTCTTGTTGAATTGATCCCTTTATCATTGTATAATGACCATCTTTGCATTTTTTCCACTGTTGCTAATTTAAAATCTGTTTTTTTTCTGATATAAGAATAGTTACTTCTATTCACTTTTGGTTTCCATTTTTGTGGAAGATTTTTCCCCCACTTTACCTTGAGTGTATGTGATTCTTTATAAGTTAAATGGGTTTCTTTGAGACAGCAGATCTTTGGATTTTTTGTTATCCATTCTCTCAATTTATATCTTCTACATGGGGCATTTAAACCATTTCCCCTAAATATTGGTATTGAAAAGTGAGGTACTATTCCAGTCATCTTGTTGATTGTTATTGTTGGGGAGGATTTTAAGAGAGCTGTCCTGGTTCTTTGGTTCTTTGCTTGGAAGAATCACAAGCAGGGCTTATGCAACAGAGTGATGACAGACATGAAGCACTCCCACGCAAGCAACTTTTATTTGTAAGTTTCAGAGACAGAGAGGTGGGAGGAAGAAGTATTTCCCTATGAGTAGAAAAGATCCTGAGCTTAAAGACAGAGTACAGTATAGTATACTCTCAAAGTCAGTAGAGAGCAAAATGCTCCAATAAGGAACAGCATCATCCCAGGATTAGAGTCTGCCCTTTAATGCTAATCCCTAATAATATGTTAAGCTGGTTGTGGAATATTCATGTCTTTTCAGGGAGGTGGGTGGAGATTCCCAGAATTACCCTCCCATTTTCTGTCCTTGTATGGCTGGCTCTGGAACTGTCATGGCACTAGGTGAGCTTACTTGTGATCCATATTGTGAATTCCATATCTGACACTTCAGAAGTTTTCTTTTTGTTGGATTCCCTTACTGAGGAGCTGGTGTGATCCCTTAGGGTTATTAAAGGACCCTGACTTTTCATATTGTCAGCATTCCTATGCTGGTTCCCTTTCATCTAGAATCTCTTCTCTCAGCTCAAAACTGATAAATTTACAGTACACTTGTTCCCATTTGCTTGGAACTTTGTTGCTCAGTGTAGAGAGGGAGAGGCATAGTCTTTATTGGCTCAAGCCATTAGGCAACAGTCCAGAATCTTTTTGGCACCAGGGACTCATTTCATGGAAGACGATTTTTCCATGGATTGGGGATGCGATGATTTCAGAATGATTTAAGTGCATTAGAATTGTTGTGCAGTCAAACCTTTCTGCTAATGATAATCTGTATTTGCAGCTGCTCCCCACCTGCACCACCTCAGCTCCACCTGAGATCATCAGGCATTTGATTCTTATAAAGAGCAAACACCCTAGATCCCTCACATGTGAAGTTTATCAGTAGGGTTCATGCTCCTATGAGAATCTAATGCTTCTGATTGTCTGACAGGAGGCAGAGCTTATGCAGTGATGTGAGTGATGGGGAACAGCTATAATTACAGATGAGGCTTTGTTTGCTTACCTCCTGCTTGCCTCCTGCTGTGCAGCCTGGTTCCTAACAGGCCACAGACCAGTACCAGTCAGCAGCCCATGGGTTGGGGACCACAGCCTGTAGGTGTCTGCTGCAGTGTTGCTGGAAATGCGGATCAGTTGGAACTCAGACCATTGGAAGAGTGTTCAGGTGCCAGTGGTGGTGGCCTAGATTTGGTAAGCCCCAGTTCCCAGGTCTCTGCAGGCTGTGCTTGAGTCCTGCTTTGAAGGAATGCTAAGACAGGAAAGGGAGGATGCACATTGGGTCTGTAATGCTGCTGCTTTCCTCATTTCCCCTTTGCCCTGTGATGGTCATAGACCATGGAGGCCCTGGAGAATGTTCATGTGGAGGGGCAGGCTGGAACCCAGGCCACTGCTGAAAGCTTGAGCAGTGGCAAGGTGGGTCCCTCTCTGTGGTGGCAGTGGAGGCAGTTAGCTGTGGAGATTTGCTAACACCTGGGACACCCAGGAGAAGTGACAGCAGTAGCAAGGGGGTGGGCTTTCTCGGTGACTTAGTGGGGACAGCTGATCATGCACATCTGCTTTTTGCCTTGGTCCCTTGGCAGCAGAAGCCATGACAGGGAGTTGTGGCCCACTCAGTAGCATAAGCCGGGGTGGGCATCTATGGGCATCTCTTCCCTCTCTGGTCCCAGGCTGCAGAAGCTGCAGTTGGGGAGCAGGGCTCACTTAGCAGCATCATCAGGGGTAGGCAGCCTTGTGTGTTTGCTCCTGCCGAGGCCTTCTGGCAGCAGCTGTGGCATGATGACACTTGACCACGGCATGTGAGTATACCCAGCTTCTCCACTCCCTCCCTAGTCTGGCAGTGGTGATGAGGAGGTGGAAGTGATGAAGCTAGACCCGGGGCAGGAGCAGCACACAGGGCCAAGAATCCTGTGGGACTCTGTTGTGTTCCCTCCCCAGAGCTATGCTGCTGTATAGTGTCCAGACCACTCCCCATGTCAGCCCAGAGGCCCACAGAGGTGGAGAGACTCAGATTGCAAAGTCCACAGTGGGAGTATGGGGAGCCAGGTGTCTCTCACCTGTTCTTTTCCCATAAATGTGTGCCTCTCTCTGCTACTGTTGATTTAGCCAGGCTTGTTGCCCTACTCTTCTCTCTCTTGCTTTTGGTGCCTCTTGTCACTTCTCTGTTAAATACCAATGCTCTTTCCCTAATAATGCATCTAAACTTGAATATCTGCTAGCCTGTTGTGATGCTCTCTGTGGGAGCAGCCTGTGCTAGAAGCTTCTAGTCATCCTCTTGGCCAGAAGTCTCTATTTTTGCTTTGTTTTTCAGCTGCATTTTTTGGGTTTCCCAGGAGAAAAATCGTATAATATGAAAATTAGGGAAATTGTACTCTTAACTTTATCAAAATACTATTTTTTTTATCTTTTTGATTTTACTGAAGATCACGTCTAGAATGCAGTTCAGTAATAATGATGGTAGTATCCATTCCCATCTTTATTCTTGGCATTCACAAAAATCCTTTTAATCTAGAGTTTCACTATTATGAAATATACTTATTATTTTAACATCTCTTTTTCTAAAATTCCATTTTTATTACATTAAGGAAATAATTATTAATTTGCTAACATTTCTAGTAGGTATAGAGTTTGAGTTTTAAAAATGTCTTCAGTGTCTCTTCTAATGATTCATTTTTACTAACTCATTGTTTTGAAGGATTAGATGATTAGTGGCCTAATGTTAAATTACTCTTGAATATGCCATCTATATTTTACTTGTACATTTTATTACATAAGTCAAGTATAGGCTCAAATTAGATAGCAAAGGAGAGTTTAATAAACAGGCTATTTATAAATTGTGGTTAGCTTTAAGAAAACTAAACAAAAGGTAGCATAGTACCATGGGACTAGTAACACTGGATAACCTTTACCATCTCTAGGCTGGAAGGGCCAAAGGAGAGGAAAGAGGGTAGCTACATGGAGAGGACTGCTTGACAAGAAATGTGACCCTTATTAGACAGACACAGCCAACCAACAGTGACATTGCATGAAAGGAGTCAGTGGAATAAATTCCTCTGTCTCATTCCTGCCACCCTTGTTTTCTCTTCATGTAACCTGAAGCCAGAGAGCAGGAAGTACATTGGTGCTTTCTGTGAGGGTCTGATTTCTAGGGAACAGAACTGGATAGGGCAAGAAATACGATGAGGAACCAAAAATTATCTCTGTCTCTATTTCTAAAGAGAGTTTCCAATAACCTTGTATGCTCCATTTCCTGTGCTATATATATATATATATATGTGGCCATTCCCGTTACATAACAAGCACTCAAACTAATGAAGTAGCACTTTTGTTAAGAATTATAAAAGGAATAATGATTATGTGTTAAAAATTTAAGGATGGCAACTGGACCTAATAGATGTATAAATGTAACTAGACCTTGGTGAGCAAAGAAAGACCGATTTGAGTTGGGATAGTGAGGAAGCCAGAAGATATTAAGTATTTAGGGGCTTGCAGCTCACTGTAAGATGTTAGCTTTTTATTCTAAGGACAACAGAAGTTTATTGCAGGGTTTTTTTGTAAGGGACTGTTACAAGCAGGTCATCTGAATTATTTATCTCTTAAAGGAATTCCTGCGCCAGATGATTGATATAGGTAAGCATGTGTATAAGTAGGAAATATTCTTTCTCTGAGTATGTATAGTTGGTAGATGTAGGTTAGTGAGTGGGGATAGTTCTTTAACTGCTCTTTCTTTCCTATTTCCAGATCTTTTTTTAAAAAAGCATTTTTCAGATATAGACATGATGGTTTATATTCTTCTAAATATAAAGAATGATTTTTTGAGATGTAATTATTTACTCTAAACAATTATATAGTGTTTTGTTATAGTTTTAAAATGCCTTCTGTATTTGTATTTCTGCATCTCATTTTTTGTATACTTATTTTCTTGACATATTTACTAGGAAATTTTCTACTTTATTAATGATTATTTTCTTGAAGAGCAACAATTTTATTTCCAATGCTTGTGTTTATTTTCCACTGCTTTATGCTTTTAGTTGTTCTTAGTCCTTATTTTCCTCTGTATTTGTTTCCATTAATAAAACAAAATACTGTCTACTGTGTTTTTGAGCATAACTCATAAATGATCTACTTTTATTCTTTTTGGCTTAGTAATAATATCACCTAAATATTTGAATTTTATGATAAATATCATGTTGACTGCATCTCATATTTTTTGCTTGTACTTATGAGGATAACTGCTTGTTAACAATATGAAATAGTAATTCTAGTTTTCTGTAGACCCATGATATGTAATCATAAGAATAGTGTTTTTACTTTGTGATTTTTTCTATGAATCCTTCATTTAAAAAATGTATTTAATTTAATACAATATTTTTCCAATATATTTTCACATTTTAAAAATTGAGGTTTTCTGTATGACTTTATTCTTATCATTTTAGGCTATATATCAAAAAGTGTGCAAACCATGTACTTGTGAGGTCCAATATGAATATTTACTGATTAGGTCTAGCTATCCTTTCTATATTGAGTTACATCTGCTCTTTTGTCAAAAATGAATTGAGTATGTATGATTCAGTGTGTTCTGAACTCTTTCTATATACCTGTTTTTACATGATAATGAATGCACAGTCTTGTATATTGTATCCCTATACTAAATCTTGCAACCAGATAGTGTAAACAGTCCTAATTATTCTTCCTTTTAAAAAATATATCGGCTATTCTAGATTTTTAAAAATTTCATATTGCTTTTAGAATCAGCTTGTTAATTTCTACAAAATATATGCTGGGACTTTGACTGGAATTGTTTTGACTCTACGAATCAAATTGTGGAGAATTATTATCTTAAAAATAGTAAAATCTGCATCCATTCACATGGTACATTTCTTCATTTATTTAATACTCTTAATTTTACTCAGCCATGTTTTGTATTGTTTCCATTTAGAGATCTTATTCATCCTTAGTTAAGTTCACTTAAATTATTTTCTCCATGTTTGCAAGTTAATTCATTACTGACATCACTCCAGATAATTATCACCAATGAATTGATGAGGCCTCTATGAATGAGTATGTGAGGTATCATTCAGTTGTCTTTTAATAGGAAACAAAAATATTAAAGTGAATTTCCATTTAATAATTAAGTCATGTAGTAATGTATATCTGACAACAGAGCTTCTAAGTACATGGATTAAGAGTAACCTATAATTGAAGAGCTAGCTTCACCCCTTCCCAGAACGTCTTCCTAATATATCTTATAGACCCTTTGAATTTGTCAATTCAAGTGTTTTCCTACTTTTGTAATATTTATTAGAATATAGTCTTAAGTTTTAGTGCTATTGTTTTGTTTCTTTTTTCGGAGACTACAATAACACAAATATTGTCCCTACTTTGTATGTCTTCCATATCCAACATATCCTCTGTGAATCTTTGTACTACTTTGTTTAATTCATTTTTACTCACAATGTTATTTCAGTCTTTCTTCCATTCTCCTTATCGAATTTCTATTTGAGTCTATTGAACCTCATAATTTAAAAAATATAAGGTACCTTGTAATTTAGTCTCCATTTCTAAAATAATATTGTATTTTTTTCTGTTTGTGTCTGAGGTCAATCTATTAAATCTGTTTGTTGCTCTCTGCTTTTTAAAATTTCATTGATATGCTTAATATTTTAGTTTTAGTTTGTTTTTAAAAAATATTCTCAAATGTTTGCTTTATGACACTTAATTCTGTTTGGAGTATTCTCTTATAGTTACTTTGGTTTCTGAGTTTTCTGTTTGTTTATTTTGTTTAGTTTTTTTGTGGAGGAATTTTCCTCAGTTGATAAATTTTGGTTTTCTTTTTATTCTGATTTTTTTGGCAATATTTCTGTATGGACTTATTAAACTTCCTCTTGTTCATATATGTGGCATTTTAGAGTTTTATAAAATTCCTAGTTAAATATCAACCTCTTCTGTCTGTACTGCAAAGTCCAGATACTTTAGTGGGTTTGTTTTGTCGGTAGGAGGATGAGTGGCATCTCCTTCAATTTTATGGCTGTATTTTGTTTTGTAGAAACTTAAATTTTCCTCTTTTGCTTTTTCCTTACTACCACCCAATTGCCAAAGAACACTGTCTTCTTCCATTTTAAATTTCTTGTCTCCCAGAATTTTACTTGTTGCCTTAAAAACAATTTCATTTTCATGTAATCTCTGACTTAGGCCCACAATAATTGATACATGTTATAGACTGGGTCTTCTATGAGGAATATTAGGTATAGGGAATGGTACAAAATATTTAATGTTTCTATCTGGTTATGCAACATTCATTACTGAATATATCTTGGGTTGAAATCTGAGAATCATCTTCCTTTTTGTTTCTGCTAACAAGGGACTCTTTTTACTAATTTGTCTTCTTTCTGCCACCACTACCCCATCAGTTCCTAAGGATAAAATAAAACCTCTATTTCTGCTTATTCTATTTTTCTCATCTTATCAAATATATTTCTTTTAATTTTTCTTTTCTCAGAGTAAGAGGAACATGGGACTAAAGTGACAAAAGGAAATACATTTTAAAAGCCCATTCTTTATTGAAATACCCTTTCTGATGAGATATACAGTATATTCTATAAATGTGCTTTGCAAATTACCAAATTAGCTGAGCCTTTTCACATTATTTGTATATCTGAGAATTTTAAGAACCTATTTGATGATCTCAGTGGGAGGTTAATACTAATACCCTTTGCAGGGATGGGGACAATACTTAATGCTAATAAACTTTTTTTTTTCATGCAACACTGGAGGAAAAGAGGAGAAACACTTATGCTTTTAATTGCACCAATTTGTACTTTTTACAAGCTCCCCCTATGATTGTGATTCACAGTGATTTGCAGGGACCAATATAGAAAATCCTTTACTGAAAAGAATAGTCAGGAGTGCTAGTGAGAACTTGTGGGCAAAAGCCCTATTTGGCTTTTATTTTTCCTACCAGGAAGCAGTAAGGGATGGACACCCACCCAGGAACAGGACTGCAAAAAACCTTCTCAATGTTATGCATTCCTAATGTTTCCTTTGGTTGCTTGTAAATCCCTGATGGGCTCCCCATAGTGATCAACAAAATAGCAATTCAGATGAAAAGAACTCCAACACTTGGTTTCAGAGGCAGTAAAGAAGGAGTGGCTGGGAATATTTAGCTCTATGCTGAAGCTGAGCTTGGGGAGACCATCCAATGGAGAAAGTAGGCATATCCTGGGACCTGAGACAAGGGAAGAAGAGAGAACTGGAGTAGGGGGAGTTCCTTTCTTGCTTCAGTAGGGATAGTTTGGGATTCTTGAGCAAACATTATTCCCCAGTTATTGATGGACTCAAATAAGTACAGTTTCATGGCATGTCTCAGTGAATCAAGTAACTACATAAAGAGAAAATTTCACACACTACTGGGCCAAGAATGTATTTCTAAATCAAGCATAGAAAGGAAGACAACCTCACACATCCCATAGTGTGCTAGTATTCCCAGACAGTGAGAAATGGCTCACATTTCTTTAATTTCTATAAATTTCCTCTTCTGTCTAAATAGCACTGTTTGAACGAAATTGTTGATGGACTTATCTCAGCCTAAAGTTAAACACATACATAAACATCCCTTAAATGTTACTTATTTCCTATATACAGATCTCTTTAAAAATTTTGTAATCATTTGCATAACTTAATTTTCCCTTGCCAAATTCATTCTATTGACAATAATCCCTATGCCCAATTGCTACTTGGTATTTATCAAAGCATTTTCACATGCATTATAAGATGAGATTCATCATGCTTATCTCTCTCCCTGGAAGCATAACTTTTCTTTATTCTAGTCTGGAGGATTCAAAGTCCTCACATTAACTCCAGCAACCTTGTGAGTCATGAGGACAAGAGTTAATAACAACATTGTACAGACATTGATAACCAAGTGAGGGTTCTGCTCAAAGCTGTTTTGCCTTTATAAGCCCAAACTAGAACTTCTGATCAGATGTTTTGTATCCAGATCCAAAGTTCTTTACATTAGATATCATATCTTCAGGGCCAGGACTTGCTCATAGATTTTATGCCAGCAGAGTGGTTGAAAAATTGACAGGTTAATAGATTGTTGCTATAATTATAACAAGCAATATAAATTGAGCACATACTACTATGTGCAGCAATGTGTATTAAATAATTTCAAACATAGTGTCTTTGTCACAATTGCCCCGTAAGAAAGAGGACTAACACTGTCTTTCTAATATATAGATAAGGTAGCAAACATATAGACAATGGAAGGAAGTTATCTTTATACCTAGATCAATGGTGAGTTGTTTTCTGTTTAGTTACTTAGAAGATGTCTGGCTTGGCAGATCTCCTTTAACACTATCCATATTCTGATCTTTCAGCCTCACCTTCAACTTCTGGAAGCATAAAATAACAACCTTGCAATCTCAGCATGGATTATCTAAGTCTCTAAATTCCTCACTTGCTAATGCATCTTTCTGATCATTTCTCTGTCTCAGATCTACTCTGTCAATTCTGGTCCCTTGGCTTCTTTTTAGTTTTATGTATCTGTCTGTTTGCTTATCTGTCTATCTTTGTACCATCAACCTATCTCTGACTTCCTTCCAGTTACCTTTTTTTAAATTAAAAAAATTGGTAAGAAAGAGATTGTTCAACAAGAATGGTTTATACTAGCATTTGTTAAATTGCATTCCATGGAACAGCAGTCAGACAAAATAATCTAAGACAAATATATTTCCTAATCAAATATATTTCAGTGATGTTACTATTGTCAGTCCATTTTTGAAGAATCACAGTCAGCTTCAAGAGATTAACATTTCTGAAGAGTCTTGGAGGCTTCTTTAGAAAAAAATATGTTCATTTTATTGAACACAGCATTTCAAAATGTATTTAAGTTTAAATTTTCTCACACATACTTTTCTTTTCAATATTGTTTATTTATATCCTGACAAATACTTTATTCATGTATTTTTTGTTTGTTCATGTATACAATATAATGTGTCTGTTCTTAGAAAATCCCAGCCAATAAAACCTTGGATTTATTATTGAGTTTAAATCTCCACTCAGCAGTCATCATTGGCTGATTCTGCAAAGGTTTTATATTTGCTACCTTGGTATTTGTTTTCACAGATGCCATTATGGTCACGCAATATTTACCGTGTGCTCCTATTCTTTCTCTTGTAGTAAATGTTCTCATGGCCACTGACTCATTTTCCAGGGTAAATCGTATGGTCACTCCCATGTCCTCCTTCAAAGAACTTAGCTAGTTATGAAGAAAGAAGAATATCCCAAACTGTCACCTGTATGGGGAAAAACAGCACCTCCCAGGAACATCTGTTAAATATTAACATCTGTTAAGTATTCTGGGGACACACTGGTGCCCAGTGTTCAGTTCCTTGCCCCTTATAGGAAGCCTATGTTAGATGCTAGAGAAATGAAAATCCCGCCAAGCCAACTTTTTGACATGCCTGAAGAGGACCAATTAGAACTTCAGTTGAGATTCTTTTCCTGGTAAAAGTCTTCAATGCAAGTGATTTTCACTATAGACTTGATAACGACAAGTTAATTATCAAATACTCTGGAGAGAATGCAATAACGTTAATGCAACTTGACACATAATTATCATTTTTCCAATAGACCAATAGAATTGTCACGTAGTTACAGCTCAGATCTTGCTATGATAAAGTTTCTGTAATGTTCCTATACCCCTATGATGCTAGTTTACCATTCATTGCTATCCTCATCCCTAAATATATTTTCTCAAACAAGAGCCAATCAGAGAATGGAGAATAAATGTTTCTAGCTAATGAAACTCTTATACCTTTTTTCCTTAGATTATTTTTGCAGAGGAAATTATCTCAAATCCTAAAGAATGATTAAAGAATGATCCTTGATATTTATTGGCTACCCATTGTGTGTTAGATAATGAGCTAATGATTTCCACACTCATTATGATGTTTAATTATCACTACGACCTTGAAAAGTAGTTATTTCATTCTCATTTAAAGATGAGAAAACTAAAGAGCCATATAAATTATTTTGCTGTGACCACCAGGGTTGTGTTCATAGCTGGTATTACAACCCATGTCTGTGTATTTCTGGCGCAGTTGTTCTTAACCTTGATTGTACATTGTAATCACTTGAAGAGCTCCTCCAGCGTGGAGTCCCTTCTGCTTTGAACTGGGCTGGCCTTCTCAGCCTGGCTCACCCCTGGATCCCTCTCCACATTCCAGCCACATAGGCTTCAAGTTTATCTTTTTGCCAGGACCTTTGCACATGACATTTCTTTTGCATAGACTGTCACCCATTCTCTCACCACAACCTGAATAAGGTTCGCTTATCTTTCAGATTTCAGCACGAAAGTCACCTGATCATGAAAGGGTCAACTTACCCATTACCCTGCCCAACTGACTACATCTTGTTACCTAAACTTTGTCTTCCTTGAAATATTTACAATAATAATTAAATAATACAATGAGGAATTTCTCATTTAATCCCATCTTATCTTTTTAAAAAGTTAGCTTTACAAGTTCCAGATCCTTTTGTTTATTTCTTGCCATATCTGCAATTCTTACTCTGCTGCTCACAATGCAGGCATTCATTATAATGAATGAAGACACATATAATAAGTGGATGAATTAATAAAAGAATGAATAAAGAAATGAATAGATGTCTTCTTAGTTATGTCACCTTTTAAAGGAGGACAATTACATATAGATATACTTAAAATGTATTAAGCTTAAAAGATATATAGAAAGAGTCCCTGCCATATTCCCTGATATATAATTGGCAATCAATAATAAACAATGGCAGTCCCTTTTTCACTATGAATTTATTTTTAGATAGTTTTAACTTCACTACAAAATTGAACAGAAATAATAGAATTCCCATATACCTCCTCTCTTGTTTCCCACATATGCACATACACACAAACTCTGTAACTATCAATATACTACACCAGAGTGGTATATTTATTACTATTGATAAACCTGTTGTTTACATTAGAGTTCACTTTTAATGAATGAATAAACAAATATACATATATATCATAGATATGATATATATCATATCTACAAACATATATGTATACTATATATAATTATTATTTGTCAAAATCCATCAATGTTCACAAATATATAGTGATATGTATCCACAATTGTAGTACAGAAAAGTTTCATTGTTCTGAAAACCTCTGTGTTCTACCCATTCATTCCTCCCTCCCTTAATCCCTAACAAATACTAATCTTTTTATTTTTCTGTAGTTGTGCCTTTTCCAGAGTGTCATATAGCTGGAATCATAGAGTAAGTAGCCTTTTCATACTGGCTTCATTCACTTAGTAATATGCATTTAAGTTTACCCATGTTCTCTCATTGCTTAATAGCTTATTTATTTTTAGTGCTGAATTATATATATTCCATTGTCTGGATTTACCATGGTTGAATTATCCATTCACCTACCAAAAGGCTTCTTGGTGGCTTCCAAGTTTTTAGAATTATGAATAAAGCTGCTATAAACATCCTGTAGATGTACAAGTGTTTGTGTATACATAAGATTTAAATTTATTTGGGTAAATACTACACAGTGCAATTGTTGGATCATATAGTAAGAATATGTCTAGTTTTATAAGAAATTTACAAACTGTCTTCCAAAGTGGCTGTACCGTTTTGCATTCACACTGGCAATGAGAGTTCCTATTGTTCCAGATCCTCTTCAATATTTGGTGTTGTCAGTGTTCTGGATTTTGGCCATTATAATAGGTGTGTACTGGTATCTCCTTGTTTTCTTAATTCGCATTTCCTGATGAGATATGATGTGTAGCATTTTTTCATATGTTTATTTGCCATCTTTATATTTTATTTGGTGAGATGTCTCTTAAAGTCTTTGGCCATTTTTTAATTGTTTTGTTTCTTTGTTGAGTTTTAAGAGCACTTTATATATTTTTGGATAACAGCTCTTTATATATTTTTTTGCAAATATTTTCTCCCAGCATTTGGATTATATTTTCATTCTCTTGACAGTGATTTTTACAGAGAAGAATTTTTTAATTTTACTGAAGTCCAGCTTATTAATTTTTTCCTTTTTTTTTTTTT
>VBSM01000949.1:6248068-6305912 GCA_008086735.1 Cheirogaleus medius
TTTTTTAATGGGGTTGTTTGATTTTTTCTTGTTAATTCTTTTAAGTTTTAGATAGATTCTTGTTATTCGGCCTTTATCAGAAGTGTCGAGGGCAAAGATTTTCTCCCCCTCTGTGGGTTGTCTATTTGCTCTAATGATAGTTTCCTTAGCTGTGCAGAAACTTTTTAATTTGATCAGATCCCATTTGTTTATTTTTGATGCTGCAGTGATTGCCTTGGGGGTCTTCCTCAGAAATTCTTTGCCTAGACCAATATCTGATAGGGTTTTCCCCACATCTTCTTCTAGGATTCTTAAGGTTTCATGCCTTAGGTTTAAGTCTGTTATCCATCTTGAGTGAATTTTTGTGAGAGGTGAAAGGTGGTGATCTTGATTCGCTCTTCTGCATGTAGCTAACCAGTTTTCCCAGCACAGATATGCTGACAGGGATATTGTGAGTGTTATATAAACTGAAATATGGCTGGAACTGCACACAGGGTGTGCACTCAGTAGGTGTCTTTTTGATTTTTGTTGTTGTTGTTGACTGCATTTAGAGAACATGTAATAAAAAGAGAGCAGATTTTGGCACCAGACAATCCTAGTAGACGGAAACCTCTACAAGATTAGGAAACACAAGTGCCTCAATCTCCATTCCATACTAAACCTAGCATTGTTGTTGTACCCAGAAATGATGTATTTGTTGCACAAAAGAACAAAGACATTAACAAGCATGACTGGGATTAAATTTTGGCTCTGTTATTTACCAACTATTCAGCTAAGGATTAGGTTCTTTAACTTTAGTTTCCTCATCATTGAGTTTAAGATCATACTATCTATTTTCCTGGATTGCTACCATATTTAAAGAAAAGTGCCTAGCATATTTTCCAGAAACACAACAGATATTAAATAGATGCATATGGAATGAATGAGTGGATAGCGGGATGGATGGATGGATGGGAAGATGAATAGGAAAAAGTCAAAGAAGCAGCATATGTTGAGGCACATGAGGATAAGTTCATAGGTAAATTTTACTAATTCTGTAGAATACAAAGAAGTTATCATTCACTTTAACCTCCCAGAGTTACTACTAGAATTCCATATATCTCTTGAACATGTAGCTTAAATGACAATCTCATTTTACCAGATCACCCTCTCCCCAATCCCTCACTTACCCCTGCTGGTAGTGCACGCATTGGGAAAGGAAGACATTGCCAATGCAAAAATTAGCTTTTGGCTGTCAAAGGCATGTGCTTTGTGCTTAGGATTCATTATTTACCTCCTTTGCCATTCAGTACTTGAAAAATTTATGAATGAGAAACAAAAAGACATCAACTATTGGAATTGGAATTATATCCCAGTCTCATAAATTAGACTTTTATTCTTCATTAAGATTATAAGCTTTATGAGCGAACATATTTATATCCTGTTAAAAGATAAACTTCTGGATTTATTCTCAGATTGACAAACTAAAACTATGCTTATTTTTCTTCTGCTGATGTTCATATTTAATAATAATCTTTAAATATGCTAATAATTTTGTCAGTCCTTTTAACAAAGTATTTAATACATCTCTACTTATCAGCTTGATTTTATGCATTTTGATATTTTTGGTATGCAATTACAAAGTTCTTTATTTTTCATAGGCAGGGGGTACATTCAAATGTGTGCATGCATTTTTGTATAGGTGCATGTGTTTCGATGTGGATGTGTGCACTCACAGTTGGAAGGAGCTAATTCTTTTAAAAAAGGATCTAAATGTTAGCCATCTTATGTTTCAGACTATATACTAAATTACTTACTGGCTAAATTCATTAGCGTTTCAGTAATGTAACACTTTAATTGTTCTATGAAATTGCTTTAATCTTCTTTTCCTCAGTAATGAGAAATGCCTCACCCTATTGTAAAACTTTTGAAATACTGTGTATAGTTCTGGATTTCTTGACCTCCTTCAGACAGCATCTGTGGGAGGCAAAACTTAGAAAACTTTTAAGCATGATTTCCCAATTCCTTCACAAACCTGATTCTAGCCTGCCTACTCAGTCTGTCCTTTCTCATTCACCATTTCCAGGATCTAGCCCTCTGGAGCAGTCCACTGCTCCTGGGCATGCACACATTTGTATTCTGATGCCTAATCTTCTTATCCTTTAATACCAATGTATTACAGATTTGTGTTCATGGAGGTAATTATTTACTAATATTTGTCTCAATGAGACTGAAAGCTCTACAAGGTACAAGGAAGACATTATTTCTGTCTTTCCTCACTTTTTTTTTTTTATTAAATTTTATGTTCAGTGTCTGGTACTCCCAATCTGTGTTTAAGTAAATAAATAAATGTAATAATTAATTTTTTTATTTCAGCCTATTACAGGGTTACAAATGTTTATGTTACATATACTGCCTTTGCCCCCTTGAAGGCACACATACCCCAGTAGACTAGTTCACAAATATCCCTTCTGTGTCCCCGGGTAATGCAATCGAGACCTGGGTATACTGGATCTGGCCTGCAGGCCTGTCCCCTCAGGCCCCAGAGATCAATCCCTGACTTTGCCAGGGAGAAGAATGCTGGCCCAAGATGGATCAATGTCTCTCTCTGCCTTGGGATTTGGCACATTCTGCTAGAATCACCAGGCAAGCATCACCTGGAAAGGCTAGTGGGTAGGGAGCTCACAGTCTGAGTACCCCTCAGTCTGCTGCAGGGCCCCAAAAGGAAAGGTACTGTTCCCTGTGGGATGCCTCTGGGTGGTGGCTAAATTGACTCTCTTGTCAGCCGTAGGCAGGGGAGGAGAAGGGGAGAATGAAGCAATATGGTGCTTTAAGATCAGCCAGGGTCTGTGGGGTGGAAGATGCCCTGAGGGAGCTAGGAGCCTGGTGCCCTGTCCACAAGAGGTTCACCACTCTCTAGTGGCAGCCATCTCCAGACTGGTGTTGGCAGGTCTCTCCAGCAGCTTAGGAGCCCACCAGTAGTCCACAGTGTGAGGGAGGGGAAATTTAACCGTACCACCTACCCTTATCACTGGTCTCCAAGCCTCTATGGAATAATTAATTAAATCCCAAATTGTGTATTAATAATTAAAAAATTCCTGATTAGTAAGGAGTAGTTAATTAATTTGACCCTCTAGACTTATAAGATTCCATCCTAAAGCAACATATTCACTGTCTCCATTGCGGAAAGGCTATGGATAAAGAAGAGTAAATATATCAGTTGGATAAATATGATCTAGTTAAGGCTGTTCAACCAACAATGTCTAATAGATTTTGAGAAGTCTTCAGAAACAAATCAAATTCCTTTGTCTCTTCTGGTTTTTTGATCTTGCAAGGGAAGAACTTGATGCCATAAATGTAAAGTTCACAGAAAGTAGTAAAAGAATATCATGACTTGTTCAAATTTATCTGCCAACTCCCAGGAGTTGCATTTTCTGCCATCCACAATCTTGCCTTTCCTCATCTTCAAGACAGTCTGCATTGTTCAGCTGGCCTCTCTCTTCACTCCCTTTCTATGAGTGTGTTTATCAAGTAGCTATTGTTTTCTAGGTGGGCTGTAATCATTGGCAGGTATTTTGTTTTACATCCCACCTGAGAATTTCATCTTTATTCCAAGTTGTTTTGTGATGCTCCCATAAACTCATCCCCTATACTGGTTTCATAACTAAATAGATGTGTCTTACGTGAGTCATTTAACCTTTCTGACCCTTAATCTCCTCGGCTGAGGGATAGGGATCGTGATTTCTAACTGAAGGGGTTAGTATAAAAGCTATATTAAAATGAAATTTAAAATAGTATAAAATGTGAATCACAAAAGGGAGAAATAAACAATATCCTATATTTGATGAAGTATCTTACCCTCAACACCTAATTTTAATATAATACTCAAGGAATGGGGATGAGATAGAGAAGAAAAGAAACATAGACAAGGGGAAAAAATCCTGTGTATGGAGAGACAAAGAATAGCTCACAGTAGCTAAACTTATGTATTAAATAATATTTGATAGGGAAAAAGGGCAAGATTTGTCTTGTTTTTGTTTCCAATTTTTTTTGTTTGTTTTTTTGTAGATTGAAATCAATTCTTGAAAGAAATGTCTGCCTTCTCATTCTAGATAAAGCTCTTTAAATACATGATTTGCACATGCATTTAATATGTTGCAAGAAAAAATTGCTAATAAATAATTTATTGAGTGAATTGTATTCATCTTAAGGCACTGACCTTTCTCTACAAAGATAACTGCAGTTGCCTCCAGCTACGTGAATCACTTGAATTTTTTTTTTTCATTAGTGAGAACAGTTTTGGCAACTCTATTCCTAAAATGAGATGTCAACCAAATGCTCAAATATTTACGAATTGACATTTTGTGTCTTTTAAATATTCAGTTTTCCAAGGTGCATTCGCCCTCCCTAGTGTATAGCTATTAAGATTTGGATACAAGAAAAAAAAGTCATAGAAATAAAAAGGAGGTTTTATAACACATGGCTTGAAATCTTAATGTGGTGCCTCGGATCAATCAAACTGATGAGCATCAAAGTTCAGTTCTAGCATCAGTATTTTTATGATAATTCCCTCCCCCCCGCATTTTCTCCTGTGGCTGGGTTATAGAAGGCTGCAGGTAATGTTTGTGTTGTAAAATTGAGGCCAGTAATTTAATTCCCCCATAAAACTCACTCACAATTACAATAGCATTGAAATGGTACATAAATGAGTTCTTCATAAAGCAGAAAAGAAAAATGGTACAACAGTTAAGCTTTTTAATGATGGGCACTAAAGCAATGCTGCTGATTAGATTCTTTGCTAATTACCTTCTGTTACTTAGATTGGATGTATTTCAGCAGAATAGAAACATCTATTCATAAATAGTTGTTTTCTTGGTAGCAATACAAGAACATTTGACTCTAAAGCTGAAATGTACCTCTCAGGGTCGCATCCTCCAGTCCTCAGCCTGCTGACAAAGGGAAGCGTGTACCATCTCGAACATGGCTAAATGGCTGCCACTTCATATAAGGTGGTAACAAGGCTGCAGCAGTAATATCTGATTTGAGACTTGAAAACCAGGAGCTCTGGGTGAAGAACTTTCTGAGAAGAACAGAAATGCAAAGTACTGAGGCAAAGTAAGCTAAGGATGTACCTAAAGGAGAAAGTAGCCCAAGATGAATTTAAGGAGTTAAGCAGGAATCAGCTGATATGAGGTTTTTAGGCCAGGCCAAGATATTGGGGTCTAATTCTAAGGATTATCGAAAAACCTTGTGGGTTTAATAAGAAGAATGCAAG
Organism: Cheirogaleus medius; assembly: GCA_008086735.1. Classification (NCBI taxonomy): domain Eukaryota; kingdom Metazoa; phylum Chordata; class Mammalia; order Primates; family Cheirogaleidae; genus Cheirogaleus; species Cheirogaleus medius. The sequence goes on from VBSM01000949.1 coordinate 6,253,302, forward strand.
CATGCAATTTAAGTATTAAGAAAATCACCTGTGTGCCAAGTGGAAAATGGGTTGGAGCAGGTAAAAGTGGAAGTAGGGAGCCACATGAGAAGGTTGTTAGTGACTGAATTGTGAGCACCTCCATTCATATACTGAAGCCCAAACCTGTGATGTGACTATATTTGGAGATAGGGCCTTTAAGGAGATAACTAAGGTTAAATGAGGGCCTACAGGTAGGACCCTAATACAATAGGACTGGTGTTCATATAAGAGGAGGAAGACACACCAGGAGCCAGGACATGTATACACAGAGGAAAGGCCATGTGAGCACAAGGACACAACAAGAAGATTGTCATCTGCAAGGAAGAGAGGTCTCAGCAGAAACCAACCTTTCTGGCACCTTGATCTTCAGCTTTCAGCCTTCGAAAGTTTGAGAAAATAAATTTCTGTTTTTAAGCCACCCTGTCTTTGGTATTCTGTTATGGCAACCTGAGCAGACTAATACAAAGTTTATTGAATAAATTTAGTAAGTGATAAAAGTGGTTTAAATTATATCGATTAAAATACAAATGGAGAGAATTAAAAAAGTTTAAGATATATTTTAAAGGTAGTGCTTTCTACCTGCTTATGAAGTGGGTACAGGTTAAGAGAAAGAGAAATGGCAATAATAGACCTACAGGTGTATGGCAGTACCATTGCCATATTCAAAAACAGAAGGAAGAGGAGCACTTTGTGAGATGAAGGGAATTGGTGATTCTTTTCTAACATACTAATTTTGAGATCGAATTGGAGATACAAAAATGTTGGATATATAGGCAGTAATTCAGAAAGATATATATTTGGAAGTCATTGCCACCTCCTTTAAAAGGAACAATATTCTACTTCTTAATTTCCAGTTACTCAGATTTTATTACTTTCAGGATAAACTCAAATATGCATGCATGCATATGTATACATGTAATAACACTTGCCAAATTTCAACCAAGATTTGTTAAATGCCTATTATATTCCAAAATGTAATATTCTTTGGGACTGCGCTGCTTCCTGGTGAAACAAAGAACTTAGTATATATTAAAAGCTTACAGGATAAGGAGGTATGGATTAAGTATGTGAGTGTGGAATATAGACAAAGAAATAAACAATTAAAATAAAATGTGATAAATGCTCTCATGGCAATAAATGGAGACATCAGCATGGGCAAGATTTTATAGGGCCTTTCAGATCATGAGTAGGAATTTAACTTTTATTCTCCATGCAGCTGGCAGTCATTGAAGGGCATAATGTAAGAATGGTTACCTGATATGTGTTATATATTTAAAAGATTATTTCAGTCACCATATGATAAAAATACTGTGTTTGATTAGAGATATAAGAAAGCTTAAAACTAGGACAAGAGCTCTGTAAGCTCCTTTAGTTAAAGGTAGCTTTGCAGAGGAAGAATTGAACTAACCTTTGAAAATTGCATAGCATACTGATAGACCAAAGAGAAATGGCAGAAAACTCAATGACAGGAAGATAAGTCTGAGAGTAGTTATGGATGTGGAAATGGATGAGCCTTAGGTAAAGAGAGCAGTTATATTTTGATAGCAGCAAGAAGTCCACATTCAGAAATAAAAGTGACCTGGATCAAGAAGAAATTGACTTTCACTATCTTATCAGGAAACAGTAACGGCATTAGAATTGGAGAATGTGAAACTCAGGCTGAACTCACATCCCTAATTTTTTAATATGAGTCTCCTAGAGAGGTCCCTTATGGAAGCTCTTCCAACTGTAGCAACATGATCAAGGTAAATACTTTTGTCATTCACAAACAGAAAATACTGAATCTATTAAAGGAATAAATTAGTTATGAAAGCAGGTTATGTGCATCATATGATGAAATATCCATATGGATTGAATTACATCAGAACCCTGGTGGGACATTAAATATGTGAATGATAGCAAAAAATAAAAATACAGCATTCCTTAATTTTCAATCATTTCAATGGATTGGGAAATCAAACCATAGGCACTTTATATCTAAACTGAGTGCAGAAATAGAATTAATAAGAAAATAAAAAATGCACAGAAGTTGACAATTGAAGATCTGAATAAAGAAATACCTCACCTTGTTTTGTGGCAACAAAAACAAAATAAAACAAATAAAGAGAAACATAGGTTCAGGTAAATTACAAAGAATCTTTAAGGAAGTATGTTCAATAAAAGTCAAAACATGCCAGATAGACAAGACTAGAATAAATAACTAATCCTTCAATGCAAGGGTATAGACATATGTCCACAAAAAAATAACAGCAAATGGAGCACAAGGACCTCCCCAAATAGAAAAAACAAGGAGTCAATGACTGATCCAAGCAAGAAGGCGATATGTAAGTTCTCTGACCAAGAATTCAAAATAACAGTTTTTAGGAAACTCATCAATTTTATTCAACATAATATTGGAAACCCAGGCAGAAGTAATTAGACAAGAGAAAGAAATAAACGACATCCACATTGGAAAACAAGAAGTCAAATTAATTTTGCTCAAAGATAACATAATCATATATTTTTTAAAAAAACAAAAGAATCCATCAAAAACTATTAGAACTGATAAGAAAATTCAGTAAAGTTATAGGATGCAAAATCAACAATCAAAAATCAGTTGCATTTATTTGTGCCAACAGCCAACAATCTGAAAAGGAAATTTTAAAAATATCATTTACAATAGCTACAAAGAATATAAAATACCTAGGAATCAATTTGAGCAAAGATTTAAAAGACCTATGCAAGGAAAATTATAGAACTCTGATGAATGAAATTGAAGAGGACACAAAATATGGAAAGATATCCAAGGTTATGGATTGAAATAATTAATATTGATTGTTAAAATGACAATAGAGCTGAAAGTAATTTGTAGATTCAATGCAATCCATATCATAATACCAATAATATTCTTCACAGAAATAGAAAAAACAACCCTAAAATTTATATGACACCACAAATTACCCTGAAAATCCAAAGCAATCATGAGCAAAAAGAACAAAGCTGGAGCCATCATACCACCTGACTTAAAAATATATTATGAAGCTATAGTAGCTAAATCAGTATAGCAATGGCATAAAAACATGCATACAAACCAATGGAACAGAATAGAGAATACAGACACAAATCCGTGTATTTTCAGCTAATTGATTTTTGACAAAGGTGTCAAGAACATATATTGGAGGAAAGGACAATTTTTTTTTAATAAATGGTGTTGGGAAAACTGGATAATCATATGCAGAAGAAAGAAATTAGACCCCTATCTCTCACCATATACAAAAATCAAATCAAAATGTATTAAGCCTTAAACTTAAGACCTGAAATTATAAAACTACTAGAAGAAAATCTGGGGGAAATGCTACAGGACATTGGTTCAGGCAAAGAATTTTGGTATAAGACAGTAAAAGCCTAGGCAATAAAAGCAGAAATAGACAAATGGGATTACATGCGGAGAAAAAACTTTTGCACAGTAAAAGAAACAATCAACAAAGTGAAGAGACAACCCACAGAATGGGATAAACTATTTTCAAACTATCCATATGACAAAGGATTAATAACCAAAATATATAAGGAGCTCAAAGAACTCATAACAACAGCAACAAAAAATAATCTGCTGAATAAATGGACAAAATATCTGAATATACATTTTTCAAAAGAAGATCTATAAATGACCCCATATGTGAAAAAATTATCACCATCATTAATCATCAGAGAAATGCAAATTGCAACCATGAGATATCAACTCACCCAAATTAAAATGTCTTTTATCAAAAAGAAAGGGAATAACATATGCTGGCAAGGATGTGGAGAAAGGAGAACCCTTATACACTAGGTAAACTAGTACAGTCAATATGGAAAATTCTATGGAGGCTCCTCAAGAAAACTAAACATAGAACTACCATTTGATTCAGCAATTCCACTACTGTGTATATATCCAAAAGAAAGGAAATCCGTATCTCAAAGACATATCTGCACTAATGTGTTTATTGCAGCACTATTCACAATAGCCAAAATATGGAATCCACCTAAGTGCTTATCAGTGGATGATTGGATAAATGGCATGCGCACACACACACACACACACACACACACAATGCAATATTATTCTGCCATAAGAAACAATGAAATCCTGTCATTTGCAGCAATGTAGATGGAAGTGGGTGTCATTATCTTAAGTGAAGTAAGCCAAATACAGAAAGACAAATATGACATCTTCTCACTTATATATGGGAGCTAAAAATGTGGATTTCATGAAAATAATAAGTACCTTAGTGTTTATCAGAGGCTGAGAAGTGTAGGGGGAAGGACCTAATGAAAAGAGATTGATTAATGGGTACAAATATAAAGTTAGACAGAAGAAATAAACCCTAGTGATCAATAATAGATCAGTAGGGTGATTATAGTTAACAATAATGTACTGTACATTTCAAAATAGCTAGAAGAGGATAGTTCAAATGTTCCTAACATAAAGCAAAGATAAATATTTAAGGTGATGGAAATCTCAGTTACCCTAATTTGATCTTTACACATTACAAGAAGGTATCAAATTATCACCTTTACCCTGAAAATATGTTTATCTATTATGTAAAAAAAATTAAAAACCTGATCATTAATAAAAACAATTTTCAAAAAAAGGACACAAAAAGATCACAAATGTTATGATTTCAATTTTAAGAGGTGTCCAGAATATGCAAATCCATCCAGACAATAAATAGATTAATTATTGTCGAGCCTGAAAAGAAGAGAAATGGGAATTTACTGCTAATGGGCAGGGGGTTTCTTTTTGTGCTGATGAAATGTTCTAAAATTAGACAGTGGTTATGACTGTACAACTTTGTGAATATATTAAAATCCACTGAATTGTATATATTTTTCCTCCTTTTATTTCATCACATTATGGGGGTACAAATATTGTTAGGGTTACATATATTGCCCCTGCCACCCCTCCCTCACCCCACCGTGCCATAGGTTCAAGCGTGTCCAACCCCCAGGTGGTACGCACCGCACCCGTTATGTAAGTATACACCCTTCCCCTCCTCCCCCCATTACTCGATAAAAGTTTTGTTGTTTTTTTTTGACATTTTGGTTACATTGTATATCTTTGCCTCTCCCCAAGAAGAGTTAGAGATATTCCCTTCCCCCCAACAATGCTTGCCACATCCCTAAGTTGTGGGTCTCCCCTCCCCCCCAGTCCCTGGTGAACACTACCACCATTTGAGCACCATAGTTTTAATCAGTCAGTACCAATTTGTATATTTTAAAATCATGAATTTTATGGTGCATAAATTATATCTCACTATAGGCATTACAGAAATAATCAAAACACCTTGCCTGTTGCTAAAAGTGTACCAGTCAACTCCACATTCTACCTCATGAATTATTTTATGAATTCTATCAAGTAGTAGATAATTGAGAATCTCTGCTGTTATATTACTCTTAAGATAAACGAAATTATAAGTGTAAAGTTATATGTTAAACTCCAATCATCTAATTCTAAGACCATTATATATGTCATTGTATCCATGAATCCATGGTAGATCACTGGAAGTATCATGGAAGAACTTTATTTCTTTCTTAATTCACATTATAATGTTTGTCTGTAAAGAACATGGGAAGTCTCTTAAGCCTTGATGAAAAAATAAATTGGAAAAGCAAGAGTAGTTCATCAGGAATGGTGTAATTTTCTCTCTGGACTCCCTTTCAACAAATGAATTCTAATTCCTGGAATCATCCTCCCATCCCCATCTCATCCATGTCTCTTAACCTGTCTAACTAATGTCAACCCTTACATACCAGTATAGGTGTAAATTCTTCTGGCAATTCTATCTTTACATCATCAGTCCCAAAGTATGCTCATTCTCTGCCTGAGATTGCTTCCTTCCCACTACTTACACATGTGCTCTTTCACTGTTCCACACTTTCCACTTGGCTGTACAGTATTTGAGAGAAGGAACTCTCTGAGTTTTATTCACCAGAACATTCCTAGGCCCTAGCACAGTGCTTGGAATCTGATGAACATTCAATAACCATTTGCTTATGGGATAAAATCATTTAATGCTTGTAACGGAAGCATGTATCTGTTAGAGTATTTGCTCCACTGACTAGTGTCTAAGTTGACCATTGTATACCAGGAGATAAGGGTCAGGCTAATTTGCTTTAACCACCTAAATAAGTTTCAAATATCAAAACATAAGTCATTCTTTCATATATGACCTTTTCCAATAAATTATTAATCTTTTGATAATTGAGCTTTATTAGTGCACATGTCAAGGCAACTCTTTGAGAAATGTCAGGCATCTCAAGTAAACAGGCATCATCCCAATGGTCTGACAATGTCAGCAAAGGAGACAAATGAGTCGACAGGTATGTCCTAAGGAAGAAAATATAAATTAACAATGACTTTATCAAGATTCCACAAGGAAAACAAATTTAATAATCACCTTCAGCCATTTCTCTCTATACGGAAACACTATCTCTTTCTGGTATCTATTTAATTAAATAGTCTTTACAAAAAATCAATAATTAGTCACTCTGAAGACAGTTGAGGGATTTTAAGGTCAGCACAAGTCATAAACAGTCAGCTTTACCAAGTCAAAACAAATCACTGAATAAATTACAAAGGAAACTCAGAGTTGGGAGGGGTGGCTCTATGGAACTAAAATATGTTTCTAATTTTTATTGGTCATTCATAGGGCAATTTTGCCAAACTCAAATCCACTTATTTAATGAAGAACGCCTTCAGGACAAACGAACCATTTAATAACATGCAAAACATTGCTTTAAAGATAATACCTTAACTTCTTTCCTTCTTGAAAAGATTATGGTTGCTGGGTCCTGTGGCTCGTGCCTACAATCCTAGCACTTTGGGAGGCCAAGGTGGGAGGGAGGATCACTTTAGCCCAGGAGTTTGAGACCAGCCTGGGCAACATAATGAGACCCCTATCTCTATACAAAAGAAAAATGTAAACAATTAGCTGGATGTGGTGGCATGCGTCTATAGTCCCAGCTACCTGGGAGGCTGAGGCAGGAGGATCACTTGAACCCAGGAGTTCGAGGTTGCTGTGAGCTATGATGACACTACTGCTCTCCAGCCTGGGTGATAGAGCAAGACCCTACCTCAAAAAAAAAAAAAAAAAAAAAAAAGAAGAGAGAAAGTTTGTAGTGATAATAGTAGCAACTGTTTGTTACATATCTATTACCTATTTCATACCAAGCATTGTGCTAGGCATTTTCCTATATAATCTCTAATTTAACAGCAATTAATATGAGATATTATAATCCCTCACTTTGGAAAGAAGTGAGATGATATGGGAGAGAGAATTTTCCAACATCATGAACTTATTAATTGACAAAACTGGAATTCCAAACCAAGCTGTTTGACTCAAAAGCCAAGTGTTTTCCTCTAAAATAACCAAATCAAATGAATATATGCATGAATGAATTAATGAATTAATTATTTTATGAGCTTTGCACTACTTTAGACATGGTGGGATAATCACTTTATTTCAATAACTCTTCAAAATATTGTTATGGAAATTTCAAACACTATGTATTTTAATGATCCCCAGGAAGCCATCACCCAGTATCAGCAATTATCAACCCACTGAGCATTGTTTCATGTATACTGCTCACTCTATTTCTTCCATCTCAGGATTATTTTGAGGCAAATTCCAGACATATCATTTTATCCTTAAATATTTCAGCATCATCTCTAAAATATCAGGCTTATATATTTTTAAACATTCACAATATCATTATCATACATTAAATAATAATCTGTTAACATTATCAGATATCTAGTCAGCATCCAAAGTTCCTAGCTACCCCATCAATATTGCATTCTCTTACAGTGCGGTTTTATGCATCAGAATCCATAAAAAAGCCATATAGTATGATTGAGTGATAAGGTCTTTGAAATCTTATTAATATATAGATTTTCTCTGTTTCTCTGTTTCACTCTCTCTCCCCTAATCCCCAAAGCCTCTTTCTTCCTTTTTCTCCTTGCAATTTATTTGTTAAAGAGCCAGATCATTTGCTCTGTAGTTTCCCTCAGTCCAAATTTTGCTCATTGCTCCGACATAGTATCATTTAATATGCTCCTTTGTATTCTGTATTTTCTATAAACTGATAGGTAGGTCTATGTCAGGGTTTCTCAACATCAATACTGTTGACTTTTTTTATTAACTTGTTTGGATAACTCTTCAATGTGGGGGCCTTTGTGTGCACTGTAGAATAATTAGCAGCATCCCTGGCCTCTACCCACTAGATACCACTAGCGGCTCCCCAATTGTGACCGAAAAATGCCTCCAGATCTTGCCAATTGTCTCCTGGAGACAAAATTGCACCTGTTTGAGAACCATTGATCTAGTTCAGGGTTTTTGTCACTGTTTTGTTGTTCTGGTTTTATTTAGTATTATTACATTTTTAGACTAATTCCTAAGAGATGTTATTCTCAGTTCTATCTTTCAGTGATGGTTCGTACTGATGAACATTTTCCATATCTATAAAATCATTAAGGGTTGCAGAATGGTGACTTTCTAGTTCTATCAGTCCTTCTGTTTTGGTTTGTTTGTTTGTTTGTTTGGGGCTGGGATATTTCCATTAAAGGAAAGTTTCTCTCTTTGATTATTTGGTTAGTCTGATATAAAGTATGTATAATAAAGGAAAATGCCAGATTATTTTTCTATTATCAGTTTGTAAAAGAGTAAGTTCTAACATTCTCCAAAGATAATCAGAACAAACTGATGGTTTTAGTTTTTTTTATACTAATGAACTTTTTGATAAAATCATATTATACAAATTTAAATCTATTGCAGATACTATCCTTATTGATGATCAAATTACCTTATCTTTGGCCAATATAGCATCTCCAGTCTGACTTTTTAGTTTTGATCTGACCATGGTAGTCTTTGACTATTTCCTTAATGTTTTTTATAAACAGGTATTTCAGGTCCATCCTTTATATTTCCTGCCTACACCTAGAATAAGGCATTCCTCCAAGGATCTCTTATTCCTTTTATGAAAATCTATTACTAATTAATTGGTAATAATTATATTTTATTTCCTTCTCTATTCCTATAAAATATTGCTTCTACTTCTTAATTGGGATATTAAGAAAAAGGAAAAACATTTATCTTTGCAGGTCTTATTTTAGCTGTCCCAATAGACTATAAAGATATTAAACGTGTGGTGCACGTTCTTCATCCTTATACACTCATCAGCTAGTAGAGTAGGATGTAAATAGTTGGTGTCTCAAAAATGGTTGCCGTGCAAAGGAATAAATGGTTTCTTGTTGAGTAGCATTAGTGGCATTAACATCTGTGCTATCTGAGATCTCAAATGGCCATATTTTCACTTTCTTCCCCCAACATTCAAACTTGGATGCAAAGAAAGACACCATTTTGAAAAGACCATAGATCTTCTTTATTAAAAGAACCAATAATGCATGAAGCAGAGTAAGTATGATTTTAAGTTAAAAATAAAGCTATCTGTCCACATTAAAAAAGAATAAGAGTCAAAGAAAATCACATTAATTTGCACTACCTGTAGAACAAATTAGCAAATGTTGTGACCATCTGTGAAAGACACCAGGGCCACATAAGACATGGAATTATTTAATGTGTTAAATCCATTTAAAATGTTTGTATCCTGTTAGTTCTAACATAATTACTATGTTAATTTCTGTGTGTTTTGCATATTAAACGGAGCACACTCTGGGAAGCTAATGGCCGCTATGTCAGCTTTTTATTAAATCACAAAATAAACATGCACAATCCTGCTTCCAAAGATAATTAGTTTACTATTTCTGCCAGAGTTTAAATATTGGGTACGCTTTGAAGATTTGACTTCCATTTGGGGTGGCAGTGGGCATGTGGAAGCTTCTTGATTCTTCAGATTATCCTCAAGGCAAGGGCATTTTTAAATGGAGAGAATTCAAAAGTTTTGTTTTTATTGTTTACCCTTAATTGTTAGTATTGCAGTTATAAAAATAACCAACATACATTTATAGCATAATTCCACATAGAATTATACTAGGTATTAGGGGGTGGGCCAGAGATATATACAACCTACTTTCTTGGTACAAAACATTTCAATGAAGTTTGAAATATAAGATGAAAAATAAGTTTATATTGCACTGCTTTTAAGCAGAAGTCATAAAAAGGTGACTGGCTCCCAGCCTATTTCAGCTCCAGATAGAATATGCTTATCTGATAGATAAAAATGAAAACAAATCAAACCAAAACAATCGCAAATACAAAAACCAGACCAAACAAGCCTGTGGACTGTAGCAGGTTCTCTCTGGTGAGCCTCACTTACATTCTTTTCCATCAGACCTTAACCACCAGCCTGATCCTCACAGGACTGCTACATGCTTGGCATTTCAGGCATTTAGAGAATACAGAATATGTATGTGCAACCTGTGTTTTCTCATGCACTACTAATGCTACTGTGAGATGTCTGATAGACTTACTCAGCTCCATCAAATATATTTACTATAATCCCAGGCACATCCCTCTAACTCTCTTTTAGTTTTCATTTGTGTAAAGTAGAAGCAACACTAAACCTGTTATATATCTAATGCAAAATCAAGTGAGATAATCTATGCAAAGAACAAAGCCCTGCTCTTGGCATATGGTACATGCTTTAAATCTATGCAGTTTACATATGCTTAATATACTTAATATAATTAATTAATTAATTAATTTAAGTCAGTAATGGCTTTTTAGGGAGATAATAGAAGTGCCTAGTTCTATTTTTATGCTTTTAACTTTAGGAAGGCAAGCTATGAACAATGGTTTCTGCTAAAGAAAAAAAAAGCCTTAAAGATATTACTAATGGCCAACACATATATGAAAAAATGTTCAACATCTCTAATCATCAGGGAAATGAAAATCAAAACCACAAGGAGATATCATTTAACTCAAGTGAGAATGGCTTTTATCAAAAAGTCCCACAAGAGCAAATGTTTGTGTGGATGCAGAGAGATAGGAACAGTCATACACTGCTGGTCAGACTGCAAACTAGTACAACTTCTGTGGAAAATAGTATGGAGATACCACAAAGAACTAAAAGTAGGACTACCATTTGATCTAGGAATCCCACTACTGGGTATTTACCCAAAGGGAAAAAAAAGACATTCTATTAAAAAGACATCTGTACTAGAAGGTTTATAGCAGAACAATTCACAATAGCAAAGATACAGAAACAACCCCAGTGCCCATTAATACATGAGTGGATTAATAAAATGTGGTATATGTCTACTATAGAGTACTACTCAACCATAAAAAAGGAGAACTAGACCTCTTGTATTATCCTGGATGGAGCCGGAGCACATTCTTCCAAGTAAAGTATGGACAAAGAAGTACCACATGTACTCACCATTAAATTAGAACTAATTGATCAACATTTATGTGTACATGTGGAAATAACATTCATGAGGGATCAGGCAGGTGGGAGGAGGGAGGAGAGAATGGGTAAGTTCACACTAATAGGTGTGGTGCATGCTTTCTGGGGGATAGGTATGCTTGAGCTTTGACGTGGGCAGTGCAAAGGCAATTCACGTGACCAAAGCATTTGTACCCCTATAATATTATGAAATAAAAAAAAGAAATTATTAAGTGCTAGGAGCCTATGCTAACATTTATATATAACATCACATTAAATAACACATTATAACATACTAGAATTTAAATGACAATATAAGGTAATGTTATTATTATAAAGTGTATAATTGAATGGCACATGAATGATTTAAATAAAAAATAATGAGATTTTAAATAGAATAAAGATATTTTATTGAATTTTAATGAGTTTCTAAAATATAAAAATTAAAATGCAAATTTGATAGTTTTATTTCTTAAATATTTATTAATACTACTATATTTAAATAACATATTTTTTTATTTTCCATCTAGTGCTATAAATTTTTAATTTGCAAACATAGTTTTACATGTTTTATCATTTCATCTTAAAAAGAAACCCTGGGTGAGGAAGTAAGACAAATGCTGACATATTTAATGATCTACACCCTGAAATCCAGAGTGGTTAAAGGAATTGATCAAACCTACTCAGTGACAAAAACAAGACCAAATCCCAAGTCCCCTTGCACCTACCTCAAGACTTCTTTCAGCATCCAGATGGTGAATTTACTAAGGACAGTTGAGTGTTAAGAACTTTTCTCCCTTTTGATTAGACCTTTCTCCTATCTGATTTCTCCTTCCTTCGTTTTTTTGGTTGCTTTCACATGAGAAAATTCCAAAATTTAGCAGGCGAATGGAAAGCTTTCAGATTGATTTACATCTATAGTACCTAATTAATGAGGCTAAATACATTTTTTAGGGTTTTATGCAAAATGTGTACTTAAAATTATCCTAAAGCCTTTGCATTCCTAAAAAAAAACACTTATTAATTTTTGTTGACTCAGGATCATTATCATTTTCAACCATGATTATCCTCAGCTGTAATAAAGTCTTACCCAAAGGCAGCACTCCCCAAAGTGGATTCTGAACATGCATGATGATGCCTTCCTGGATGACTGCATGCAAAATTAACCACCCTTTTTCTAGTATTTCCAGAGTATTTTTTATACCTCCTAGCAGTTTGCATTACATCACTTTTATCCCAGTTTTTCTATTGAAATTCTATAGATGTATTAATTAGTTGTGTGAGTTTTGGCCAAATCAACCAGTATCCTTAACATTCAGTGTCCTGATCTATGAAATGGAGGAAAACAATTTCTTTTTTTTATTGCATCTGTTGAAAGGCTTACTGTATAGTAAATTCTTAACACATGTGGAAATCCTTCACCTCTGTATCCCTGGATATGTTTTTAAAGCATTGTTAAAAAAATGAATAAGTAAATCAGTTTTGTTTATTGTTCAGTAAAGATTATTCTAATGAATAATTCCTTGAATATATCAGCATAGTAGTAAATAATATTACAACATATATTTTTTTCTTCACCTTTGTTCAATTGTTTTAGAGAACTTAAATTTACTTTGCCCCTTCTTCTCACCACCTTACCATATTCCTTTATTTCCAGAGCTGTTCTCAGCTTTGTTTCCTTAAGGAACCATGGTAGTAACCTCCCTAAGAAGTATAAGCAGTATAGGGTAAAACTACAGGTCAGTCTTAGCTGACTTTCTCTACTATCACATTTACCCTGGCCCTACTACCCTTGAACCAATTGTTAGTACTAAATTCTGCTTGCCCTCTGGAAACATTATTTCCCAACAGGATTTTGATATCTCATGTAAATAAACACCTGGCAAACCTTTCCTACTGGTAGCCCAGACAGAACAGTATTCTGAGTAAATGCATCTTAAGTGTAAGTTGGGAATATTCTCTAAAAGTCTCCACTTTATTTACAGGCTCAATATTCATAATGTAACAGGCTCATGGAACTTGTTAGGTGATCAATTGTTCAGGTTTATGTGGGACTGAAAGCACTCCTGGGACATGGGGCTTTTAGTGCTAAAACTAGGATAGTGTGGAGCAAACCAAAAAATGTTGGTCATTCTATATTGGAAATGACCACGAAGTATTATAAATAGTTTCAATGCACAATGCATCATCATTTGATGAATTAGATGTTTATTATGTAGCTCTTGCACTCTGCCACACTCTCTCCAGGATATAAACTCACTGAGGAGAAAGACTTTGTTTCAGTCCCTGGTCTAAGCCATGTTAGTCACATGAGAGATAATCCAGAGTTTATTGAAGGAAGGGAAGAAGGGATAGATGGCTAGAGGAATGGAAAGAGGGAGAGAAAGTGGATGAAAAGAACAACACAAGAAAGAAGAAAGGAGAGTGCATATAAGCCTGTTTATCTGTCTCTTACAACATCTTTGACACAATAAATGGAAACTAATACATACAAAGGGGATATTCTAGAACCCTAATACTTTTCCTAGGCTATAAACAATGAGTAGCTCCCTGAGCATTAAAACATTGGTAAGCAAGAGCTGCCTGCAAACCAATGAAACCATGACTGCAAGTACTGAATGATGTTAAATATTTCAAAAGGGCATACTTCATTGTTCGAAAATGTCATAGGTGATAAAAATCAGATTCATCTATTTCTGCTGTCTTACAAGCCTAAAAATTCATACTGATGTATAATCATTGCTAATGCTTTCTGTTCAACCACACACTGCTTAACTCTGTCATGTTATTTTCTCTTGACTGAAAGATTCAATCTTGTATTACAGACACTTCTGCCTGTTTTCCTGAGATCCTTGACAGTGCTTTAGATTCCTCCATCTAATTCTAAAAGAAAGGGACTCGGTGGGGTCCAATTGCAGATGATATGATGGTTCAGATGCAGTGGCATGGCACCCATGACCCTTCAACATTGGAAGTGGAATGACATCTCAATCTTGTCTCTTGTCATACTCCACTTGGCTGATGGGCCAAGCTTCAATCACAGGGAATTCCCTTTTTTTTCTTGATGACAGACCCTAATTTGCCATGGCAACAGCTGTGACATCTGCATCGCCTATTTGTCTGGTCATTTCCACCCAAGAAAAACTTTTCATGGTATGTCTTGTGTAAAGCTGTGGGTCAAAAATAGCCATACTTTGACCAAATTCACTATAGAATTTAATATATAAAATGAGAATTATTATTTAATTCCCTGGTACTCACTGACTATGATATCTCTATGAGAGGATAGAGACTTTCATATGCATCTTTAAATCCTTGGCATCTAACATAATGCTTGGTGTAGACATATGAATAGAACTAAGTAAATATTTATTAAATAAACACTAACAATGCTCCATGAGACTCTATAAAAATATTAGGCAAACTAAAACATATTTAATTGTAAGGTGTAAAAAATATGGAAAACCTTGTGTTTTTTTGCTCTTGTTCATCCTTTCATTTTAATTTTTTTAAAAATAATCATCAATTCAATCAATCCTTCAAAGTTAAACTTGTATTATTAATATTATACCTTTAGTATTTATTAAGAGTAGTTTGAGTATATCTAATTGCATATGTTTTTCTTTCTAATTAATTTATTTGTGTTTTATTGAAGTTCCTTTGAAGAATTTTTAAGATCTAAATCCATGCAAATAGGAAGAAATTTGCAGTGCAGCTATGGCTATTTCTGGAAAATTCCCTACATAAAGTGGAGTTCTCAAGGTGTTTTTCTTGAGCCTCCCCTGTGAAGCAGGCAGTTACGTGAGCTACCCATAGTAAATGCTTTGCAGTCTCCTTTCAAAGTTGACTGTCTTCAAATTTCTGGCGGTACTATAACAATTTAGGACATTGGCCTCAGTTTGTTGCACATTTAGACAGGCAAGGTTTTACATGAAGATGTAGTGGTCTGAGTCAAGGAAAGTGATATTAATGTAAAAAGTCCCTGTTTTCACACAAGCTTCCTAAACTCCCTATATCTCCTTATGATTCAAAAGTAGCTCTGTCACATATCGTCAATGTGGCCTGGGACAAACCAGCAGAACTCTGCAAGGCATAGTTTGCTCTTCTGCAAACTCCTACAAATACCACCTCCAGTGCAAGGTTTCCTGAATATAAACAAAATATTATATAAATTTATTGCAGAGTGCTTGTTGTCAAGGAACAATAGTTTACTTCTTTCATCCTTTTGTCTCTGGAATGTTTTACCCCTGCCTTTCCACAAATGCTGTCTCACACATTTTCCCAGAGCCTGGAATTTGCTGTCTCTTTTCTGCTATTCAGAAAGGCAACCCCTGGCTAATTTCCCTCATACCATAACTGAGATGTGTTCTTGATTTCTGGTATTTGCTTCTGTTTTTCTAGGCTCATTATCAAACCCACTATAGATGTGATATATGAAACATTTCTGCTAATAACCTATTTCCTTCCTTCTCAATCAATACTACATAATTTAATCTTTATTATTTTAGAATATAGAGTTATTATAGGAGAGGCAATATGCACCCTCATTTCAGACACTTATTTCTTATACCGTTACCTGGCTTGTATGCACCTGGAATGTCAAACCTTCTTTGTCAACCCATAGGGCTTGCCCTGTGCTGACTCTACACTAAGTTTTTATTAATAACATTTTAATTTTAGAGATTGGCTATTGTCTATTGTGGCAGTTCTGAATAACAAAATAAACATGAAGACACATGCACACACACACACATACACACATACAACTTCTCTCTGTAGGCATTTAACACATTAACTACCATGTGAGTTGTATTTAACTCATGCTGTTTTGAGCCCGGGGCCTCATGAAACATATATAAGTCACACATCTCTACCTTGGGAACCACATAAACTATTTTTCAAGTTGTATATAACTCATGCATAGAAAACAATAAAAAATAACATAATTTTCATTAAATTAGAAAGAATTGTTTTGTTTTTGAAGTTTTTATTCTATTTTCATAATAAAACACAATGGCCCCAAGGAAAAAAAATTGTTTTTTCTAATGCAGCGGTCAATGTGTTAAATATGGCCTGAGGAATAAAATGCGGGGAAATGTAATTCTATTAAACATAGCCATAAACAGTTGTTAAAGTCTGTATTTTTACATATATTTTAATATATTTGTGGAATTAGTACACTTTATAGTAAGCAAGTTATAGTGTTGTAGAATTATGAGGGAGCTCACAGATTATACAAGTTGATGTCCAGAATTAGGTTGTCTGAGGACATATAATCTCTTACTAACTTATTAACCACTTCGGTACCACGCTCACCTGCCGCGAAACCTTGCCCATAGCCAGCACTCATAGTCTGCACGATAGTTTGTGCTGTGCATTGATAACGAATCCGTTTTGCTCTTGTGTGATGAAGAAAGCTTTAAAGCACTGAAAGCTTGTTTTACTTTACAGGCAGCTTTACTTGTAATGTAAATCAGAATAGGTAACATATACATATATGTTTTCATTACGTTATTTTTAAATGTTCACAATTTTATTTTGATAAATGAAAAATTAGAAAAGTCATATCACGGCTGTCAGCTAAAGTCGCTGTGTGCGTTCATCTGTGGCTATTGACTATAGTCGACGCTGGTACCGAAGTGGTTACAGAAAGGCAGTTGGTGTTACCTTCTGTGCTTTTAGCTTTATCCTCTTTTGATATTCTTTTCTGATATTGGCAAACTCATGCTCAAACATCCAATAAAATTTTTCAAGGGCCTTCAGATGATTTGATACTTTTGATCTTTGTAACAGTATGCAGTGTTGCTAGTTTTATTCTCATTAAAACAAGGACAACATATTAGAGCAAGTGGTTTGTCAAAAGTCACACAGATGAGGGGTAAAGTCATTGTTTTATCATTTAAAAATTTTAGTGAACATCTATTATGTGCCAGGTATTAAGACCCTAAGGATATACTGGTGAATAAGATAGAAATAAAAAAATCCTTTCTTTCATGGAGTTTAGATTTTAGTGAAGTTGAAACATCATAAACAAGTAAATAAGTAAATATGTTACATTTTCACTGATTGGGAGGAAAACAACACAGTGATGGGATTGAGAGTATAAGGGAAGATTTATTTTTTTTTTTTAATTAAAATATTTTTAATCTTGATTACTGAGATTTATGGCAGGACTTTAAAATCTGTGCCTGAAGCAAATTATTTCACTCTACACCTACCCCTGCATATTCCACAGTAATTATCGGGGATATAGTAGATGCAGCAGTTTAGAATGTGCACTCAGGCTTTGTATTGTCTAAGTTTAAATCTCATTTCTGTTTTTAAGGAGCTTTGAATATTAAGTAAACATTTTTTAAAATTTCAGAATATTATAGGGGTACAAATGTTTTCATTACATGTTTTGTTCTTGTGCAGTTTGAGCCAAAGTTATACATGTGCCCATCAACAAGGTAGCATGCATTGTACCTGTAAGGTTTAAATTTACCTGTCTCCTCTACCCCCTCCCACCTGCTTGGTTTCCATTGAGTTTCACTACCATATGTGCACATGGGTGTCGATCGATTAGTTCTAATTTAATAGCGAGTACATGAGATATTGGTTTTTCCATTCTTGTGATACTTCCCTTAGAAGAATGGTTTCTAGTTCCATCCAGGTTGTTATAAAAGGTATTAGTTTACCCTTTTTATGGCTGTGTTGTACTCCATAGTGTACATATACTGCATTTTATTAATCCACTCACATATTGATGGGCAATTGGGTTAATTTCACATCTTTACCATTGTGAATTGTGCTGAAATAAGCATTTGAGTGCAGGTGTCTTTTTAATAAAATGACTTTTTTTTTCCTTTGGGTAAATTCCGAGTAGTGGGATTGCTAGATCAAATGGTAGGTCTACTTTTAGTTTTTGAGTTATCTCTATACTATCTGTTAGGAAAAGCTATCTGTGAAAATTATACCAGAGGACATAAAAGTTAAGAAGGAATCAGGCTTGCAAAATTCTTGGAGAAATGAACTCCATATAGGGAGGAGGAGGCACAAATATGCTCAGCAGTATTGATTCTTCAGTCTCCAAACCCTCAATGCCATGCTCTGTCCAATTTCACTGCTTACTCTTTTTTTTTTTTTTTTTTTTTGAGACAGAGTCTCACTCTGTTGCCCTGGCTAGAGTGCCGTGGCGTCAGCTCACTGCTTACTCTTTTCTCTACCTCTGTTTAGAGAAGGCATTTGCAGATAAAACTTCTGTTTATGTGAATCCCATATTTATTGATACTTCAGATGTGCCTCCAGAATGACTCATTCCATTTATAAAATGCCACCATATGGTAGTCTGTATATCTGTGATGGTGCAAGTTGGAAGATGCAGCACTTTCTCATTTCTCTTCCAACATTGTTGCCTGCCCAGTGCATTAACATACGGTCCAGTTAGCTAGAGCTCAGCACTAATAAAGGCAGTTGTAAATTCAATTCTTGTATGGAACACTTAGCTTTTTATTTTATTCTGGTCAAAAGTTCCCTCTCTAACTGATCACAGTCTCATTAGTTCTCTCTCAGTCTGCAACTCTGCCTGCCTTCTTTGCTATTCTATTAATACCTTCCCCTCAACCCCACCCTGAGTTCTTGTCCTAAGGTCCTCCACAGAGTAGATGCTCAATTAATAATTTCCTTGTCAGTTTCTTTCATCATTTTTTATTATCTATAAAACAGAACTGGAAGAAGTTTGCTTTGTTGTACAACATATATTAAGATGTTTATGAAATATTCCTTTGAAACACTGTCTTTCTGATAGATTATACTAGTGAATATTGCAGTTGTGTAGTGTTATCTCGGTTCTCTCTGCTTTACAAAACATTTGTTTCAACCCAGCATTTTGGGTCAGTGGCTCATTACTATTTCTGTCTTTTCACACTCAGATCCACCTGTGCTTCAAGGAAAATTCCAATGACACCTCTTCTGTGAAGTCATCCATGATTCTGCCTCTTTCCTCAGAAGTTCCACAACATGTGGCTATCTGACTATATCACTTCACAGCATCTGTCACTTTCTGTTTGGTGTCAGTTTTGTATATGTCTCACATTTTCTGCAGTTCTGAGCCCCTTGAGTGTGGGTTTGATCTCTAAATTCTCTTGCAAACCTCCAAAGAATCTACTGCTCAGTGAAAGAACATTAGATTTGGAGTCAATCAGAACTTGGTTCAATTTTTTTTCTCTATGTCTTTCATTAAAAAAAAAAAATTCAGTGTCTTTTGATGCTGTGAGCTTCAGTTTTATCATCTGAAAAAAAAAGTATGTAATGATTTCCATCTCATGTGCTCATTGTAAGTACTAAATGAGGTAATGTATATAAAGACAGTATTGTGTAAGATTCTAGTTCTGCCATTGATTAGCTCTGTGATTAGAAAAACTAGTTAACCTGTCTTAACCTCAACATCTTTATCTATAACATGTAAAAGTGATTGTTACAATATTTTATACCGACTTTGAAAATTAAATGAGAAAATGAATATAAAGTACTAACATAATTCTGAGCACATATTATTTAGGTTGGTGCAAAAGTAATTGCGGTTTTGGACTGTGAACTTTAAATCATTATAACTAGGCTCAGATACATCTTTATTAATCAAAATAGGAACCATTACAATCAACACATTTTTGCCAATGAGAAATAAGTTGATTTATTCCTGTATCATATAATCCATGCTTCGAGATTCGAGGAAATCTTGGAATACATTTTCTGCATCCTGCTGGTTGTGGAAGTGTTTGCTTTGCAAAAAGTTGTCAAGATTCTTGAAGAAGTGGTAGTTGGTTGGCGAGAGGACAGGTGAATATGGCAGATGAGGCAAAACTTCGTAGCCCAATTCGTTCAACTTTTAAAGCATTGGTTGTGCGACACACAGTCTGATATTGTGGAGAAGAATTGGGCCCTTTCTGTTGACCAATGTTGACTGCAGGCATTGCAATTTTTGGTGCATCTCATCTATTTGCTGAGCATGCTTCTCAGATGTAAGGGGTTCATGAGGATTCAGAAAGCTATAGTGGATCAGACTAGCAGCAGACTACCAAACAGTGACCAGAACCTTTTTCTGGTGCAAGTTTGGCTTTGAGAAGTGCTTTGGAGCTTCTTTCCAGTCCAACCACTGAGCTGGGGGTCATTGCTGGTTGTCATATAAAATCCACTTTTCATTGCATGTCACAATCTGATTGAGAAATGGTTCATTGTTGTTGTGTACAAGAAAAGAAGAGGACACTTCAAAACAGTGATTTTTTTGATTGTTTGTCAGCTCATGAGGCACCCACTTATCGAGCTTTTTCACCTTTCCAATTTGCTTCAAATACTGAAGGACAAAATGGTCAATGTTGAGTTCTTCAGCAACTTCTTGTGTAGTTGTAAGAGGATCAGCTTCTATGATTGCTCTCAATTGGTCGTTGTCAACTTCTGATGGCTGGCCACTGTGTTCCTCATCTTCAAGGCTCTCGTCCCCTTTGCAAAACTTCTTGAACCACCACTGCACTATATGTTCCTTAGCAGTTCTTGGGCCATATGTATTGTTGATGTTGTAAGTTGTCTCTGCTGCTTTCCATGCATTTTGAACTCAAATAAGAAAATCCCTCAAATGTGCTTTTTGTTTAACATCATTTCCATTATCTAAAATAAATATAAAAAAACAGCAAGTAATAATTCATTAGCAAAAAAAAAACATAAAGCAAGAAATGCACATTAAAATGATGTATAACATACCTACATTTATTTAAGAATGTATTCCAATATCAAACGACAAATTTCAGCAATGCTAAAACCGCAGTTACTTTTCCACCAACCTAATAATAGTTCAACAAATGTAAAGTGTTTATTTTGTTGATGTTATTGTTATTCTCATATGTCAATCACACTGCCAGGTATATGGTAGGAGCTCAACAAGTACTATTTTTTTTTCTGAATATTGTAGTTAATTCCCAACTTTTTATTAGATATTGTTTGTGTGCTAGGCTTTCTCCTTAACATTTGTGATACAAAAGTGAACACAAAAAATGTAGTTGCTACTAAATGAAGTTTATAGTTTAGCCAATAAAACATGCATTAAGCATATACTGACATCTTGCATATAAAATGTATTCAATGGGTAGAGTTGCATAAATGTAAGATTTTGTGAGTAAATGTGATACACTGAAGAAAAGTCAGAAATTTCTGTGTAGATTCTGGGTCAGAAATGCCATCCTACTGCATGAAAGCATTTTTCATTTCTTTTTAAGAAACATGAATTTTTCTATAGATGATAAACCATCAAATCAGGTAAGCCAGACAGTTTCTACATTTGGCTCAAAAAGCAATAAATTCAGCGAATGCAAAACACATTTACTGGGCAAAACTCGCTCCAAGAACCAAAACAAAATGGAAGAAGGAGCCTTCCTGGCAGTTTTCTCCAATTTTTTATTGCTTATACAAACTGCTTTTGCAAGATGTACTTCGGACAACTGAATTATGAGCCTTAACTATAGTATTGTTCATCAATTTATCTTCTGCGACTCAACAGGATCTGACCAGGAGCCAAAGTCATAATTCAGTTGTTCTAAACACTTATTATCAAGGGAAGGAAAAGCATCGTGCAAATGAAAGCTTGGAAAGCACAGTTCTGTAGAAGTATTTATTTTTTCTTTTTACCTTTACAAAGAGGATTTTAAGACTTTCTTGTCTGGAGTTTTGTGCCACTGGAGGGAGATGAATTTAATAAAGCAAAGAAAGAATTTCTGTGTTCTACTATCTGGATCATATTTTAAATCACTCTTCAAATCATCATTCTCCTTCCTATTTAAGTTGATATATTTATTTCACCCTCAACAGTAGAAATAATTAATCAACAGTGTATTGATAATGCCTGGTTAATGTTTGGACTGTCTCAGCAATCTCTTTTTATACAATTCATATGATTCAAGGTGACTTTTTTTTACATTTACCACTTAGAAAAAAAGTTATAATGTACATATGTTTTGTGCATATTAAAATCACTGAGAGATGTTTTAAACCAGTATCATCATCACATGTCAATCCAATGAAACCAGGAAGATACAGTGAATATTCTTAATGCAACATTAATTGGTATATGCATTTTTCTATAAAATTAAGGAGATATATATATATTTAATAGATTCTATTTCTACAATAGTGCTATTACTTATACAGGCATTGTGACCAATAAATGTATGAGAAAGGGGGGAGGAAAAGAGGGAGAGAGAAGGGAGAAAAAGAAAGACACCCATATTTTCAGCAAAATCATTATCTGCTGCTAGGATCTTATTGTATTTTACTCATTACTCATTCCTTTCATTTCATTTCATTCTTTCTTATTTGGGCTTTGCCTAGTGTTTTTAGAATGTTTATATTCTACATGGTATACACTTTCTGTATCCTGATGCTTAAATTTAATTTTATAACATAAGCTTGTTATCATGGTATTCCTGAAAACCTACCTTTCATGGCTGTTTAACAGTCACATAGAATGTGTGCAAATGTGGTAGGAAGGACAGAAATTCTTTTTCTACATCCCTTAGAATTACTCCATCCTCACTCTTGGTTGGAAATATATTAATTATTTGAACTTATCCTATGTGTGATCATTAACTTTTGAAATAGAGTGTCTTAGGTGCTTCAAGCTGAAGAGTTCTCACTCACACCACTCAAAGTGCCAGTAGAATGAAATGGGACTTACCAGACAATGTATGAAGTAGAGGAAAAAAGCTGAACCCTAAAAGAAGAGGAGGAAGAAAGGGAGGAGAAGGAGGAGGAGGAAACAGGACCTAGGTCAAAGATCTTCTGAGTGGCCAGGGGAAGAAGAGTCTTAAGAGCAGATGACTAGGAAGAAGGAAGGGAAATATGTACTATCCACCAGATTCTGGTATATTTACAGCCATAACTATGCAAATTTAGATTCTTCCTGAAAATTAATTGAGCTCAAATGTCTTTTTAGCAGTTGCAAAATATAAAAGCACAAACAGGAAAGCTTTTATTTAAACAATAGGTTCTTAAACAAACATTCCTCTGCAAACTCTAATAGTCCTTAAGACTTAAAGTATTCATGATGTCTGGCATAAGGTGGAGTGGGGAGAGAAAGAAAAAATCTGACTCAATATAGCTACAAATTGTCACTTTGTTATCTGAGCTTAACTTATATTTTGTTTCTGCAGCATGTACTTACTTATTTAGATACTTATTATTTATTTGCATGTCTGCCTCCCCTACAAGCATGATAACACAGTGTCCAGCACTTAAACGCTGTGTGTACAGGCATACCTTGCTCGTTTTATTGATTTTTACTTTGTCTTTCAAAGATGTTGTATTTTTTACAAATTAAAAGTTTGTGGCAACTCTGCATTGAGTATGTCTATCAAGCATTATTTTTCTACTAGCATGTGCTCACTTCATGTCTCTCTGTCACATTTTGGTA
Source organism: Cheirogaleus medius (assembly GCA_008086735.1). Lineage (NCBI taxonomy): Eukaryota > Metazoa > Chordata > Mammalia > Primates > Cheirogaleidae > Cheirogaleus > Cheirogaleus medius. The sequence goes on from VBSM01000949.1 coordinate 6,277,120, forward strand.
ATAATTGTTATATTTCAAGCTTTTTCATTGTTATTATATATGCTATGGTGATCTCTGATCAGTGATCTTTGATATTATTATTGTAATTTTTAGACTCCATGAACCTTGCTCATATAAAAGAGCACATTTAATCCATGAATTTTGTGTGTGTTCGGTCTGCTCCATGGACCAGCTGTCCCCAATCTCTCTTCCTCTCCTCAGGCCTCCTTATCCCCTAAGACAAAACAATATTGAAATTAGGCCAATTAATAACCCTACAATGTCCTCTAAGTGTTTAAGTGAAGGGAATAGTCATGTCTCTCATTTTAAATCAAAAGCTAGAAATGATTAAGCTTAGTGAGGAAGAAATGTCAAAAGCTAGGATAAGCCAAAAGCTAGACCTCTTGTGTTCAATAGCTAAGTTGTGAATGCAAAGGAAAAGTTCTTGAAGGAAATTAAAAGTGCTACTCCAGTAACAAAGAAATGATAACAAAGTGAAAGTGTTATTGCTGATATGGAGAAAGTTTTAGTGTTCTGGAGAGAAGATAAAAACAGCAACAACATTCCCTTAAGCCAAAGTTTAACACACACATTAACTGATATGTGAGTTGTATTTAACTCATGTTCGTTTTGACCCTGGGGCCTCGTGAAGCATATGTAACTCATACATCTCTACCTTGGAAGCTGCATGAACTATTTACCAAGTTGCATATAACTCACACACAGAAAACAAAAAAAATAACACCTTTTTCCTTAAATTAGAAAGGATCATTTTGTTTTTGAAGTTTTTATTTTATTTTCATAATAAAATACTGTGGCCCCAGGGAAAAAATCTTTTTCTAGCATTACAGTCAATGCTGTGATCCAGAGCAAGGCCCTAACTCTATTTAATTATATCAATGCTGAGAGAGGTAAAAAAGCTGCAAAAGAAAAGTTTGAAGCCTGCAGAGGTTGGTTTATAAGGCTTAAGGAAAGAAGCCATTTTCATAAATAGAAGTGCAAGGTGAAGAAGCAAGTGCTGATGTAGAAGCTACAGCAACTTATTCAAAAGATCTAGCTAAGATAATTGATGAATGTGGTTACACTGAATAACAGGTTTTCAGTGTAATTGAAACAGCCTATTATTGGAAGAAGATGCCATCTAGGACTATCATAGCTAGAGAGGAGAAGGCAATGCTTGGATTCAAACTTCAAAGAAAAAGCTGACTTTTGTTAGGGACTAATGCAGATGGTGTCTTTAAGTTGGAATCAATGCTTAGTTACAATTCTGAAAATCCTAGGGTCCTTAAGAATTATGCTAAATCTACTCTGTCTGTACTGAATAAATGGAACAACAAAACCTGAATAATAGCTCATTTGTCTACAGTATAGCTTATTGAATATTTTGAGCACATTATTGAGACCTACTGCTCAGAAAAAAAAATATTTCTTTCAAAATATCACTGCTCATTGACAATTTGCCTAGTCACACAAGAGCCCTTGCCAAGATATATTAATACAAGGGGATTAAGGTTGTTTTTATGCCTGCTAGCACAATATCCATTCTTCAGTCTATGGATCGAGGAATAATTAACTTTCAACTCTTATTATTTAAGAAATACATTTTGTAAGGCTGTAGTTGTTATAGTGATTCTCTGATGGGTCTGAGCAAAGGAAATTAAAAACCTTTTGTGAAAGGATTCACTATTCTAGATGCTGTTAAGAATATTAATGATTCCTGGACAAAGATCAAAATAACAACATTAACAGTTTGGAATACATTGATTCCAACCCTCATGGATAACGTTGAGGACTCCAAGACTTCAATGAGGGAAGTCACTGCAGATGTGGTAGAAATAGGAAGAGAACTAGAACTTGAAGTGGAGCCTGAGATGTGACTGAATTTTTGCAATCTCATGAGAAAACTTGAATGTATGAGGAGTTGCCTCTTATGGATGAGCAAAGAAAGTGGTTTCTTGAGATGGAATCTAATCCTGGTGAAGATTCTATGAACATTGTTCAAATGACACCAAAGGATTTTGAATACAAAATCAACTAAGTTGAGAAAACCACAATAGAGGATTGACTCCAATTTTGAAAGAAGTTTTACCATGCATAAAATACTATTAAACAGTATCGCATGCTACAGACAAATATTTTGTAAGAATGAGTCCATTGCTATAGCAGACTTCACTGTTCTCTTATTTTCAGAAATTGCCACAACCACCCCAAACTTCAGCAACAACCAATGTGATCAGTCAGTGGCCATCAACCTATAGGCAAAATTCTTCACCAGCAAAGACATTATAACTAGCCAATGATTCAGATGATTGTAGCAGTTTTTAGCAACATAAGTATTTTTAATTAAGGTACATATATTTTTAAGACATAATACTATTCTTCACTTAATAGACTATAGTATCATCTAAACATAACTTTTATAGGCACTGGGAAACCAAAAAAATTTGTGTGACTGACTTTGTTGTGATAGTCTCTTTGCTGTGATAATTTGGAACCAAACCCACAATATCTCTGAGGGATATATATATATATATATATAATTTAATTATATCATTTAAACATGTTCCATACATTAATGGAAGAATAGAATAAATATTAGCCAGAGAAATGGTATGAATTTAAATTAAAGAAACAAAATATACTTATTTTTAAAGATAGGGTTTGTGCTATGGTTTGAATTCCTTTTGTACAGGAGATGTCAACTGAAACACCCAGTGACCAGAAGATACAGGAAAATAAGTAATCTCACCACTTGGGCAAAAATTTTCTTAGCAATCAAGACAAGAACAATTATATGATTGGGAGGTGTGAATGGGGTTTGTTCTTTGAAGGGAAGAGCTGATCCAAGGGCTGAGTCCCTTGGAAATTAATTAAAGCCCAGTTGGAAATCAAAAGTATAGAACCTAAATGGTCCTATGCTCCCCGACTCATGCCACACAAATGAAGCTGGAATGCATTTTCTGATATTCTCATCCTGAATTAATCACTCCTTCCACCATGCACACATGGCAATTTGTTTCAAACACCATTTGGAGTGCATATTGCACTGGCTTCTTTTAAACTTTGTTGTATGCTTGCCTATCTCTCCTCCTGAATTATAAGCTTTGCAAGCTGAATACTTATCTGTGAGCAAATATCTAGCCTTGAGCATAATATCCGAAGTGTTTTGTATTAATTGATAAGATTTAAGTTTAAATGAAAGATTAAGATTGTATTTGTGAAAATGTGATTTCTTCAAACATAATATGTCATCCACACTTGAGACAAATGTATAGAGTATTTAAGCCCATTTAATATTATTGCTGATATTAACAGCTTTTTCTAAATGGGGAAGGCATCTGTGTCTACATTTGTCTGTGTGACTGGGAGAAACAGGCAGACCAAGAGACAGGAACGGAAAACTAGTTCAGTATGTCTTGAAGATTTCTTTTCTAAGAGAATCATTAATTTGACATTAAAGTAGTTATATTGAGTAATTTTCCACATATATTAATTCATTTGGCTTTTAAAAAACAGCTGGTTTACATTTTAAACACATGAATGATTCAGGACAACAGATATAAGGAAAAAGAATATGATATTAAGTATAAATAATGAAGTGTTCAAATCAGAAGAGACTAAAACATTTTTCCAAAACCTACCTGCCATACACAATTTCAGATTTAAACAACTTATTTTTTTATTGTATTCTATTTGATTCATTTAGAGCAAAGCAAAATATTTCTAGTATCAAAAATAAACTGAAAAACACTGACCTACAAGTTCCTTCCTTTTTAACAATTAGTGTGTCACTGATAAAGTAATTAGCATTTGGGCATATTAAGCGAGTAGCTATCACTAATCTATGGAATATAATTCCATAATATAATTCCTTTTAACACACTAAAATGTAACAAAACAATAACAATGTTGAAAACTAACATTTGGCATCATATAATTGCTTATAAAGCACATTCATATATTTCACTTAGTAAGAATACCTGAAATTTGAGAACAGATTTTACGTGTCCTTACCATACACACATGTGCACACACACACACACACAAACGCAATATGGTAATTATGAGTGGTGATTTGAAAGAGATAATCACTACACAGTGTATATGTATATCTAATCATCACATTGTACAGCTTAGATATGTACAGTTTTTATTTCTCAATTAAGTATTTTAAAATAAAAACAAAACAAAAATAAAAAATGACAACACCCAATGGAATATGTGATGTGTATTATTTATTGAGTACTGTCTGTCAGGCATAAAACCAATTGTTGGTATAAATACTATAAGGTTGGCATTTCTATTATTATCCCAATTTAGCCAATGGAAAAAATGTATCTCAGAGTGTTAATATGCCAAAAGTTACACACAGGTTGTGGTAGGATTTGAAGAAGGGCAATCTAATTCTATTACCTACACGTTTCAATACTAGAGTATATAATTTTTAAAATAATAGTGTGAGAAAATTTGGCCCAGAAATAAGTATTTAATGAATGCCTACTATCTACTGAACTTTAAATCATATTTTTAAGATGGTATTTTTATCTTCATAAAAACAATGTAAGATGAGTAATAGTATTCTCATTGTGTGTATGATAAAACTAGGACTCAGAGCTAGGATAACTCAAATTAAAACAAGCATAGGTGATACTCAAATTCCCTGTCTTTGGAATTGATCCTAGCGTTTTTCCACTGGGGCTTAGAGTTGAACACAAAAGTGTTTCAAAAGTAGGAAAAGAATAATGAAGAGCGCAGAAACGGTGACTCTTCTAAGAGGGCAAGTCTTAGGGAACTTGGATCTGGAAAATCTAAGGTTATTTGACCTATGAAAAAAGGGATTTAAATTTATCATCTCTGTAGTCAAGTTTTAGCAATACCAGCACAATAAATACATTAGAAATTATATGGAATTTTGCTTGTTTGTTTGCTTTTTTAAAGTGGGCATTGCACAACCTTAAATTTTATTTAATATAGTCAATTAAATGAAATCCATTAACTGAACAACACAAATGCATATGTCAAATATTAAGGGAGATGAGTTGATTGGTGGTGCAGAGTCTCTCAGATTTGTTACCAGGTTTGAGATAGACAGACCTTTAAGATAGACAGACTAATCTTTATACAATGAGTCAGGAATATTTTAGAGACAAGGATGATCCTACTTTATGCAATCAGTCATCAAGATCCCTTCTTGTTTCCACTGTTTTTCAATTATTCTCTATTTACATTTTCACTTTATTCTACTGGCTTCAACTCTGCTCTTTTTTGTGTGATTTAGCTTCCTAGATTTTGATTTTAGGTGGCCTCTAAGAATATTTGGTGGTATGTTTCCTCTGGCTCTTTTATTTCTGCCTGCATTGGCTAGTGTATTAGACAAATACAATTCACCAAATATTTCAGGCTTTCAGTAATTTAGGCAAATGGCAGATTCAACTTTCCCATCCTTGTTGAAGTTGAGTGTGAGCATATGTGATGGTTAATGTTATGTGTCAACTTGGAGGGATTTTTGGATGAGATTAAATCATGTAAATTGGTGAACTTTGAGTAAGCAGATTGTCCTCTATAATGTGGGTGAGTTTTGTCTACTCAGTTGAGAGCCTGAATAGAACAAAAAGGCTGACTTTCTTAAACATGAGGCAATTTTCCGGCAGACTGCCTTCAGACTGCGTCTGCACCATGGGCTTCCCTGGGTCTCTGCCTGCTAGCCTTGGGACTGGAAATGTACCATTGACTTGCCTGGGTCTCAAGCCTGCTGGTTCTCACTGCAGATTTGGACTTGTCAGCTTCCATAATCACATAAGCTGGTTTCTTTTAATAAATCTCTTTTTATATACATACACATCCTGTTGGTTCTGTTTCTTTGAAGAGCTTTGACTAATATAGCATGCAACTTGTTTTTTGTCAAAGAAATGAGAGTTGGAGTGATGTGTCACTATGGGTGAATTTTTTAAAAGGGAGGTCACAGTTCACCAGGTTGCCTTTGTACCACTGTGGAATATAGAAGCATGTGTTAAAATAAAATGTCTTTCCATCTAGATCCCAGAATTGTTACAGTGAATAGAACCCTTATTTATATCCACAAAACTTATTTTGCTAATAAATGAGATACAGGGCTTGTTAGTTGGGCTAAACCTAGTCTATACTGACTGATATAGGTAGATTTATTCACCCTAATACTGGCACTTAAAACAAAAATTTTTGGTTTCTATGTGGGCCTATCCACTCTAACCCTTGATGTGTATATATTAAGAATTCATGGACATGTAGAAATATCAATTACCAAAAATTATAAAACCTTCCAAGAGGAATACTTATTTTTTTCAATTTAACATGATATGTTCAGAGTCAGTACTACCATTTCAATGTTTCTCTCTCTTCAAACACTCAATTTTTACCCTCTTATTTTCATGACAAAGGAGAGTGTACTGAAGATATTATGCCTCATAAAATTCCGTTTTATAACAATGTCCAAGGAGAAATATATTTTTCTGAAATTGGATCTATGATTTGTGTAGTTCAAGTGTAGGAGAAAAATCAACTTCTTCAGACCTATGTATATATAACATGAAATCTAACTTTTTCCTCTCCGTAACCAAAGGCTAAAACTGCCTGTATAAATCTTTATAATATATCTTTGATAATATTTAGCAACTAAAATCATTTTTGATGAGATTAAGTGAAAATAACCAGAGATGTGCTAATTGTATATTTGAAGTTGGACATTTTAAAGAAAAAGAAAAGAAATACAAAAATGAGGGGGTACATATTGTACTTTGCTTCATATGGAGAATTTGGAAATTTGCCTGACCTCTTATTTTTATTTATTTAAATTAACAGCAGCAGCATTCATTGCCATCTGGCCCCCAGGCACAGTGAGCTAATTAAAAAAAAAGGAGGAAAGAAACTTCAAAATATCATTTAAACCATTTTAAATAATTCAGCCAATGCAAGTGTTGAGAAAGCATCACCGGAATTGGCAAACTAGAAGAACCAGGCCCCAGGGGTCAGTAATCTGGACTTAGCCAGAGCTGTGCATTGAAAAAAGTTTGATCAGGATGTCCCCAGGAATAAATGCACTTTCTGAAAAAAGAACTTGTGATTGGGTGGATGCTGGGCTGAGCCTAACCTGAATTCTACTATTTGGAAAACTTCCCACTCTTTTGTCTCTCCAGAATAGATTAGGAAGTTTGCTAGCAGTTTGGGTTTTTGGTCTTTGAGTCTCTGCATATTAATTCAATTTGAAATATTATTCCACATTGAAATGCATTCTGACAAAACATCAGCATCCCATATTCATTGCTCACCCTCTGATAAGTCATTGAAAGTTTTTCATTTAGTCTGAAATGTCTTGAAGCCCACATGAAAGGTAATGCTAAAAGAACAATTTTAATAAGTCATTTAGTTCTCTCAGTCCACACATATTTTTGGCAGCACAGGAATATTGCTTTCTGCCATCTGTGCAGAACAGAATTTGGATTTTTGTTCAGGGTCAGTTAGAATGTGCTTAAAACCCAATATGTATCTAGGCTTTGATTCTTGCTCTAAGCCCTAATTATGCACTGTTTGGAATTTAAAGTGGTCGCACTAAAATCTTCTCTCTCTTCTGTAGCTGACATATTATATTAATAAAGTTCAAAATAAATCTTTTTTTCAGTGGTAGTCTATTGTTTCATTTTTGTGGCAATTTAAACCTAACAACATTTCATTCAGTTCATTTTGAAGACACACCCTAATGGAGAAATAATTTAAGAATCTGTGAAAACAGTCATATACACCAATGTACAAACAAAATGTGACCAAAGGACTTGAGTATACCAAGAAAATTTCTCACAGTACCCACTTGAATCTTACATTATCATTCCCATTTTGACAGATAAGGCAACTGCGGTTCAAAAAATGATACATAGCTATTAATATTAAGAAGTCAAACCAGAGTATTAACTTAGGTCCAAGTTGTGCCAAAGCACGTGTTTCACTTATTAAAGAAACATGTTCCCATAATGTTCTCTTATTTTATATAGCGATGAATAAATTAATCTTCGATTCTAAGATTGCACTAGACTCCTAAGGAAGGAAGAAATTGAAGACAGGAGGTCTTGTTCTTGTAAAATTTTAAAATATAAATTACAAGGTAGCACACATAGGAAGCAATTTCTATATTATAATAAGGAAGTTCTTTCTCAAACACAAAAGTAATTACATACCATTTTCTTTAAACAGCTTTGGTGCGGCCCTATGTCTACAGGAGAAAGCCTAAATTATTTAACATGACATTAATTGAACCACTGCCCATTTCTCCATCTTCACCTCCAAAATGCTAATGTCCTTGAGTCTTACATTCCAGCCACAGTGAACTACTTGTATTTTCCAGAATGTAACTTTTTCCCTCTTGTACAATATTGTTCAGTTCTGATTTTTCTGCCTGGGATTTCCTTCTGTTGTTTTACAGGCAAGCACTTATTTATCAAGAATCATTTTAAATGCTGCCTTCTTCATGAATTCTTCTCTTTTTTATCCTCCCTGAACTACATCCATGCTTCCAAAATGTAGCTATGGAATCTCTATTGTTTATATACTTTAATTCTGGGTAGATTGAATTTGACAGCCTGCGGGCCATATTCAGCATATGTAATAGAACAAAAGTCATTCAATTTTTGTTTCCTAAGCAAAAACAAAAAACTAAAAAAAAAACCAGGAGAGAAAAGTGTGGGTGAAAGAAAAAATAATCAAAGCAAAATAATTATTGACTTCATTAAACATTTAAAAAAATGTTTAAACCATTTTAAATAATTCAGCCAATGCAAGTGTTGAAAAAGCATCATTTGGATTAGCAAACCAGAAAAACCAGGCCCCAGGGGTCAGTAAATCTGGATTTAGCCAGAGCTATGTATTAGAAAAAAATTAAGCAGGATGTCCCCAGGAATAAATGCACTTTCCTAAAAAAAGATCTTGGAATGGGATGGACACTGGCCTGGGCCCCATCTTAATTCAACAATTTGAAAATCTTCCCATTGCAAATACCATCCAAAACAAGGAACCATGCAAATACCTCTTGCAGGAGAGCACTAAGAAGCCCTTCAATAAATCTTATGACAACCCAAAGCAAATAAATTTTATCGTCATAAAAAATTAGCTAGATATGTTTATTGAGGGAAGGTGATTTTAAAATGGGCTTTCATTAAAATGGTAGACACTTGTCAGTAAATAACGCAGGTCACATTAGCTTCTACCTAAGCAAAGAGGTGAATTCTGATACAAATTCTATAATATAAACACACTGTAGTTATTGCTAATGAGAGAGAAAAGCATAACTGTCCACATTTGCACCTGAACTCTAGCCTATATGATGATCTCTGTCTCTCTCTCTCTCCTTCACAAACACACACACACACACAAGCTCTTTTAAAATAGATTTTGCTACTTATGAACACAGGTGATCAATATTCTACACATTATAACAAAACATTGATTGTATTTCTTATATTTCCTAGATGTTTTCTTTTCTTTAGTATTTATTTACTTATGGTAATACTGACAACATTCATTTAGTATTACTTCCACTTCAGTAAATTCCCTCAGTTTATCCCTGGGAATAAAATACAATTAAAGCTCAAAGAATGATATAATAAGCTCCAGAACAATATATGCATTGCACTGAGATAGGATTAGCTCCTTCTGAAAGTGATAGGGCTTAGTACAAGAGAGATGAGAGTGGATCCCCAGGGATCTGCTTAGTGGAGTCTGTCCAAAGATTGCCACAAGGAAGGAAGGAAGGAAGGAAGGAAGAAAGAAAGGAAGGAAGAAAGAAAGAAAGAAAGATAAAAATATACAAAAAAGAAAGGTGCTAATACCATGGAGGAGGGGTGGAACAGAGGAGAGAGGCTAGAGTAACTAGGAAGAAAACAAATTATATTATTCTCCAAGTGTCCCCTTCCCTGGCCAAAACTTTGCTCATTAGAAGAACTGGCAAGGATTCCATGATTTGGAACTACAGAGAAAGATCGGGCACACAAATATAGATAACTATGTTGTGAAGATTCAGAAAGACAGCCACTCTGTAGAGATGTATCATTCACCCAAAATTCCCTGCCCCAACCTACCACCCATCCTCATTTTAGTTTTGGGGCCATTTACTGTTAGAGATTCCTCTTGGGAAATATAAACTGAGGGATCATGGGTCTATGTGTCCCAGAGGCCTGGGATGATGGGAACCCTGGTGGTCGATTGAGTGAAAAACATGACTACCCCAATGTCAAGATGTCACAGTAAATCAAGACATGCCAGAGGGGTAGGTGTTGGTGTTTAAGTGAGGAGAAAGGGTGCGCTGCTGAGATCACGACCACTGTTTAGAAAGAGGCTGCACTGCATTGTTTCCAGGAAGTCTAAGATCTGGAGTCAGACCAAGCTGAGTATAAATCTGGGCACTTCCATGCCCTAAGTGTATGACCTTAATGTGGCTCTATCTCCAGCCTCAACTCTGGACATTTTTCTGTAGTTAATGACACCCAAGCCTCATAGATCTGCTTCCCATCCATTAGTTCTTCCAGCTACTGACCTTTGCTTTGACCTAAAACCCTAACTCAGCCTATTCAATAGTAGATAATGTGAGTGACAAATGCAAGCCCCATGTGTAATTATAAATCTTCTAATAGTTGCATTAAAAATTAAATTAAATAGGCAAAATTAATTTAAATATGTTTTATTTAAGCTAATATGTTTGAAACATCAGTATTTTAACATGAAATCTATAGAAAATGTGAGTTATTAACAAGGAATTTTATATTTTATATATTTATATTTTTTCAGAAAATAGAAATTTGTTGTTCATTTTGCACTTAAACACACCTCAACTTACACTAGCCACATTTCATGTCCTGCATCAGACAGTGCAGATCCAGCCCCTGCTGTCTTCATTCTCTTCTGCTATGGTCTGAGTGTCCCCTCCAAACCTCCTGTTGAAGGTTGGCCCCCCATGTGGCAGTATTAAGGGGTAGGGCCTTTAAGAGGTAATTGGATCATGACAACTCTGCCTTCATGAATGGATCATTCCATTCATAGATTAATGGATTAATGGGTCATCATGGTGGGGGAAAGAACTGGTTACCTTATAAGAAGTGAAAGAAAGACCTGAGCTGGCATATTAGCACTCTTGGCCCTCTCTCCATGTGATACACTGCACCACATTAGGACTCAGGACTCCACAGAAAGTCCCCAGCAGCAGAAATTCTCTCAAATGGTCTTCTGAGCCTCCATACTATGAGAAATAAATTCCTCTTGTTTATGAATTACCGTTTCAAGTATTATGCTATATACAACAGAAAACAGACTAAGACATCATCCCTCTACCTTTGCTTGGAAAGCTGTTCTAACCTACTGTAACAGCTTAGAGAAAAGCTGCCCATTCAGATCAGATTTTACCTCCGTATTATATATTCCACAGTACTCTGCATTCCTTTATTATAGCAGTTTTATGCTAATGAATTACTCATGGTGCTATCAGTTTAAAAGCTGTCACCCTCATTAGATTGAACACTCCAGGACCACTCCTTTCATATGTGTCCTCGTATGCACAGTGTTCGCACAATGCCCCAAAAGAGGAGGCATTTGATTGATGTCTACTGAATAACCATTATACAGTGCCTCTGAGACTTTATTTTCTTATCTGTAAAATGAAGATAAAAATAATAACACCTACCTCATAGAGTTATTTTGAGGATTAAATGAGTTTATACATGCACATATGTGTGTATAGTGAGAATCATGGCTAGGATATGATAAATTCTATATGTCATTTAGCTCTTGATAACAATTGCAGCAGTGCTACTATCCCTAATTTTGTGAGGATTAAAGGGGATAATGTACTGAGAAGGGTAACTGGCACACAATGAGTGTCACTTTTAAACTTTTATTATTAATACATTCAGCCTATTTATTAATATTATTTCATGTGCATGTTATATAATGGATTCTATTAATTAAACTTTGTAGTGTTACTTTGTAGCCCCTACTTTGGACTTGAAGTATTCTTAAAATGTCCAGGAAAATAAAGGATGTACCTCATTTATTGACAATTGCATACCTGACTACCAGAAATAGCAGCAGGCAGGCATCATTAAGGCCTATGGGAGACTGGTGAGTGTGGCCAGGAAGTAAGACCACTTATCTATAAGCCAGAACTTCTGGATTCTAATTTTTCCACTTCCATTAAAATATTGTATGGTTTTTGAAGGCTTTAAGTTTCTATATTTTTATTCATCAAATGAGAAGTAGGATCAGTGATTTTTTATTGCCTAAATTTGGGCTAGCCAAGAAAATCTGTCCCCATAATTGGTCCTTCCTTTAGTGCCTTTGTAGAGACATGAACTCCTGATCAGCTCATTTACTTTCCCTTCCTTCCTTTTCTTTTTATTGCCCTTATCTAATCTGAAATAGAGATGTGACAACATTGAGTCTCCACCAGGCTAAAGTGAACTGGGAAATACTGGGCTACACCTCTCTGGCTTGGAAATGTTGAGAATCCATATTAAATATTCAGTCCTTGTAACATAAAAACAGAATTCTAATAGGACAAATGATCATGCATACAACCCTGTGCCCAGACAAGGATTTAAAAATCTTTAAGCAGATAAAAACCCTCAAAGGGGCTATATATACAACTCAGTATAAAAATTCTAGTAACATCAATAGTTCTTTGTTCTGAATAGAAATCTGATATGCTCATTGATTTCTACAATAAAATGTTACATGGTGGAATTAGGCTGATTTTACTCACTGAGGCTCAGTGTGGTCAGAATGGCCAAAAAAGATGTAGAAAACCTATGAGTCACAGGTAGGTGTGGAATTCCTCTAAATTGCAGCTCTAATTATAACCAGGAAAGTACCTAATGGTTTAATCGAGAAAGTGAAGACCAAATAGGGTCTCAGAGTAAGGGAGGCAAGAAACTGGAGACCAGTGGAGGAGGAGAAAAAAAAGCAGGTGGGTCAAGAATGCTTATTGTCCACATGTGGTACCCAACGCCTCTGTATGTGAGAAAGAGCCAAGTAAAATAAACTAGGAAGACTCACTGTGCATTATGACAGGGCAAGGAACAAGATGCAGTCAGATGTGAGTTAGGTTGACTTCCGAAACCTCTATTTAATAGTTGTGCGACCTTTGTCTACTTACTCAAGCTTGATAAGCTTATAAATTCTCACCTATGGAGTAGGGGGGAGATGCCTATGTTAAAGATTTATTTTTGTTAGTTTGCACTTTGCTTGTTATGTTTGGATTATTAAATGACCCAAAATAGATATAAATAATGCCATTTCTCTTCCCTTTCCCCTTCTTTCTTTCATTTGAATGGCATTGCACTTGTAAAATTCTGGATTTAGCTTAATCAATCATTTCTACAGATTTCACACTGCACACCTAAGAATACAAACCAAGCTAAAGAGAAAAATATGACAAAATTGAAGTGATGTGTGAATGTGTGTACATGTGTTATGAAAGTTAAATGTGCTGATTAAAAGTCTCCATTTCTTGAAAAATTTATGGATAAAATTTCTGGACTTTTAGATACTCTTAAAATCTTTGGATTCTTAGGAAGTAGTTTGTTCATACAAATGACTATTTGAGGGTAAAGAGATGAATAAACCATTGTTGCTATGAAGTGTATGCATTTTTTGTGTGTGAGAAAAACGATCACATTTTAACATTTCTGAAGGTATAAAATCACAAATGCTGCAGACAGATATGATTGACATTAAAATCACTAAAAAAGAAGTAGACAATCTGTATTAGTTTGCCCAGGATGCCATAATAAAATACCACCGACTGAGAGGCTTAAACAATAGACATTTATTTTCTCACAGTTGTGGAGGGTAGAAGTCTGAGAACAAGATGCCAGAAAATTCAAGTTTTGGTGAGAGCTCTCTTCCTGGCATGTAGATGGTCACCTTCTTGCTGCATCCTTATGTGACTTCTTCTCTGTATGCAGATGGAAAGAGAAAGATCTCTGGTTTCTTCTCCTCTTCATATGAGGAAACCAACCCTATCAGATTAAGGCCCTACCATTATGACCTCATTTAACTTTTATTACCTCCTTATAGGCCATATTTGCAAATACAGTTATTAATACATTGGGGGTTAAGGCTTTAGCATATGAATTTTCCACTGACACAATTCAGTCTGTAACATCCCATTTCCTGGCCACCCAAAATTTATATCCTTCCTGCTTGCAAAATACATCCACTCCACTCACAAGCCCCAAACTCTTAATTCATTCCAGCATCAACTCTGAAGTCTAAAATCCAAAGTTTTATCTGAATATCAGCTAAATTATGCGTGAGTGAAACTGGAGGTGTCATTCGCCCTGAGGCAAAATTCCTCTTCTACTGTGAACCTGTAAAACCAGAGGAGTTATGTGCTTCCAAAATATAATGGTGAGACAGGCCTAGGATACACATTCCCATTCCAAAAGGGAGAAATAGGAAAGAAGAAAGGGTTGGCAGGTCCCAACCAAGACTAAAACCTAGCAAGGCAAATGCCATTTCATGACTACTCGGAAATAATAATCCTCTTTGACTCTGTGCTCCTTGTTCTGGGCCCACTGGGGCATCAGTATCACTCCTGCAGCCCCAGGCAGCAGCCCTGACCCGTGGACTCTGGGATGAGACCCAGTCCTCATGGCACTTTGTGGCAGCCCCTTTTCTGAGGCATTGGTTGTGGGGGAAAGCCTAGCTGAAAATAAGGAGACAGCCACACCCTTTGGAACCAGCCTGGGAACCTTGCCCTCTGGTGGAAGGAGTAGTAGCCCCGGATGATATCTTAATTGCCTTCAAGGTCTTTCTTCCCTTTCCTTGAAGGATAAGTCATGTTTGTAGCTGCATAGCTTAATTTTCCCATCTTGTAGAATCCCAGAAGTCTAATAGCCTACCTTCATTCTATCCACTTTCCAGGTCATTTTTACTCTCATGTGGCAGTGTTCCTGCTGGTATTACCCCATCTCTATTCCTGGCTTTGGCTGAGATGGATGATTAAATCCATAGTTCACACTCACACTAATCTTTTACGAAATGGTTGTTTAGCCACACCCTTAGTGATATCTTCAGAACATACTTCTTCAGTTTTGCAGTATGGACAAGCTGATGATAATTCTAAATATTCAAGTGTTGGTTCCTTTTTGCTCAACAACTACTTCAATTTTTTTCCCTCTTTGCACATTTTACTAGAAGAGGTAAGGAGAAATAAAGCTGCTCCCTCAACGATTTGCTTACAAATCCCCTCAGCTAAATAGCCATATCATTCTTGCAAGTTCTGTCTTCCACAAAACGCTACAACACAATTCAGCCAAGTTCTTTGCCACTTTTTAGCAAGGATCACCTTTCCTCCGGTTTCCAACATTTTCCTCATTTCCATCTGAGATCTCCCCACGATGGCCTTGAATGTCTATATTTCTACAGCGTGTTCTGTTCATAATGATATATGTATTCTCTAAGATGAAAGAAGTTTTCTCTCTAAATCTCTTGTTTCCTTTGTTAACCCTAACCAGAATCAGTTTCAATGTCTATATTTTTACCTACAATCCCTTCAATAGAATTTAGGCTTTTTTTCTTTTTTATTGTTATTAGTATTATTTTTTTAAATTTCAGAATACTACGGGGGTACAAACACTTTGGTCACATAAATTGCCTTTGTACCACCTGAGTCAAAGCTACAAGCGTGCCCATCCCCCAGCCTCTACCCATTACCCCAGTACCAAAATCTGTATTAGTCAGGGTTCTCCAGATAAATAGAAAACTAGGAGATACCTATCTATCTTTATTTATCTATATATCTCTCTGTTTACTATCTATATACATATGTATGCATATATGTGTGTTTATATATAAATATATGTATAGTTGTATCTATCTATCTATCCACACATATATATTCTGGAGAGAGATTCAGCCTAAAGAATTGGCTTATGTGATTATGGAGGCTTGCGAGTCCCAAGATTTGTAGGGCGAGTCAGCAAATTGGAGACTCAGGAGAGTTGATGGTGTTCTAGCTCCAAAGGCTGGTAAGCTCAAGGCCTGCGAAGACGTAATGTTTCAGTTCAAGTACAAATGCAGGAAAAATGTTGATGTCCCAGCATGAAGGCTGTCAGGAAGAAATTTTCTCTTACTCAAGGAAGGACCAGCCTTTTTATTCTATCGAAGTCTTCAACTGATTGGATAAAGCCCACCTACATTGAGGGCAAGACTTACTCAATCCATGTATTTAAATGTTTATCATATGCAAGAATGCCCTCCCAGAAACACCTATTGATGGAATTGTATTTGACCAAATACAGTGCACTCTCTGACCCAGTCAGGTTGACACATAAAAGTAAACATCATATACTTTTTTCAGAGAATACTCCTATATTGGAAAGCCCATAAACCTTAACCAAGAGAGTATCATGGAAAGGGGAACAAGATAATAATTACTACCTGGGAAATATTATTAAATATTTTCCATGTGCTTTTTAAATCTACTGTTTGTGGGGGGAAATCAGCATACCACACATGATCAGAATATCTAGGACATGATACAGTGATATCTGACTCAAATCATTAAGTCACTGAGGCTTGAAAAATTAAAGTTGAGCATTGCTGGCATACTTGCTCGATAGAACAAATCTGGGATACTACATCCATCGACTAGATACTTGCCATCTATAAATATTAGCTAACCTTTCATTCAGTCTCAGGCAACTTTGGGTTTTCTGACTATAGCCATTGTTATCCATGATAAATACTTATAATATCATATAGTACATAGAAAACAGCAAAACAAATGGGGAAAGGAAGAGTTATGTTTTAATCCAAGCTGATTAACTCTCTCTGAAAAGCTATTTATGGTCTCTGAACCTACATTTACCTGAGATCTTAATCTCTGACATGCCTACATCACTAAATAGTTGTATGTTATCATGGAAATAAAATATACCATTTTGTATAAAGAACAGTACTATTATAAGGAAGTGGTTATGCTCACTCTAAATTAAAAAGATTCTGTTGTTCTAATCCTCCCAGGTCATTATTGAAACTTGTTCATTCATTTAGCATATATATATATGCATATATATGTATGTATGTGGGTATATATATATATATATATATTATCTACTCCATTTTACCTGTGGAAGGCACTTGGAATTCATTTTTATAAGAACATAATGTTCAATAAAGAACTTTGAGTATGTTTAGTGCCAACAGGGATAAGTACCGGTTCTGTGCAACATTTTTCAGGGGATCTTTTGGGTCATTTGTCCAAAGTGAAGATAGAGTGCCATGGAGAATGTGGTGGAGGAAGAGACAATAAACCTTTGAGGAGAGTGAAGTTTGAATATGGTCATGGTGAATGGTAAAGCAATAAGATGAAAGGAAGATAAACAAAGCAAGATTATTAAATTGTTGAGAACCCTTTATATTTGGGTAACCATTAATTTGTAATTAGAGTAATCAATTCATTGCTGGGTTTTTGGCTTCTGTAGAGCCAGTAAGTACAGTTTCAGTGAGTCAGTTTCAATGCATTGTGTAGAATACCTCACCCTATTGGGGCTTTTAAGGTGTCAGAGTTTAGTAATTTAATTGTAAGAAGGCAGATGAAGTGAATTTGTGCTACATGCCAAGGACTGTGTCAATCAGTTGTTTTAAACTTGAAGGGTTTAAACTCTATATCTTTGGTGTTATCACCAAAATGATACACATGATACAACTGAGACTTAGTAGAGTTACATAACTTTCTCAAGATCACAGATGACAAGAGCCAGGCCAAAGAATCAGATGAGCCCACATCCCAAGTCTATTCTATGTTCGATCACTGTGCTTTATCTCTATGGAGCAGGCTTTACATTATTCTACAAAGAGTAAAATTCTAATGTGCACTTTGCCCAGAAGATGAAAACAACACTTGCCCTCCAAAATGTCCCTTAGGGGGCTGATTTTCTTCAAAGATTTGTGCAAATATATGTTTGATGCCTGTGGTGCTGTTCGTGAAGCATGAGAAAGGTGACCTTGGCATGGGAGATTTTGAAGACAGACATTTCTCAATATTTGTGTCTGCAATGAAAGCCTCTTGAAATGGCCCCTGTAGAGCACCGGATTTTGAGCATGACCACATTTTGATAGACCTGCCAGGATACATTAGCTGCAAAACAATTTGTTGGGATTGACCTACTGACCTGATTAGTGGCTTGGCTCAACATTCTCCATCTGGAAGCTGAAGTGTGTCTGCCAAACACAATGGTCAGAGTTTTGGCAGGGCTGAAATTGAGCTGTTCTTTCTAATGGTGCCTTGCTAACAGGTTCATTTACCTCCTAGGACCACTACTTGAATATTACAGTAATGTCATGCTTGGTGGGGTGGAAAATACATAGGCTTTGGAGCTAAACACACTAGACTTTGAACTGATTTCCCTGCATTATAGTTTGTCAATTACAGTGCCACCTTAAGGCTTAGTTTTTGTTTGTTTTAATTTTATTTCAGGATATGGGGATACAAATGTTTTGGTTACATGGATTATTTTTGTACTGCTGGAGTCAAACTTATAAGTGTGCCCGTCACCCAGATAGTGTACATTATACCTGTCAGATATGATTTTATCCATCCTCTCGTCTCTCCCCTTCCACCTATATGATTTCTGTTGAGTACTACTTCTACTTGTGCACATGAGTGCTGATTGGTTAGTTCCAGTTTAATAGTGAGTATATGTGGTGTTTGTTTTTCTATTCTTTCAATACATCACTTAGGAGGGTGGTCTCCAGTTCCATCCAGGTTGTTGCAAAAGGTATTAATTCATTTTTTATGGCTAAATAGTACTTCATGGTGTACATATACCACATTTTATTAATTCACTCCAATTGATGGGAAGTTGGGTTGATTCCACATCTTTGTGATTGTGAATTGTGCTGAAATATACATTCTAGTGCCTGTGTCTTTTTGATAAAATGACCTTTTTTTCCTTTGGGCAAATACCCAGTTGTGGGATTGCTGGATCAAGCGGTAGGTCTACTTTTAGTTCTTTGAAGAATCTCCATACTATTTTCCATAGAGGTTGCACTAGTTTACCATCCCATAAACATTATATAAGTGTTCTTTTCTAGTCCCACCAACAGTGTATAAGGATTCTTTTCTCTCAGCATCCACACCAAGATCTATTGTTTTGGAACTTTTTGATAACAGCCATTCTCACTAGTGTTAGATTATGTCTCATTGTGGTTTTGATTTGCATTTCTCTGATGATTAGTGATGTTGAGCATTTTTTCATGTTTATTGGCCATTTATCTATCTTCTTTAGGAGAGCTTCTGCTCATACCTTTTGCCTACATTTTAATGGGGTTGTTTGGTTTTCTTTCTTGCTGATTTACTTGAGTTCTTTGTAGATTCTTTTATTGGCTCTTTATTGGATGTATGGCATGTGAATATTTTCTCCCATTCTATAGGTTGTCTATTTGCTCTGTTGATTGTTTCCTTGGCTGTCCAGAAGCTTTTTAAGTTAACCAGGTTCCATTTATTTATTTTTGTTGTTACTGTGATTTCCCTTGGGGTCTTCTCCATACATTCTTTGCCTACGCTGATAACTAGAAGAGTTTTTTCATCATTTTCTTCTAGAATTCCTATGGTAGTATGTCTTAGATTTAAATCTGTTATCCATCTTGAATTAATTTTTGTGAGTGGTGAGAAATATGAATCCTGTTTCAGTCTTCTACATGTGGTTATCCAATTTTCCCAGCACCATTTATTGAATAGGGATTCTTTCTTCTTGTGTATATTGCTGTCTGCTTTCTCAAATATCAGCTGGCAATATGTGGATGGCTTTACATCTGGGTTGTCTGTTCTTTTTCCATTGGTCTATGTCTCTATTTTTGTGCCTATCTCATTTTTTTTTACTATAGCCTTGTAGTATAGCTTAAAGTCTCTTAAAGTGATGCCTCCAGATTTGTTCCTTTTGCTTAAGGTTGCCTTGGCTATTTGGGCTCTTTTCTGGTTCCAAAGAAAGCATAACATTATTTTTTCTAGATCTGCCAAAAATTATGTTGGTATTTTAATGGGGATTGCATTGAATCTGTAAATCACTTTGGGTAGTATGGACATTTTAAGAGTATTGATTTTGCCAGTGCATGAGCATGATATATTTTCCATTTATTTACATCATCTGCACTTACCTTTGTCAGCGATCTGTAGTTCGCTTTGTAGAGATCTTTCACCTCCTTGGTTAAATATATTCCTAGGCATTTTATTTTCTTTGTAGCTTTTGTAAAGAAATAATAAAAATTGATAAACCTCTCACTGGATTAACCAGAAATAGAAAACAAAGGACCCAAATAACCTCAATCAGTAATGAAAAAGGAAATATTACAACTGATACCACAGAAATACAAAATATCATTTGTGAATACTCTAAAAATCTCTATGCACATAAACTCAAAAACACTGAAGGAATGGACAAATTCCTGGAAACCACAACCTCACAAGGCTCAATCAAGAAGAAATAGAACTCCTGAATAGACTAATAATGAGCAACAAAATTGAAGCAGCAATAAAAAATCTTCCAACAAAATAAAAGTCCAGGACCAGATGGTTTCACAGCCAAATTTTATCATGCCTACAAAGAATTGGTACCTATACTGCAGAAATTATTTCATAACATTGAGAAGGAAGGAATCCTCCCCAACACATTCTGTGAAGCTAGTATCACCTTGATAACAAAGCCAGGAAAGACAACAACAACAACAAAAATAAAACTATAGACTAGTATCCATTATGAACATAAATGCAAAAACCCTCAATAAAATTCTAGCAAACCAAATTCAGCAGCACATACAAAAAATAATCCACCAAGACCAAGTGGGCTTCATCTAAGGGATGCAAGGATGGTCCAACATACCTAAATCTATAAATGTGATTCACCACATGAACAGAAGCAAAAACAAAGAACATACGATCATTTTAATAAATGCAGAAAAAGCATTTGACAAAATTCAGCACACTTTTATGATAAAAACTATTAACAAAATAGGCACAGATGGAACATATATCAAAGTTATAAAAGCCATATATGACAAACCCACAGCCAACATCACAGTGAATGGAGAAAAGTTGAAAGCATTCCTGCTCAGAGCTGGAATAAGATAATGATGTCACTATTATCACTTCTATTCAACATAATTCTGGAAGTCCTAGCTAGAGCAATCAGGCAAGAGAAAGAAATTAAAGGTGTCCAGATGTTTTTCTTTTTAAATCTATGAAATGGGGATAATGATTTCTTTTCCATATAGTTGTTTTGAGCATTAGGGATATTGCCCTGTGGTAGAAGTAGGAAATACTTATTGAACTTTCATTACTGCTCAGCATTATATTAAGTGCTTTACAAAAATATCTGATTTCATTGGGAAAAGGTCACCTTATTTGGGCACCATTATTACATCATTATTATTTAAGGATGATGCAATAAAGGTTACAGAGGTAAAATTTCTTACCTTATATGACAATCTAAGAAGCATCGGGAGTAGACTGTGATTCACTAGTAGGTAATACTGTCTTCTGATGCCATTTTTATATTTGCTAAGTTCTGATGTGGGAGATTGGCTAAGACATCATCCACCAAAATGTCAAATGCCATGGATACAAGCTTCAGAAAGTATGTCTAGCTACAGCAGTTAGTGTTCATCTCCTTGAAAGCATGACAGAAAAATATTTTAACTGATCTATTATGGTTCTCAGCTGCCCTCAATTATGTTGGGATTAGGCAGTGTACTGGTAGAATCACTTAAGCTCAAAGTAATTTATCATTAACTGGGTGAAATGTTTTGCAGAAATCTGTATTGACATTCATTGTCCTTTTGAGGTAGATGAATTAAATATAAAGATTTGTTAATGCATAAAAATTGGCTGAAACAACATTTCCAAAGGGAAATGCAGGCTTATTTGTTTGTGTGTATGTGAGTGTGTGTATGTGTGTGTGTAGTATGCGGTGCTCTTAGTTGTATAGTAAGGGAATCTATCTGCTAAGACTTATATTCTTCAAAATGCACTGGAATAAAGATTCTGCTTGTGACAAATTGAGTTAAGGACATGGATGAAAAAAATGGCTTGTCACAGTTCATGTAGCATATTTCCAGAGACATCAAAAGAAATCCTGGATGTGGAAGCAGTCCCCAACCTTTTGGCACCAGGGACTGGTTTCATGGAAGACAATTTTTCTATAGATAAGGGGTTGGGCTGGGTGCACAGAGGAGCTCTGCCACCCTGTCCCTAACAGGCAGTGGACTGGTATCGGTCTGCAGCCCGGGGGTTGGGGACCACAGAGTTAGGTGACCAGTTGTGTTCTCTGCAAACTTACTACAAAGAGATCTCAAACTTAAATTTATTTGCAAATGTATCAAGAGTTTGATATAACTTTCCCTCTAAGGTAGATTAAATCTAATGTTTTCAATAAGGACCAAATATATGTTCCTTTTTTATAAAAGAAAATATCAGGGTCAAGACTTCAGTTGTGCTTGGCAAATGCGTACTACCTGACTTAAAAATGTGCCCACCCATCCACTGACCTGATGAGTAACTTTCCACAAACTATTTAACCTCAGAAAACTGGGAGTTCGACACTTATTAAATGAGGGAGTTTAATTGCATGATTAAAGGAGGAAAGTTATAAAGTTGAGGAGCTGAGGCTCAGATCTCAGCTCTACTGCTTACTACATGTATCACCATTGATAAATAAGAAAATACTTTTGTAATTTGAGTGATGTGAGGTGTGGATTTATACTACACATGTGAAGGCTTGATAAAACATAAGTAAGAAATACCACTTCTCTTTCCTTTCAAATCTTATCCTCTACAATTTCACAATTTTATACTTCTAAACCTGAGAGACCAGAAGTCTTGATTTTCGTGGGAAAGTCACATAAGTTCCCTGGGCCTCACTTTCAACACATATATAATAAGGAAATTAGATCTAGGTTGTGAAAGAGGTTGCAACCTTTTTCTTGCACTGTAATGGCCTTTGGAGCACACTGTTGAAAATATTTCTGAGGCAATGCAAAGGCTCTGTAGGAAAAAAAAATGTTGTTATTAATAAATTTGCCAAGATACAGGCATGCTACATGAGTTCCATCCTGGAATAGGTGATTCATAATATTCTCTCCAGGATTAACATCCAGGGTTATGGAATTTGTTGAAGCTTGCACTGGAAATCAAATTCCAAATAAAAATGATGTGTTCCATTAGTCCCAGTGCAATGTCAAGACAATGATACAAACAGACATCAAACAAAACACATATGATGTGCTGGAGCCTGCACAAAGGTTAGTGGTAGATATAAATTTGATGAGAATATCTTGTCTTCAAAGAGCAAAGTACTATTTACTGAGGATTAATTAATGAGCCTATAAACTTTTACAGGTATCTCAACACTAAAGCATCAGTGATGTCCGTGAGTACCCTCGTGCTCACAGAGTAGACATTTGCAAATACACTAGAAAGAATATTTCTACCAATTATATAATTATTAATATTTAGGTTTAATGAACATTTCATGTGCCTGACACTGTTTTAAATTCAGCAACCTATGGAACCTCATAAATTAAGCAATACTGTAATTTTCATTTAATATATTTATAAACTGAAGTTTAGAAAGGTGAAGGAGTGTACCCAAGATCTTATAGCATAGATTTAAATGGTGACTTGAAGCAAGATATGCTCCCCAACATGTTGGTTGCTTATGCACACAATATAAAACTTCCTTTTATGGAAGGGGGATGGGTCTGTGATGGAAGCGGGTAATCTGCATCATGGCTGCTCAGTCCCTTTGATTTTTTGGAGCCTCACAAGAAAAATAAACAAACAAAAATATGTAACATCATTTTTAAAATTTATCGAAAGTTAGATAAATAAAACTGAAAAGTAGTCCAGAGAGATCCAACCAAGCCTCTTAAATTTTACAATTAGAGGGGAAAAAAAATCAAAGACAAAAGCAATATAGACCATAGGCCCAAAATGAGAATAAAACTTCCAAAAGTGATCAAAACCTAGTCAATGACCATCTGCGAGGAAATTGGCTCTTTACCTAAACTTCTTCAATTAGCAGTGTGTAGACGATTTCATTACAGCATGGATGAAAGGTGGATGTGTTGGGAATTTCTAGTTCTGTAAGTACTGTGGCTTATCTAGATTCCATTCTCAGGGTCTGGCACGTTGGAATAGAAAGACTTGTTCAAAGACAAGTCATGAATAGAAGTAGATAGGTTAAATTAATTTGAGTTTTGCCTTGAAGGATATCTGTGAAGAAAGTCAGCAAAAATAAATAAATAAATACAAACAAAACAGCAGCAAAAACTGTAACACCACAAATGTGCAGCCAGATAGAAGGCTTTAGAAATAAGTTAGGGTAGGATATACTAAAGAAGAGAAGCTAAAATACAAGTTATGTGACTATTAATGTCCATGGCC
Organism: Cheirogaleus medius; assembly: GCA_008086735.1. NCBI lineage: Eukaryota > Metazoa > Chordata > Mammalia > Primates > Cheirogaleidae > Cheirogaleus > Cheirogaleus medius. The sequence continues at coordinate 6,301,556 of VBSM01000949.1, forward strand.
ATAAGAACTAAAAACATTCATTGTGAAAAGTACTATAAAATGATCGAGGCTCTAGAGTTCAAGGAACTAATGCAGAATAATGGGACGGTAACACTGCTATCAGGGCAGAGAAAGCATTTTAGACATTGTCTGGTCTCTGGACAAGCAATTTACACATAGACTCAGCATTAATTAATTTGATAAATGCATTTTTAAGCTTCTCACCTGGTCTATGCCCTTTGCTTGGTACTGTATATACAGTTATGGATCAAATAGATTCAGATGCAGAAAACTTGACTGATGTCCTATTTCTGAAATACAAAGATCTCAGATATAAAAGAGATGCCCAGTTACTATTATATGTTCAGGACTATCCTATCAAGATGGTTTATTTTAACAGCAAGTTGTCAGAGTACTAAAATACTGGACTTTCTATTAGCCCACACTATAGTCATAGGATTGAGGCTCCACTAAGTCCATTTGGTGCCTCTGAGCTCCAGCAGGAATGAGAGAGGCAAGTCAAGGATAAGAGATCAGGAGATGTTGACTAGCAGTAGTGCATTTATTACTGTATTGCAAAATAGTCATTCCTAGTTTTTGCTATTAGAAATTGCACTTAATGCAATGTTTCTGCGTTCTAAGGTTTAATTAGAATCTGTTTCTGTAACAGTGTATGAAATGAACTTTATGCTCACATAAGGATCTCGAATAATAAGTAATCATCCAAGAAATTACATTTTCCATGATAAAATAAAAATGGTCATTTCAGTTATAATGTGGCCCTTAGATCTGGATTAAACTTAGAGAGAGGCAATTTTTTCAGCCCCATCATTTCATAGTGAAATGTCTATACAATAAAGAAGGTCAAAGCCACAACTACTTGGTGGGGCAAGGATCTTGTTTTGTTTTTTTTGTTCTTTTTAATTAATGTTTCCATTAGGCACCATTACATTTGTCAAGGCCATCACTATTTTCTGATCTCCCCAAATGAGTCATCTTTTAATCCTCTGTTTCCCTATTTCCCTCTAGCTCTTCATTTGACTAATTATTTCAAACCCCTCCCTTCAGTGTCTCACCCATGAGGATTCTGTTTCCTCTTGTCTTGACAATATTAATAGCATCAAAATAGGCCTAACTAATACTTCTTTACCCCTTAGTGAAATTTAGTGAAAGCACTAGGGATACTGTGGCTTTTTAAAGAAAAATGGGGCATTTCCCCAAGAATATAATGAATTCAATCATTGGAAAAGAAAAACACTTGGAACCATAATATATCTGCAAAATCAATTTTCCTAACACATAATTCTAATGACATAATTTGCCTAGTCCACAACTTTCAGCATCTTCTAATTGCCAAATAAATTGTTATTATTTATTATTCTAGTATTCGAGAGCTCCCCAACATTGATCTATGTTTTGAGCCATTTCCTCAATTCTGCCTTGTAGGACTAGCAGCATCTATACTGTGACTTGACCAAACGATATTCAAGTTTGTTACTCATAAGTCCACCTCTACATTTTGAACCTTTAAAGTAATCAATACATGTGTATTGATTTTCTCTAGGCAGAAAGAGGAGAATAAAATAAATGGAAGAATAGAGCTGATGATTCTATTCTTTGACATTTAACATCTCATTGTAAATTAACACTGAAACATTTTAATTTCCCATATAGTTTTACAGAATTTGTCTAGAATGGATTATGTCTATGTGAATAATTAGTGGTTCTTAGTTTCCAAAACTAAAGACCAAGATCTTGATCACAGTTTGTACCATTAATGTGCAGACACTCATAAGTAATAGTGTCACTCATATTTTCTATGTCGACTTGCCCTCAGTGGGTACATAGGGGTTTATGAATATTTGTAGTGGTCAGGGAAATGTATTTCATAGCTGGCAGCCTGGTGTTAGATCCAATTATGATAACCAAAAGGTATGTAACATTTAAAACATGACCTCTTTAGAGGAAATTCTTCAAAGCTGAAGAATGAAAGCTTTGGCACAATTGCATGTTTTCTTTAATTCAGTAATTCTATTACTAACTTTGCAATTTTAAAATCATATCTAATGTCAGAAAATTTTCAAAAGTGAAGAGCATTATTGGGCGCTTGGAAAATGTCAAATCTAGCTTTCTTTTAACAAACTTTTGATGCAGAAACATGTATGTTGGAATTGGCACGTTTCTTGGGTCAGAAAAACATAGTTTAAGTGGAATAATAATAACCTAATTTCTTCATGAACAAACTACTACAATGAATTGAGAAGATAAAGGTAAAAACAGCCAACATGATACCTTCCCCTCCCCTGCACATTCCCCTTTATTTTCCTCTTTCTGTCTAGAGATAAATATATTTTTGTGTGTGTATAAATATATTATTTATCTATATAACTATATGATTATACTTTATATATCTATACTTATATAAAGCAAAATATATATAAAGCAAATTTGTTCTAAGATTTAAAAGGTATTTTCCTGACATAAGTGTAAAGAACTCATGTGAAAGAGATGGGAACAATGGCAGATATGAAACACGTTTGGTGACTATAAGTCTTTCCAATACATGTTGACTTAGACATTTATCATTACTAGTAATACCACAGGAAATGTACTATTTAAAATATGAGAGTCTGTTATATGTTTTCCAGTTGCAATGCTGTTCTGAAAATAATTTCAAATGAGCATATGTGTATAGACACACATTTTAAAATCATTGATACTTTTTCTTTTAGGGTATGTGCTGCATGAATCTCTCAACCTTCAATCCTCAAAACTTTCTGATTTTCACACTGGGTCACCAAATGAAAAATAATGTTTGTTTTTTATTTCCTTAAGAAGAGATACAAATGAAAAACAAACCTTCCAGAGAAACTTGAACATGGGATTCAAAGAGGGGTTAGAGAATGATATTGGTATTTGCTAGGAGCAAATAATTCATCTTTAAGCACCAGTACCTTGATAATCAATAGTTCCCACAGGGAAAAGTAAGCCTAACTAAATCAGTATTGCCTAAGATAGCTGTCCACCTATTTTTACCCACTTATGATACTGAAAAGAAATTATAGTATTATATATTGCTATATGAACTTTTACCATCAGAAAAACTTCATTTTCAACTTCTACCCTGTCACTGACAATGTTATTTCTTTGGGCAATTTCCAAAATTATGCACAATGTACAACATAATATTTGAATTACTAACAAAGTTGTAAAGCAACATAAAGTACTTAATCCATAACCACCAATAGTAACTATATATATATGCATATATATAATTACCTTCATCTTCTCTCTATATATGTAATATTTTTATTTATTAGTGAGTAAATATATTATTATATATTTATAATATTTGTATTTATATAATGAGTGGATATATTGTTTAGTTTCCATCAGTGAAAAGATAATCAATAGTAAATGCACACTAATTGATTTTTTTTTATTAATTAGATAACTACCTAATTTCCATTGTACCTAATTGCTAACCTTGTCTCCAAGGAAACAAGTATAGAAAGTTAACAGGTAAATGAAATTATAGTGCATTGCTTGATGGCACTATTTTGAGATAGCATAATGATTGTTTTTTCTGACTTGCAAATAAAGCATTATAATTCTTAATATAGTATTATGCAACCTATTAATTAAAATAAAAATAATAATTTCTGCAATAATTTTGTCAAGAAAAAATACATATAAAGTTTAAATACAAAATTAGACCACAGAAACATTATTTTACTATTAAAATGGTAAGTTTTAGCAAAACTCTATTATTAATCATATAAAATTGCAGATGTCACTCAATTATACTGATTGTGGTTTTTAATAAACTATTAGTTTAGAGCAGTTTTAGATTTTGGAAAACAATTGTTTAGGGAGTTTTCATATAACTCACATTTAGTTATTTAACATTTTATATTAGTATGGCATATTCGTTACAATGAATGAACCTATATTGATACATTTTCATTAACTAAAGTTTGTGCATTATCAGAGTTCTTAGTTTTTGCCTAATGTCTTTCTTCTGTTTCAGGATATAAAATTATATTTCGTGGTTAAGGATACTTAGGCTCTTCATAGTTGTGACAGTTTTACAGACTTTTCTTGGTTTTGATGACCTTGACAGTTTTGAGGAGCACTGGTTAGGCATTTTGTAAATTGTACCTCAATTGGGACGTGTCTGACATTTTTCTCAAGGTTATAGTGAGGTTATGTGCTTTGGGGAGGAAGACCAAAGAATTAAAGTGCCATTTTCTCACATCATATCAAGGGAACATACTATCAACATGATTTATCACTATTGATGTTTTACCTTGATACCTAGCTGAAGTGGTATTTGTCCCATTTCTCCACTGTAACGTGTCTCTCTTTTTTTTTTTTT